>JAJSOF020000035.1:41197949-41615449 GCA_025594305.2 Periplaneta americana
TCACTGTAATTCGCTAAATTTGCTGCAATAATTCAGCGTTACATCACATTGTTATACCAATTTTAGTTATTCTTTAATCTATAAAACATATTTCATGCTAGTAGGAAACTTTTTTTTTCTCCCGGATATCATATTCCTTTCCATAACACAAAGTCAATTCCTTTTTAAGTTGTATGAATGCATTCCCATTGTCAGAAGTAATAAGACAGAAAAAAAGGAAATAGGAATATTCAGAGAAATTTGTGGTCATACGTTTGTTAAGTATTCATCATACATTACTTGAAAAAACCACCTGCTGTTTGTACTGCCGACATTTTCCTCATTCAAGTCCAAATTTAATATGAAGACGCGTGCTTCGACATGCAAAGTGACTTGAAATCGAAGATCGTATTTCCCTAAACTTGTTTTACACACTCAAAAATATCCCATTAGATTCTTTACATATACGCGTACTTTTAAATATATCGAGTTCTCCAGTTAGGCCTAAAGGAAGTGGCCTTCTACTTTTTCATAAGTAATTTTAAGACATCGTCTTCATAAACTTTTAGATAACAAAGTCTTGAAAGAGCACGTAAAATAGTTACAGGAAATATTAGACTTAAGATAAATTTAATAGTGTTTATCTTCATAAAAAATTAACAGAAAATATTGTAAGCCGTAGAGATGCGACTATTTACATCATTGAGAGTATATACAGTATTGGACTACTTTCGAAATGAAGAATTGCAAATGGAATGCGTTACTACAGTCGCTCTGAAATAGCAACAAAACATGCTGGACTATTTGAACGTATGAATAATGAAGAAATATCATTGAGAATATGACAATATAATTCAAGTGGTCATAGAAAACCCGTAAGATCAACAAACTTTGGAGAGACCACTTGAGATCAGGAGACGGAACAGGCCAGCAGACCTATGCTTCGAAAAAGAAGAAGAAGAATATGATAAAATAACATTTAAAATAGCATAATAGAATTTTAATCCAAATACGTAGGCCTATTGTTTTCAAGGCGAAATTACATACGTGAGAAGATGAGGGAAATACCGTAGGTATATTAACAACTTCGTAAAAGTCATTGAAAAATATGGAAAATGGCGTCCAATGAACTAGAGATGCATGGCCTACTGTATTAAGAACATAATTTAGTACAGAGAATGAATATAGATAGATTACACATACTGACACACACGTTTGACTCCATGCTCTTTTCTGATGCTTCTTTGCTGGGTTGCATTAGAAATAACTACAGAAAAAATAATGTTCGGATAAGTGTATTGCAGTCACAACGACCAAAAGGATGATTTTAAATACAAGAAACCTCTGTAATCAACTTATTTTGGGACACAATATCCAAACTGGTATTTTTAATACCTTAAAGCTACGGTACCCTAGTTTTCGCAAAACACTATTTCGCGAAATACGGTTTCCCAGCTGATAACAAAAAATGATGTTTCAAGCCTTTCTAGGTCAAAATATCGTAACTTTAAGCTCGCGAAATAACGCGAAATTTTATGTTTAAGCGAAATTTTTGTTCTTGGAACGAATTTATTCGGAATTGGTGTTCTTGAAGGTTTTTTTTTCACAATTTTATTTTGAAGTGCCCAAAGACGTATTTATTGGAAGTTACTTAGGCCTAAATACATACGCGAAATAATAGAATAAACTTTGGCGAAGCTAAGTTCCCTGCCAATGTAATGTTGTCAGTCATGGCAGTGATTGGAGTTAGCTGGATTTAAAATATTCGAACGCTATTTCAATATCTACAAAATGTTTAATGTAATATTCGAACCGTATTTCGAGTGACTATTTTTAAATATAAAGTAGATATAGCCTGAATGTTTTGTGGTCACTAATCATATAAATCTCTCTCCGATTACGTACGATACATTTCAAAGGTTTAATACAGCAATTTTGAATTTTAGCGTAATTTACACCAGAAGTTGTTCAGGTTATAACAATTTCATAAAGGTTTTAAAACAGGAAATTCTTATGTTAACTTAAGAAACAGTTTAATAAATTGTTAAAGTTAACAATTGTTCATGAAACAGCTTTTGTGTTAAATTTATTGTCAAATCAGTACAAGAATATGTTAAGCTTTAACATCTCTTAGTAAAATCGGTCCTTTAAGATAGAAGTGGCCATAAAGTCGATTCAATCGGGCTGAACATTATATAAATACACACGCATAGATCCACATATAATATTCCAGAACAAATTTAACTTAGAGACGCGTGCTTCGACATGCAGATCGTCTTAAAGAAGAAGATAATATTTCCTCAAACTTGTTTTACAAACCCAAATATGCCCTATTTGATTCCTCACACGTGTGTACTCTTTAAATATATATGATATGATTGTTAGAGTGGTGTTTAATGTGGAAGAAATTACGTCATACACGATGTTCAATTATTTACCGCTCTTCGATAAAACACACACACAAAAATGGACTTCTTTTGTTATGAGTAACAAAAGGAAAGTTTGAAAAGTTTCGAATTTTAGGAAAGAGGAAATGATTCTTGTAAGAATTGATTCATATTCCAGGGACTCACTGTAAACAGATTATAAATGATCTAGTATAATGTTTTATCAATCAGAAAACGTCACCGTTCTGCAGCATTAATATGCACGATTCGTCTCACGTGTCTCCAATTTTCTTCACTTTATTTAAGTTAAAATATGCACGTCCTACAAGTTGACAAAGAGCCACTAATATTTTGTCATCCCCATTGGGTATTGTTACATTGCCTTCGAGACTTTGGTAAGAAATATTTTATTTCGTAATAACTCTTACTGGCATAACGTATCTACTATTTTATTCCATATACACTCAATTTCTCCTTGAATTTTACTTAAGGTAATGGTAATTTTAATTTAACAACAGTTTTTAACAAAACAAGTTTTTCAACATCAAAAATTGTCATAATGATAAGTGATTATGTTCATCATCACCATCATCATCATCATCTACATTACAGTCTAGATAATTCGATCCGTTTTAAACTGCAATTAAAACTGTTCCTGCAGTCTCCGTTTGAGTCTTCTAAATAATCTTTTTCCACGTGGATTGTAGTTATTTATATTTAGTTTTTGTGTCCGCCGAATTAGTTCTGCGATAGCGTGTCTGCCTCCAGACTAGCTGGCCCGGGTTCGATTCCCGGCGGAGTCAGAAATTTTCTTGTAAAATTTCTACCTAGGGACTAGGAGAGATGGCGGTGCACAACTTCTAATCACTAAATTGTGTACCAATATGTCTGGGTTAAATCCCAAATCTCTCCGCAGTGCATATAAAGGGACGGCATAAGTCACTGTTGATAGTGATTCGTCCGTCGGATGAGGACGTTAAGCCTGGCGGCCCCCTTGGTGCTATTCGACAGGAGTAGGCTACGTGCCGGCACCTGGTTTCCCCTTCTCCCTTCCTCGCCCATTCCCTACACTACACTTACACGAACACTTAACATACACTCACCCTAGTACACGACATAACTCTTCACAGATACACATAATGCATAACGTGGCTTGCCGTAATGGTGTGCAATTTGAAAATGGGTCACAGTCCTGCCATCTATCCGTAGTATGCGGAACTCGAATCACGCAAAATGAAATGGGTAGGTTATTGTTATTGTCTGGCTGGTATACGTTCTCCATGTTCTCGTCAATTAATTTGGTATTGTGTTATTGCTTTTAGTATTTTAGTACTTTCTTTCAGAGGCTCAAAACCAGAGTAGACCAAGTCCACCAGTGGTCAGTTTGTGGATTAATACAATTTCGGATAAAGAAAATTATTCATTGCCATAACAAACAAAGTCCATAACTCATTTGTTATTCCACAGAGGGCAGTATTTCCTATGGAAGGTGAAGGTTGCTAAGCGTGAGCCAGGAACTTTAAGACTCAATATCTCAGAACTATTCCAGATGGACTTGGTCAACTGTGGTTGTGAACCTCTCATTTGTAAGTCTGTACTAAAGGCTGTGTGATGTATCTTGTCTCACTGTGAAAAGAGAGAGAAAGGAGATATGTCTTACTTCGTCTGCATTGTTATCGCGATGGGGGGAGTGAAGCGATGCCGTCCATCCATCCAGTGGCGGAAGGGACTAGTTGATACATTCTGTAGCGCAAAATAAACAAAATATCTCACTTCGTACTGTGTAGTTCCGTCACTGAGCTTGTCTTTCAAGAAACTGAGTTCCGGCAGCCTGTACAATAACAAGGTTTTGAAAGGATCCTGAAAATTTACAACCCTCCTATAATCTCCACCCTCATTTGAAGGGACTTTGTTTTATTGCTACTGAGACAAAATAAATCTTACCAGGTATAATAACGATATCACTTTGTAAAATTTTAACTGTGTCCTTTGCGAACTTTCCTTTCAATGTTCGACGCATAGTTCCACAAAAATACACGAACTGTTGCATCTTGTTTTCTATTTACCTATCTTCGTCTGTTGCATTGCAACCCAGGGGCTTATTCCACAGAAGTATTGCATAATACATTATATGTAAATTCACTTCTAATTTGTACAAATTACGAGAACTGCGTTCCACGAAAGCAGAGTTTATAATTTTATTGTATTTGATTGCAAGGTAATATGAAAACATAGTCCAGACAAATATTTCTAGTAATATTAATTTTTGCCACAGTTCCTTAAATACGATAATAGAAATGAGAGAGAACAAAAACAGCAAGCCTGGAAAATGTTGAACTTAAAAGATGATAAATGTTAGAGCGGCAACAGAGACTGTGGAAAAAGCGAAAAGGGTTTTCTAACAAATTAAATGAAAAAGAGAAGCATTGTGGAAAGGAATATGTGCACAAAGGAAAGCTTTGAGCAGCAACTGAAACTGTAAAACGCTACATTTCATGATCTTATTTGTCGCTTGCTTGATTCCCGAGTGCTTAAGTATTTAGGGCATCATACCCGTCAGAGCTTTCAAACTTGTGGAACAGTGTATGAAAACAAACGGGGTCGCGTGTCCCTTCACGTACGTGCACTGTTGTCATACTATTTGCATACATGGGTATAAGCCAACATCCTGTGCCTACTTACATGTGGACATAGTTACAAAAACAACAGAAAAGCGCCTTCCATGAATCTTTACATAGGTGTGTATATGAATGTGAGTGTGTGTGTACACGTACAATCCCACTGTTAGGAGTGAAAATTAATAGTCATAAAAAATTCTATTTCAGAATAAAGTCCTTAATTCTTTAATTTATCTCCTCAAGTAATGCATAACTGTCTCTTGGAGTGCTTATTATTTTGAGGGGGAAATGTATCTCAGCTAATTGTAAACGCCAAACTTTTGCATTGGCTTTGTAGTAGTTTACACAATCTTTCGGATATTCTTTACTTCAAAATTCTATCGATTCAATGATACGGCGCACTAGAGTGAGACAAATAAGTCACAGGCTTGGAGTTCACACAAACATGCAATTAGCGCAAAATCCACTGCAAAAATGAGGGGAAAAAAAGTTTATTTCCAAAATTTTCTTTCTCTACTTTTCCAAATCTTTCCACTGCCATTGTACACAACGTTTTCGCACAAAAAACCCTGAATAAAACCCCAGTGAGTTCAAATAAAATTGTTAGTGAGAAAAATACTAGATATTTTCAAGGACTATCCCGTTTCCACTGTTATCATTCCATTATTCTCACACCATTTTTTGAAGTGTTAGTGAAATCAGGATAGAATCATTGAAATGTGTCGTAGTTCCAGTGCAGTGAGTGAGTTGACAGCGAGATGAGTGTAGTGTTGAAAGGTACTTGTGCAGATATGAACATATCATACTCGTGGGTTTTAGTTCGAACTTAGGTTTAAGATACAAATTAGATTTACTTTAAATGCTATTTTAAGTGATCGTGCTTCATTTAATTTAGGATGTTCCCTGTTATTATTAATATTATTATTATAAATTATTGTTAGTACTAATTATTAGTATTATCATTAATTGTATTTTAATTAATACGTTTATTATTATCATTATTCAGTGTAATTAGTTACCACTGCCACCGGGTATATACCCACTGCAGTGTCAATAAATAAATACATACATACATACATACATTAATAATAATCCGTGGCGCTACAGTCCATGAAGGGCCAAGACCGACCAGCCGGCTGCTGGCCTCACGGCTACATGCCGAGGCAGAGGTGGACGATCATCCAACCAGAATGGAGGTATCGTGTGTTAGCACGATGAACCCCCCAGCCGTTATAGCTGGTTTGCGTAACCGGATTTCGCTACCTATCGTAGCTCCCCAAGTGCATCACGATGCTGGGTGGATACCGGTCCCATACACTGGCCGAAATTCCATGACAAAATTTCTTTCCCATGAGGACTCGAACCAACGCGTATTCCGTAACGCGAGTCCGAGGCAGGATGCCTTAGACCACGACGCCACGGCGCAGGACTCCCCACCACCATTACATACAGTAGGGGAGAGTTGGGTAGTATCGGACATCGGGTAATATCGGATAGTGACCTTCTTATTCTACCACCAAATGATAGTACCTGAATGACATGATGTCACATACAGAAACGTAACCATGTCATTTAGGTACTACGACCTGGTGGTAGATGAAAGAAAGGCATTGTCCGATATTACCCGATATCCGATACTACCCAACTCTCCCCTAATTAATATCAGACAACTGAGACCGGAACGGTTCAACCATTTGATCCAAATTCATGAAAAGTGTGATGATGATGATAATGATGATTATGATGATGATGTATTCTAGCAAATTTCTTAATAGTAAATTACTATAGATATATAAAGGAATAATGACACAGAAACTATTCGAGATTGAATTTTAGTGCGTTTTGGCTATAAACCAGCAGTTTGGCTATATGTCAGGTTGAAAAAGCTCCAAATTAGCGTAGAATAAAACCACAATAAAAGTGAGAAAAGACTCACTAATATCTGAAAGAACCAATGGAACAAAAACAAAGAACAAAATTTATGGAATTTTACACAAAGTTTAGAATACGATAGAAAGGTAATGCTTCACAGCGGCAAGGGAAGCATAAAAACAGCATTAATCTTATGGAAATTATTTAAAAGCGCCAGAAAACGGACGAGTGATTTTTTGCGTTCTTCTCCTCTCCCCACCTCTCCTTCATGCATATTTAAAAACAATCTGCCCGCTATCGCGTGTGTGAGTCTGTGTGTATGTGTGTGTACAACTTAAATCTTGCATTTTCGAATGGCGGCGGCGAGGGAAAGAAACTTAATTTTTCATAAAGCTGCTCCCTCCATTCCTTGCCCTGGTACTCGAATCTTGCCACTCATTGTTCCCTGCGGCACCCCCACACTCCACCACAGATCCACCTTCAGGCAGGCGACCAACTCTTCAAACAAGAAACAATTTTCTCTCCATACCTTGCAATCAGTAATTGGCATCTAAATGTTGTGTAGAACTGTAGGAAATCCAGTATAGATTTGGAAGGAATTTCGAGAAAGAAAATAGCACACGGCTTCCACAGAAAATTTATGGATAAAGAATTCTCCTATTTTGTCCACACTTCTGCAAAATAAAAGATGGGAACTCTGATCCCTGTACGAAAATACGTCTTTCTCTATGCATTTCAGGCTACTGCTAAAACAGATCGGGAATGCAAAGTGCCACGCATTATGTCTCGCGCCGGGCTTAGAGGAAACAAGTAACCGGGACAGTCCAACTCACTGCCCGCCAAAAAGCAATTTCGTGACTCGGTAAAATTCCGGTAACTTAAATTTGACTCACTCTGTATATCAATAATAAAACACATAAATGAATACAAATAAAAATAATGGGTAACTGAAAAAGTAAATGGACGTATGAAATTAAAACCAAGATGGTTGAGGAGAAGTTGACACAAGTCCATTGATGCAGCACGAGCGACCTATATACTGTAGCATATTTTCATCATTTTGGGAACTGCACCCGCATAAACTTGAAGATTGTTATGTCTTCTTTCTTCGTTGTGTACACTTATCAGTTAATACAACGTTATCAGCTTATCCCACGATTTCACGGTATCATCTTCCTGCTACATGTATTTTAATGGCGTATTGCTCAGATTGCCTATTATACCAGTTTTAATTTTTAACGAATGTGTTTAACTGGAACATCTTAAGTGTTCATTTTATGTTACTATGTTCTTTTAATGTGACCTGAAGATGCCAAATTATTGGTGAAAACGTTTGTCATAACTTTTAAATATTACTTCATGTAATAACATAAAGGTTCAATGTATGTAATATTGTTAAGTAATTGACTGTAAGAACTTACACTATTTGATTGATACTATACTTATCGGACCCAATATGCCTTTAAAATAGATGACAAAAGCTTCTCAACCAAATAATAACACGCATTTCCCATATTTATTCTGCGTTTACTTATTGTACATTTTCAATTAATAAAACAATTATTCAGGTTACTTTTTGACTCTCCCTCGTTTTATGAATTCTGAAGTTAAAAATTACTTGAATTACGACAGAATTGGAGCCTGTGGACCAACATATTTCCGCACTTATCGCTATTTCATTACGAGATATTTCAATAATTGTTAGACCAGGGATAAGTATTATATGTATACCCGTGTGTCTACTTTTCTGGCTCATCATCTTTGAAATGGAGGAAGGATCGCTTTCACTATAACACCATCTTCTCCTCTTGCACCAACATAGAGAAACCTAAATTAGAAACAGGCTCTCATTTTCTGAGTAATAAAGCATTTGTTAAGGTGCTGGCGTTCGCATGATGCATCCTCTTCTTTATGTACCAGAAAATCGTGATTAAATAAAGCGCGCGCCGGACTGCTGTTAAAACAGGGGATCATCAGCTTTCGGACTCTCAAGGGCGTGATGAAAAAGTGAGTCACTCCTTCCAAGATACTTAATCCATCCCTTCAAAACTCTTTACTTTACTTTTCCTCCCCCTCTCTGCATTTTTCCCTCCTGCCTTTCAATCCCCTATAAAATTCTTCAACACCCCTAAAGCAAAAGAATCAACATTTTCGTCCTTCGTTTTTATAAAGAATTTAAGGGGGGAAAATGCTACCTATGTATTCATATGTAGAGCGTTCTGACAAGAAGTCAAGAATTGTAGGAAGAATGTTTGAACACTTCTGATTTCAGAGAAACAATTTTTTTTTAGAGCATGAGAGAATATTTGTGGTGTTAATAAATAAAATCTTTCAAGCATAACACTGTTGCCATTTTTCTTAACATAGACATTTTGTAAACTATTATTGTACGATTTCTTAGCTATTACGTGTCTACACAATTTCACCAAGAAATTTTATGATAGTAAATAAAAGCAAATTAATAATTACAATAATAATAATAATAATAATAATAATAATAATAATAATAATAATAATAATAAAGGTAAAGGTATCCCCATAACATGCCATGAAGGCACTTGGGGGCATGGAGGTAGAGCCCCATGCTTTCCATGACCTCGGCACTAGAATGAGGTGGTGTGGTCGGCACCACGCTCTGACCGCCTTTTACCCCTGGGAAAGACCCGGTACTTAATTTTATAGGAGGCTGAGTGAACCTCGGGGCAGTTCTGAAAGTTTGGCAACGAGAAAAATCCTGTCACCACCTGGGATCGAACCCCGGACCTTTCAGTCCGTAGCCAGCTGCTCTACCAACTGAGCTACTCAGTAATAATAATAATAATAATAATAATAATAATAATAATAATAATAATAATAATAATATATTAGAGTTTTGCTTACAAATTTGTTATTGATATAGGTATAAGAGTTAACCGTCCTCTACTTCTCTATAGTTTGATTCAGATCATTTTTAGTTGGTTATTTAACGACGCTGTATCGACTACGAGGCTATTTAGCGTCGATGAGATTGGTGATAGCGAGATGGTATTTGGCGAGATGAAGCCGAGGATTCGCCATAAATTACCTGGCATTTACCTTACGGTTGAGGAAAACCTCGGAAAAAATCCAACCAGGTAATCAGTCCAAGCGGGAATCCACATTTCAAATGCTTCTAGTCGTTTCTCTTCACTTCGTTGTAATGTCCATGTTTCTGCCCCAAACAAAGCCACACTTCACACAAGGCACTTCACTAGTCTCTTCCTAGTTTTTTCTCCGGAGGTCTGTATACTGAAACTAATTTTGGAAATCTGTCCTTTCCCATTCTTCAACTATTATTGATAATTCTGGATTTTTATAATTCGTTTATAATTTTATGCTCGACCATGCCGAAATGTAGTAATTATACACCTGGTAGTAGCCCTTTAATGTACCTCATTAAAGTACACCTATTCCTTATAATTCAGTTGTTCAGCCAATGAGAAATCACCATTGTACCATTATAAAATCGCAAGTATCGATTATTCTAGGATATGCAATCGAAAGGCATTTAGCGAAAAGTCACGGAGGCTGGAAATCCAATACTGTCGCAGAAGGTTATGTTCTGTTACTATAATAATTAGCGTTAATAGTAAATAATATTCAAATAAATTTAATTTGTCATCTCGTTTTGCAATTCTAAATCAATTTCCAGGTTATATCAAGACTAATCTTCATGTTATTCTCTAGATTTAATCAAGGCCAATGACATTCGTTCCTCGAAAAAATCAATACTTTCGCGTCTGCGCACATCTCACAATTCAGGTCAGTTCCGCTCCTCACTTACACAACCATAACATGAATACTTGTGAATAATTTCAAGTTAGAAATATGGTCGAGCATAAAAAGTCGTATGAAACTTGCCTATAATGGTAATTAAGACGCTCGTATGAAAATTATGAAACTCGCTTGCGCTCGTTTCATAAACAAACATACTCGCGTCTTAATTACTACCATTATAGGCTCGTTGCATAATGTACTATTAATAGCCTGAGATATTTGCAGCTTTATATACCTAAGCAATGAAATAAATGACAAAATCAGAATTATATGTCTGTGAATGGTAGCAATATACCTTACTAAATCGTCGGTGACTCAGTCTTTGATCAGTTCTGGTTTATACCCCGTTTCTTTCATGCTACATCCCCATCCTACACCGTAATGAAACCATCGTAATGTCTTTATTATGGCCATATATTACGTTACCGCAACGCATGGACTCTTTAACAATGAAAAACAAGTGTCCTTAATTTTTCTCTACAAAGTGTCACTAAATTATACAGGCAAAGAATACTTTACATATTTCTAAGACATTTATTCCATTTTTTCATCGAGGCTATAAAACTATGCACCGATCCCCACTGCTCTCCTCACACTAGGAAAATTACAGGTTTGACTCACGTCATCTCTTTAACAATAGGGGGTACAACCCTTTAAAAACATGAGACATCCTATGTGCCCCAATACCTGTGAGGCATATAAATGTTAAGAAGTCAAAATGTGTATCACCCCCTTCTTCCGACATACAATTCATGGGCGTGAGTGAAGACATTTTTTATGGTTTACCTATCCACAATAAACTCCTAGGTCCAGTTACTTCTTTATAAGGTTCCTTGCTTTGATAATACCACCCCTCTGCCTTTCTCTTCATTTATTTCATTGTAACCTTTTTATTCCTTTCTATCTTGTGGTGTCTCTCTTATTTATTCCTTTACTAACCCTTTCTTGCCTCTGTTGGTGGATATGTAATATGTATGTGATTTGGGACAGCTAAAGACGGAATAAGCAACAAAGAACTCTGCTAACGTTTTGTGCATAGGTTACAAGATAGAGACGGCAATATTGCAAAAGGAACTTCGTACCTTATTCTCATATATGATTTTAATAGCGAGAGGGTTAGCGCAGCATTTGATACACAAAGCTAACAGAAAAATAAATGATACAACCATACTTGATACTATACGTAACTTAAATCATGTCATGAAGATCATTTTGCACGAACATAAATGATTGTTTTATAACTTTTGTTAATAATGTAATGCTTTTCAACGTTTGTTTTAAAACGCAGAAGCTGTTCTGACACAACGACATAGCCTAAAGACGCCTGGGTCGGATTAAGACCAATTGTTTATTTTATTAAATAAAAATAAAATACAGAAGATTATTTTTAATCTTCATAATAACGACTTTCTAAGTAGAACTTGTGACTATGTAAAATTTTGGCATATTTCTTTTATCAACTAACATGGGATTAACATATTGAGCACATCTTGACTTGACTATCTAGAGTTTTATATTTACTGATAGCCTATATCTTGTGTGCAATGTAACATTAACGTACTATAGGCCCATTTACAATGAAAATTAAACATAACCGTAACATAAATACAGAAGTTTGCGCCCAGGCTACCAAATGGGATCATTCACAATGATTCACATAATCATTGACATAAACATTACCATAAGACGTTAACATGAAAGTTTACAAACTCCAAACTTTCATGCTTATGCTTACGTGATTTGCAAACAGAACACAATCGTGGAGCACTGAAGCATACGGCAGAATATGAGGAAATGGCGTCGTTGTTATGTTTCCATGGTTACCAAGTATGTTTGCTGTTATGTTTAAGTTCCCATCGTGAATGATGGTATGACTTCTTGATTTTACCGTAACGTTTATATTCTTAAGTTAACGCTTACGTTATGTTTAATTTTCATTGTGAATGAGCCTTTACTTTTTTTTTTCAATCTGTAATGAGATTTTTTCCTTGGTTATTTATCGACGCTGTATCAACTACTGGGTTATTTAGCTGCGACAGAATTGGTAATAGATTGTATTTGGCGAGATGAGGCCCAGAATTAGCCACAGATTACCTAACATTCGCCTTATGGTTAGGGAAAACCTCGGAAAAGACCCAAACCAGGTAATCGAATTCACGCAAGAGCGCAAATCCGGATCAGCATGCTAACGCGCTACTGCCTGAGCTATGCCGGTGGCCGAGATATATGGTTTAATCTTTTGGGGCAATAGCACTAAAGTTGCCAAAATTTTAATAGTACATAAAAGATAGTAAGAATTTTAACAAGAAAACACTCACTGGCACAATGTAAACCTTTATTCTTTGAACTCAAGATTTTAACTATAGGCTAATAAATTTGTATATTTTTTATCTTTTGTGGTAGATGTTTAGAACAATATTACATATTTTAATCTAAGATATGGTACTCGCTATTATAATACTATAAATAAAAGTACTGTAATATTGATATTCCTTTTCTATACTGACCAAAGTTCATAATAATGTCATGGTTAATAACTCTGTATTTTATTCTTCACGCCCGCTACCAATAATGCACTGTCCTAAAAATTCTTTCACAGAACACTACACTTTTTATCTTTCACAGTGTGACTTGCTAAAGCTTGTAATTCCCTCTCCTGCAATTTGAGAGATTGCCGGGATTTGTCAAAATTAAAAAAAATACATTGAAAATTCATCTGTCAAAGAGTAAAACACCTCACTGTCAATAAATGTAAAATATGGTTTGCAAATCTGGCTTTCAGGTGTAGCTCCCTGTGAAGCAGACTTGAATAATTTCAAGAGAAAAATTGTTCAGGAGCCGGGTAGCGATCCCCGGATCCTTGGAACGGTGTAGGGTGTAGTTCCTGGGTAGCTCAGTCGGTAGAGCATTCATGCCCTAAGCGAAGTGTCCCGGAATCGATACTCGGCCCCGGAACAATTTTTCTCTTGAAATTATTCAAGTCTGCTTTACAGGGAGCTATACCTGAATGCCAGATTTGCATAATATATACGTCACTGTAGGTACGTTAACAGAAAACCACAATTCAAGTCACACAGAGTTTGTGTGAACTCAAAGTTGGGTTCTGGCACCTTGTCAGCCCACTTGAGTTGTGTGGATATAAATGAAAAAATTGGTACTTTGTCGGGTGTAGTTCTTGGGTAGCTCAGGCGGTAGAGCATCCGTGCGCTAAGGGAAGGGTCCCGGGATCGATACCCGGCCCCGGAACAATTTTTCCATTGAAATTATAAAATATGGTGTATCTACTCATCACTTTATGTCCTTTGTCTCTTTTAAATTTTATTAATTATATGTAATTACTAGGCTTAATATACAGTACGTAGTTAATAAACTGAATTCTATCATTTACTTCTTAGTGTAGGTTATATCTTGGGTTAAACATATTACTTAAATCTTTATATGACATTACTGTCTTATAAAATCATTTTATTGTGTCTGTTATAATTTAACATATTATATTTTATACTGATTAATCTTGCTCAGGATAGGGACCAATGGCGGGTTTATGTGAGGGCGGCAATGAACCTACGGGTTCCTTAAAAGTAAGTAAGTAAGTAAGTAAGTAGCCTACATTTTATACTATTTTGTAGCAATAGTTCTAGTCTAGCAGAAGAGAAACCCTGAAGGTCTTATTTCCATCACACGAATAATTTATGTATGTATGTATGAGAAATGTAAATGTGTGATTTTTAAGGGGAGTTTTTCGTTTATGTTATAGAATATCCTATAGTACGATAACATAAGAGGACATCACACAGCCTACAGACAAACATTCATCCCTGAGGCGGAATTTGAATCCATGCAACATCCAAAATTGTGTGCCTGGCTTCTGCATACACGGAGAATTTTTAATTAAATAACTTAAATGATACGCAGATTTTGAATATTTGTATCATTAAATACATTACAGACCAGCTGCATAGAGAACATTAAATGAAATACCTATGTGTGCAAATTTCATTTATCTTTGTCAAAGAGTTTCGCAAAGAAAGGAAGTGCTACAAAATATTTATCTTCGAAATATGTTTTAAACCCAAAGGTGTTTAAAGATCTTTAGAAAACGAAATCGACTATTGTTCAATAACAAATAGTAATAGTGTACGAACCCCAGAGCTTTATTGGAAAGCGCACAAATATGTTTCAACTTTATGGAAAGTAAAAAGTCACCATACAAAGATGTGACAGTAACAACGACAAATGAAGGCAGAAAGGAAAATGTATGAAGAAGATACACAGAAAAGAAGCGACGCAGGGGGTACAGGGGGCTCGCAAAAGAAGAGGGATGAATCCCCTTCCCTCCAAACCACCTCCTTCCGTATCCTTTTTGTTCATTACCAGGGGTGATCTGGGAGCTTTATGCCTATATCAGAAGTAGGAACCTCCATTAAAGCTATTCCTACGCACAACCATAAATAATATCTCCCCCCGTTCATTTTTTGGCAACTACTGTAGCCGTTTTTTATACTACATCACTTACATTAACTAGGGGAAGTGTACTGCCCGTAAATATCAATACATATTCGGTAATGATATAAGAAAAATGGAGGGTTCCCTGTAACAATGGGTGCTTTAATTATTTCTCCTGTGGTTTACTAAAATGGTTCGTCGGTGTAGGGAGTGTGATGAAGCAAATTCGGTTCGGTTCCTGCGTACATATTTCTTTAAACTTAAACCTGGTCACGCTGTCACAAACAAATGCAATTTTTAATTCACAATTTCTTTGTGGCAGATGTGCGCTTATGATAGACAAATTCAGTGTCAGAGAAATTCTTTAAAATTGTTGGCTAGCCGTTAGATTTCAGCTGTAGATACAGTAAGTCGGGCAATAGCTAGTAGTGAGCAGTGGCGTAGCATGAAATTTTGAGCAGGGGAAGCTAACTCAAGTTGTCTTTCATACAATATGAGATAGTTTTAAAATAAATAGTAGTCAATGTCAAGTCAGCAGTCGAAGATTGGTTGGAACCTCGTAAGCAACACCAATAAGGCATGACCTCAAATGATACGTAGTAAAATATGATTTCACGGTTTACACATATCTCTAACAAATAGACACGTATACGTAAACATTAGCTCACTCCCTCTCATACTTAGAGAGATCACAGTATTAGTATCATTACGTAAATATGAGTCTGTCTTTTTCTTGTGTCCTTCATTAACAGCAAGGGAGTCGGTCATTTGTTTTTTAAATCACACTTTTGTTCGTAAGTCAGTCTCGATAATACAACTGTCCTAAAAAAAATCAAGTAAATTAGTGTCAGGAACTGTTATTTCACTCATTATTTATTATATCAGCCACAATGCACACTAACACTTCAACTGAACACAACTGACGAAAAGGGATAACTCGGAAACTACTTATTTTAAATGTTAAAGCTAGCTTCTTGCGAGCCTTGCGACTAGGGTAGTTTAGTTAGAAAGGGATGGAAAATCTGCGGGGTGGATTACACAGAAGAAACCAGTCTGCGTGGAAGCTGGTGTGTGCAGACTTCTTGTTTACTGCTGCATCACAAATCATCCTGAGCTGCCGCATCACAATATTTAACGCGTAAATACAAATTCTATTAAAATTAATAAATACTCCATAAACTGCAGGTTTATTATGAAATTATTATTAACTGGGAAAGCTAAGCTTTTTAGCTTACATTGACGCTACGCCACTGGTAATGAGGGAGACTACACTTCGATACCTTGTGGTAGTTGTAGTGTAAAAGAGGGCAGTATGACAATTTCGTCCATGTTGCATTTCGGCACTAAATAATAACTACAGTTTAAAGCGGCTTTAAATAAAATAATAGTACTACTGTCTGGACAACACAACTTCACACGCTGACGAAGACACATAAACCAGTGCAGAAAGGGAAGCGGAATTCTCGTCACCAGAGCTCTAGTTATTCTACCACCTAGTCACTGCATCACTACACCACCCGGTGTTTTGGTCACCAGTACTCATTTTTTATAAATAATAGGTCTAATTTATTTTGACAAGTAAAATATCCATAAGTACACTGCATAAAATATTATGTGATTAATATTTCAAAATTGATATTTAGATAGTTAAGATATAAAAGAGCCATTAAACAAAATATTGCATTAAGCTTAGTCAAACATAAAACTAAAACTAGAACTTTGTAATTATTTTAGAATATAAGACCTAATTTACCAGCAATTTCACACTCATTAATATTATAAAATGCTTTGGTCACAAGCCAGTTTTTCAATACTGTCTTAAATTTATTAATACTACAGGATAAAATATTACATGATTTTTGTTTCAAAATTGCCACCCAAATTGTGTCCGATAGGTCTGAGGTATATAAGAACATCACCATCTTCTTTATAATCAGGGTATCGTTCTGTATCCTGCTAATCCTTCTGTCTAAATCCTCCACTTTCTTCTTTTCACTTGGTGGGGAGTGACCTTCGCAATAACCCTAAAGCCCCTAATACTTCAGGTGAATCGAAATTCCCCTTCGTGATGCTCCATCAATAAAATAAATTTGATAATAATTAAAATAAGTAAGAACTTCACCTTACACTTAAAATATTTTTGCTATAGACTTATATGTGTACCCACTGAAACAACCTTACAATGACATTTCAATCTCATTATACTTATATGCATAACCACGGAAACAACCTTATAATGGCATTTAAATCTATTTATACGAATATGCGTAACCACGGAAACAACCTTACAATGACATTTAAATCTCATTATACTTATATGCATAACCACGGAAACAACCTTAGAATGACATTTCAATCTCATTATACTTATATGCATAACCACGAAAACAAATGACATTTCAATCTATTATACTTATATGCATAACCACGGAAACAACCTTAGAATGACATTTAAATCTCATTATACTTATATGCATAACCACGGAAACAACCTTAGAATGACATTTCAATCTCATTATACTTATATGCATAACCACGGAAACAACCTTACAATGACATTAAATCTATTTATACGAATATGCGTAACCACGGAAACAACCTTACAATGACATTTAAATCTCATTATACTTATATGCATAACCACGGAAACAACCTTAGAATGACATTTCAATCTCATTATACTTATATGCATAACCACGAAAACAACCTTAGGATGACATTTCAATCTCATTATACTTATATGCATAACCACGGAAACAACCTTAGAATGACATTTAAATCTCATTATACTTATATGCATAACCACGGAAACAACCTTAGAATGACATTTCAATCTCATTATACTTATATGCATAACCACGGAAACAACCTTACAATGACATTTAAATCTATTTATACGAATATGCGTAACCACGGAAACAACCTTACAATGACATTTAAATCTCATTATACTTATATGCGTAACCACGGAAACAACCTTACAATGACATTTAAATCTCATTATTCTTATATGCATAACCACTAAAACAACCTTAAATGACATTTAAATCTCATTATACTTATAGCCTATGCATAACTACGGAAACAACCTTACAATGACATTTAAATCTCAATATACTTATATGCGTAGTCACGGAAACAACCTTACAATGACATTTAAATCTCAATATATGCCTACTTATATGCGTAACCACGGAAACAACCTTACAATGACATTTAAATCTCTTTACAGTATACTAATAAGCGTAACCACGGAAACAACCTTACAATGGCATTTAAATCTCATTATATTTATAGACCTAGGAGTAACACGGAAACAACCTTACAATGACATTCAAATCTCATTATAGTTATAATTGTAAAACCATGGAAGCAACCTTACAATTACATTTAAATCTCATTATACTTATAGAACTATGAGTAACCACGGAAACAACCTTACAGTGATTTTAAATCTCATTATATTGTACTTATATGCGTAACCACGGAAACAACCTTACAATGGCATTTAAATCTCATTATATTTATAGACCTATGAGTAACACGGAAACAACCTTACAATGACATTTAAATCTCATTATACTTATATGTGTAAAACCACGGAAACAACCTTACAATGACATTTAAATCTCATTATACTTATAGAACTATGAGTAACCACGGAAACAACCTTACAGTGATTTTAAATCTCATTTAACCTAACCACGGAAACAACCTTACAATAACATTTAAATCTCATTAATTTTTTTCAATAAAACATGAATAAAGCATTAAAATATGTAATCTGTGACGAGAATATCAGTGACTAAAATGTAACCGGTGACCAGGAACGCAGGTGACTAAAATGTAATCGATGACAAAAAGGTATAATTAAGACATCTCCGGTACCGAGAATTCCTTTTCCCTTGCAGAAACAATACCGTTCGTTGTGTAAAAGGTACATTACCTTCTTAAATAATTGTAACACTTTTAAAGCTTCTATAAAATTTCATTTAATAAAATTTACCTTTTTTTTTTAAGAAATCTTAAACATCGATATAAATATACAGCAGGACTCATCTTTCTTTAAAAGAAAGGGTGAATTTTGTAAAGCAAAATCTATCGTCAACAAAAATATTGTGAAATGTGTACTCTAAGAATGGCTTTTTTTTTTTTTTTTTGTTCATAATTGTAGAAATATATCTTCCCTTTTACCTGCGGTTTGTTGGCTCGGCACAACCCCTGAACCTCAAACAGTTATAGTTCACGTTTTCCCCACTTAACCGAAAGGAGTGAGACCAGAGTTGCATACATTAGAAGGGTCATCCTTTCTTACACGAGTATGTAGTTGCGCACGCGCCACAACTTAGGAACCTTCGTGTGGGTCATGATTTGCATGGCACACGTCGGCTATTTGCTAGAATGTAATGCAAATCTTTTATTACTACGCACGTGGATATACAAATTTAAATATAACGATTGTAACTTCTCTTCCTTCCTGATGCCGTCGCCTTTTCTTAAAGGAATAAATAATTTATTTGCCAAACACGTCCCAAACACTATTCAGTTGCTCACAATACCATTCTATCATATTCAAATTATTCTAATAATGTATGTAACAATCCAGCCTTGAAAAGATGCGTGAGCAAACGTAAATCATGTAGGCCTACAACATGCAGGCAAGATTGTGGAGTAAAAATTGTTTTTTATAGTTAGTAAAATAATATGTACAAAAATACAGTCTTAATTCTTCCCTGAAGGAGTAAAAACTCGTGTTCAGGGAGGTATCTAAACACATACTTAACACAAATAAAGGTAATTATTTGACACCAAGTGGATCAAAGAAAAAATATTATAAGAATAGGGTAAATTAGGTTCTGTTGGACAGTCGGGCATGTTGGACACTTTGTACTTTAACGTGTTACCTCGCCACTTCTGCTAGAAGTCAATGACGGAAGTAGCCACGAGTAGGGCTAGCAGAATGTGGTGCCCACAAGTGGCGAGGTAACACGTTAAAGTACAAAGTGTCCAACATGCGCGACTGTCCAACAGACCCTAATTTACCCTAAATTAACTTTAAAGAATACAATTTCAATTTTAAAAATTTAAATCATACAAATAAATATACATATTAAACAAATATATATTCTTTAAAAATTAAATGCCTAACGCTATTTTTTAAATTTCTGATACTAAAATCTTCCAAACTTGGGTATTTTTCAATTATTTTATTATATAACCTTGGACCAAAGTAGGTACCATGGCTAAAAGCTGTTCCTTTGGTTCCTCTAATCGTATAAAATCCGATCTTTTAGTTGAATATTTATGATAAAATTTGAATTTATTGCGATTTTTATGTATAAAGTTTAATAAGGCAATATAAGTAAATAAATTTGTTTAATTTTCAGAACATTAAAATCAGTGAACAAAAGATCGGATGAATAATCTATTGGTTTATTAAGGCATATAAAACATTACGAAACACATAAAAGAAAGGGCAATAGCAGATACGATTGATTTAATTTCTATTTAGAGAAGATAAAGGCAATATGACTAAAGATGGAATTTTCAATTCTGGCATTATTAGACAGTTTTAGGCCTATTCAATAACCTCCGAAAATTTTAGATCACAAATCCACATAGAAGTGAAATTTAAAAAAAGATAAAAATAGGCTTCGTAATTTTACCGAAAATGAATGTTCTATGTTTACGTACATTTTTCTCCAAAACTACTGGTACTACAGTATACAAATTTTGCACACAAGTTAATATAACCAAGATCTATAAATTAATTTAAGGATATTTTAATAGCTTGCTTAGAAGTCAATTTGTACAAAAAATTCAAGTTTATACCTAAAAATACCCGGAGAGGAACATCAATGGGGACGCTGGGAGAGGGGATGTAGTGGAACTGATAAGAGGTGTTGACAGGCTAAAGGTCTGACCATTCAGCTACCGCAGTGGTTAATAAATGTATAGTGATTCGTTAATGTTTTTATTAAACTTATACTGTAGACGTTATCAGTTCGGAAGCTGGCGAATAGGGGCGTGGTTTCAAGTAGCTTCGGAACGAGCAACTGTTGATGCATTCCTTTAGCATTCTTCAAAGGGCCGGTGAGGTAAGTCTCGCATAAAACATTATAAATATTCCATTCCTAGGCCTTGCAACAAATCCGCCAATACCTAAAAATGCACGTGCAATTACATCCACAACAAATAGGCATGCTCATTTGAAGGCAGTTCTAAAATTTATAATTTCCTGTCAGGTTTTCAAAGATGATGCAATCCCTCATGCAACAAGATTCCAAGAAGTTTAAAATAAACAGATAAAATCTATCATAGAACTGGACTAAAATGTATAATCAAATTAATCTATCTTAATTCTGATGTATGCAGCATGACTAAGAAACAGCTAAGCATATCACCAATTCACTCTCTTATTTTTATGGACGATATTCTGGTACTAAAGATGCAATTTGAGTGATATTGATTATGGGAGACGTATTTCATTCAAATGAGAAGTTTTCTTTCTCATTCAGGTGTCTGAGAGCACAAGTATCAGAAATAATGGCCACTACATTACGATGACCATTTATTTCCAACTAGTTCCATAGGATCATGCCACTTACATGCTTTATTGAACGATACTCTTCATAAAGACAAATTTAGATGTGATACACCATATATTTCCGACCCCGGTTTCTTTTTCTTATGGAGGGAATTGTCATTTGTCCTTTTTTTTTCTAATTTAAAAGAATATTAGTTCGAATACAAACCTTTGAAGAGGGTAGTATTCCAAGCTCGTATGAAGGATCGTACACTGAAAAGTATGCAAAAGAAACCGTATCACTCTTGGAAGTACTTTCAAAATGACCAAAGTATGTACACCAAAATCAAAATGAAACTGAGATACGATTCAATAATTTTCAATGAATTTTTTTATTTAACGCGAATGTTCAAGTTTACGATTTCGAATGTAATGATTCATCAGTGAAAATTATTATTCACTTTTGAAAAGAGACAATTTTATTAAGTTATTAGTGCAGTAAAATAGTCGTATATCATTTCAGCAATGTTTGTTTACATACCGGGGTCGGAAAATATGCAATTTACTATCCAAGAAAACCTTCCTATTCTGACCCTTTGTGTTCAACCACGTTGAACAAATTGAGAAAAAGAACAGGAAGACTAATTGGATAGTAAATTTCATGTACAATAACACAAATATATTGTCACTGTATACTAATTCTACACAAACACACAAACATTTCATTACAACACAAGTTGAAACTCCATAAATGTATCTATAATTATTATATATCTATATACAGTACTTCAATTCCTTTAATTTTAAATTTTATTTTTACGATACTTAAAATATTGCTTATTATGTCGTCATATTTATACCTCATTTTCTGTTTTGTTCATCAAAAGCCTCACTTGTCTTCTTATATTAATTTGAGCAGATATGCTATAATAATTGGAATATTCGATCTGGTGAATGGGATGAAAGTTCTTCTTTCACTTTTGCCGAGGATTTATAAAGCTGTTAACTGTTAATAAATACTGGAAGACTAAAAAGCGATAGATTTACCAGTTTCGAAAATGAAGCGGAAAAAAATTGTTGGGATAACCACACTGGTGTTTGATGACGACCAGAATCCAGAAGTATATTATTGAAACTCCGTCAGCTTTATAAGAATTTTGGTCTTCTTGGTTTTATTGCATTTTCAAGGTCCTTTTTATGACTCCACATAAGTACGAGAACGTATTTATTTATTTATGACATCTTAATTTAAAACAAAATTAGATTAATGAATGGGAGGAAAATGGAAGGAGAAACACTAAAATGTACGCGAAAATGAGTCCTTGCAAGGGAGCTTGGGGCTGGGAAAACTGAATATGTGAGCTCCAAGCCTGTTGACCATTTGTCTCACTCCGAGATTCGCTGTTTCATTGAAAGAACTCTTAGAAAATTTTGAAGGGGAAGCCGAAAATGGACGTAACCTAATAGCTACCACATAAAAGGGGGGGAGGTGTGTAGTGTTGCATAAGTAACTGAAATTGTTTTTGAAGTTAATGAAATTTTGATTCATAATATAAATGTTCGCTATAAATGATTTCTTTATTATGTTTTGTAGGATTCTTAAAAAACGTATAAGTGATCGCATGTGGAGATGTGAGTGAGTGAGTGAGTGAGAGAATGAGTGAGTAATGATAGACGTAAAGACATACATACTGTGTACAATTACAAAGAAAACAGTGCATAAACATCTGATAAAATGCACAATATAGCAGCAAGCTATTCTTAAGAAAAATGCTACACGAAATGAGTCTATGATGACAGGTAGCAAACGAATATGGTAAACAAGGAAACGCTAGGACCTCATCGCATTTTCCCCCACAGGAAATGTAATGGTAACTAGATAACAATAAGTGCACTGTGATGGGTCTATTTTAGTATAGTTTTATGTTATGAAGAATGATTTCCCTAGCAACAAGTTTCTGTGTGGGAATTCTAACTTTCAAGGTCTAACAACAATAGCTGTAAATACAACAAAACAGACGATCGTGCAAAAACAAATTTTCGAGCAAAATTTTGGGGAAGAAAACAAAAGAAAGTCCTCGAAAGACAATTCTGAAAAATACAATGACAGTCATACTTCCCTAGTACAAAGGCATAATAGAATTCGCCTATACAAGGCCTTGGCGAGACCTGTACAGTGGAAGCTCTTAAGTTCGACATTCTATAGTTCGACTGCTTACGTAGGAGAATTAGAAACGCCCCTATACGGGCACTAAGAAACAGGTTTGCCATTTGATTGGGACTTGGTTCTGTGTCTTGTAGTGATACATTTGTTAAAGGAAAACAATATTTTATTGATTAGGATATCCATATTTAATCACTGATTTTAAATTAATGAACTCTTCTTTTTATATTTCAGAATTGTGCAGTTTGTGAGACGGAACTGTCGAAACCCACTGTGATACTAGAAGCGCATACACAAGTTTCGGGGCGGGCAGGAAATGCAAGAACAGTACTGTATTCGTTGATGGATAACCAATAAGAATTTGTATTCATTTCACCTGCCACACCCACTATCCTTATTGGACTGAATTTTCAATTCTGTTCAGTCGAACTTAGGAGAGTCCACTGTACTTTGTTACGGCAGTGAGCCATGGACATTGAGGAAGAAAGACGAAAATAGAATAACAGCTAATGAAATGAAATTTATGAGATATACAGCGGGATATACGAAATGGGACCGCAAACGCAATGAAGATGTAATGGAAGAATTACAAGTAGAACCTGTAATTAATCACGTAAAACATTATCGGAACAACTGGATAAATAATCTGCATCGCATGCGTAGAGGTAGAATCCCAAAAGTCATACTCCACTATCGTCCAAATGGGAAGAAATCTATCGGTCGTCCAAAGTAGCGCTGGATTGAAAATTCAACTGTGAGATCGTAACAGGCCATATGGCCTAATACTTGAAGGGAAGAAGAGAGAAGGAATGAAAAGAGTAATCGAAAGATTGTAAGAATGGTTTCACTGATAGGCCATTGTCTTTAGATGAAAAGATGAAGAGTTGAAACAGCAATAGGCAGGGCTCTTCGTCTAATCCCCGAAGAATAGAAAGAAGATTCGATAACGAACGCATAGTTATTGCTGATTAATTATATGTTTAATTATAATATACGAGTAATTGTAAGACCTTGCATTCTACAGCATATTCTCTTTTAACAAAGAAAACAATTGAGACAAGCGATAAACTTTTCGTGAACACGAGATATGCTGTTAAAATGGCGTCATCTAACATGCACAGACAAATCGTTCAGGTGACTGCAGACACAAAAAAAAAGAACAGAGGGCACGAAAGGGTAGAGAGAGAAGCAACTACCCTACCGCAAAACGTCTAGACCTTAACTATTATTACAGCAATTTTAAATTTTTGGGATTCAATTTACGGGCACATTTATGAGCCTCTGTGAACAATGAACCCATTCCGTCTGTTAAGAACTGTCTACGGATTATATTGACAATATTCACGAAGCTCGAAACATATTTTCATGCGAGGAACGCGAGAGATGGATGGAGGAGGAGAAAAAAAAAGTGCCTGAATTTCTTTCCACTAAAAAGAGGGTCAAGTTAAATCCATATCAATATGATTACGTGGGTTATTTTTATGTTGTAACGTTGTCAGTACATGCAAGATATCTTGGCTGACATGTTCTAGTCTGTACCATCCAAACCCCACCTGTAAAGTTCGCCACCCGCATAGCAACTGAATACAAAACAAGGGGACCAATACCACAAATCTACGCTTATCAAGATGAAGTCTAGCTTACGTATGTGCACTTAAGAAATCGGATTTTGAATACGTGTGTCAGATAGGAATGCCATTTATTCTGCAAGATTTGCATTTAAATCTACTTCTTCAAACTCAAAAGCAATAAAGCTGGGCGATTTTATTAAAAGGACGTATTTAAGTATTTGAGTTGACGGAATAAAACAATCAAACACGCCTGTTCAATTCTGAGTCATGTTATTTCTAATATATCCAAACTATATAGGCTCATACGCCTACAGACTTACATATATATATATATATATATATATATATATATATATATATATATTGAACATGTCAGGATAGCACTGAAATCACGTTACTTATGAAGCGAAAGCACATAAAAAAGAAAGCAAAGAAAACCGCAACTGTAATACATTAATAATATTGAAATTGTTAAGAGTATTACGCACAAATGATTATACTTATACAGGATATTCCATTTATCTTGTGCACCTATTATAACTTTTTTGTTTGCATAGGTAGGCCTATTGGAATTTTTGTTTTTGAGCGTTATGTTAGAACGAGGGGCTAACAAGAGTGTGGAGATTTGGTACATGTAACTACATTATGGTACAATATACACGTCACGTCATCAGTTTTTCAAATAGCACTACATACTTTAATCATGTTACATTGATTACACACTTTAAGACGAGTTCAAAATGTATCACAATGTCACCTTCCTAAGCAATAACAACAACAAAACGAAACAAAAAGGTAGTTCCAATGTGATAATGTTATGCTTTGAGAGTCACAGCAGATGTTCTAAATGGTGACCATTCACATTAATGCACATTCGAAGGCGTTCCCCGAAAGACCGTATGATTGCCCGGCATGTTGCTAGTTCAATGGTCACACAAGCCTGTCGAATGCGTAGCTACATGTCGTCTGGTGTTGTCAGAATATTCTGGTACACACTGTCCTTTACAGTTCTCCACAGGAAGAAGTCCAGTGGCGACAGGTCCGGAGAACGTGCAGGCCACTGTATGTGGATTGTGGCATCGACAGTTGCTGTGGTTTGTTTACATGTTAAGACAGCAAACACACAACACACGACGTGTACGGACGTCAGTCGTCTTTCGTTTTGTGTAAGTTAATGCACAAGATGAATGGGACACCACAACAAACGGCACATTCTGATGGCATTCATTTTGCATTTTGTTGTTGTTGTTGATTGGGAAGGTGACATTGTGATACATTTTTGAACTCGTCTTAATGTGTGTAATCAATGTAACATGATTAAAGTATGTAGTGCTATTTGAAAAATTGATGACGTCACGTGTATCTTGCACCATAATGTAGTTATATGCACCAAATCTCTACACTCATGTCAAGGAAGTTATAATAGGTGCAAAAGATAAATGGGATATCCTGTATAATAATAAACATGATGTAATATTATTTGTTCAGGAACAAGTTGTCATGGTTTGCAAAATAATAATAATAATAATAATAATAATAATAATAATAATAATAATAAAATCCTTGTAATTTGTCAAGTTGCATACGTTGTTCATATACTGTAAGGACTTAATGGAAGTTGAGGAACCGTATAATGTTTGTTGAAGAAATTAAAATATATATTTATGATACAAGTGTTAAAAATTGAAATCTATTAAATGCGTAAGGTGTTTACGAAACGAGGCTTCAGGCCGAATTGTAACAAACCCTTCTGTTAAATACATATGATAAATTGGGTATATTATATTTGTGAACATGTTTCTGTAGCAGCCGAAAATAAATGTGATTTTATCCTGCATACGTATTGTATCAATTATTGTACCAGAATAGAAAATTGAGGAGACGTTGAGAATAAAAGGGATTTCAGTTTTCACAGATGTGACTCTGCAAATAAGATTCTAACAAGTTAAACTTATAACTATGATAATTTTTTTTACCAGATAGATTTCGCCCTACATAGTTGTTACAAAAATACACAAGCCATATATCAGTGAACGGTTTCTTTCTAAATTTCCCAGCCATTTTTAAACAGACACGCTCTAGTGAACACCCCTTCTCTTAAAACTCGAAAAATACAAAGAAGACCCCCAGACATGAATACTGAAATCCGAACATTTATTTAAAAAAGAAAACTTTGCATATAACCCACATTGATAAATGAGCTTTCACATATGTACATAAAAAAAGAAAAGATAAAAAAAATCTTATTCACGACGCAAAACCGTGTGTGGAAAAACGAACGTTTTCTAATATTAAATCATCTTGCATATATATGTATAAAAAGTTTGCATGGATATATTATCTTCATACATGTAAAATGTAAAATGATAACAATGAGAGGGGAAAAAATTGTATTGAAAACTGATGATGGTAAAAATATAATACTTTTTTTTTCCTAACTCGTTTTCTCTTTCTCTCCCCTGCAGTTCCCGCTCCGCGGCATATTGTTCCCAAGTTTCTGACAATACCGCACGGAGGGTGGAAAAAAAATAAATGAAGGTGCTCTGGCGAACTAACTGTAATTTCGCACCGCGACTGATGAATAACACATAAGTTATCGATGAGTAAAACCTCGTCTCCCCTCTCCACCCCCTCGCCTCATACGAGGCAGGATCCATCAGATCGTTAAACGTGGCCACCGAAATACTTTCTTTTTTAAAACTATTCCAAATGTTTAAATATAGAATTCAAAATTATCCCATTCCCTTCGTTTCTGTCACAAGAATACGGTTCTTTAACTATACTCCATGGCCCAATCTTCATAAATTTACTCAATAAAAGTGTGTGTGTGTGTTTTTTTTTTATTTGTTGCCGTGCTCACAAGTCCATAATATCAATTCTTAAAAGTCAGTATTTCTACATTTTACCCATCTCCATCAATACATACAAATATGTAACACATTGTCATGCATAGCTTGGATTTTTTTTTTCTGTGTTGCTGTGTCCTAAGGGTGGAATGGGTAGGCCTAATCCGCGACAACAGTTGAAAGTCAGTGTTAAAAGTATTTTTCGCACTAGTTTTAGAAGTATTTTTTGCACTAGTGTCAAAAGTATTTTACGCACTAGTGTTAAAAGTAGGTACTTTTCGCACTAGTGTAAGAATTACGTTTCCCACTAGTGTTAAAAATATTTTACGCACTAGTGTTAAAAGTAGGTACTTTTCGCACTAGTGTAAGAAGTAGTTTTCCCACTAGTGTTAAAAATATTTTACGCACTAGTGTTAAAAGTAGGTACTTTTCGCACGCTATTAATTTATAATCAATACTCATTTTTAACACGCTTGCCCAGAATTAAAAGATATATCTTTAGGAATGGTTCTCTAAAAATAAATTTCAAATATGCAACGGGAATATCATGTGGTCCACACCTGTGGAGTAACGTCTGATCGCGAAATCAAATGGTCCGGGCTCGAATCCCGGTTGGATTAAGTTACTAAGTTTTTTCCGGGGTTTTTCCTCAACCCAATATGAGCAAATGCTGGGTAACTATCGGTGCTGGACCCCGGACTCATTTCACCGGCATTATCACTTCATTCCATTCAGGCACTAAATAACCTGAGGTGTTGATACAGCGTCGTAAAACGACCCTCTAAAGAAATCATGCGTAAAATATCGGTAATACACAAGATGAAATGAGATTTATGCTATATGCAAAATATTTATAAGGAAATTCATTTCAATTTGTCCTAACACATCTGGCACTACAATAAAGGTGTGCGCACACACTCAATTGGGTTTCATAGAGACAGGAAAGAGAGTTTCCATTCTATTTTAACCTCGGTACTATAACATGATGCGGTCAGCATCCGCTTCAGCCGCCTTTACCCTACAAATGATCTGATGTTTACTTTTATAAGAAGAAGTACGGACTCCGAAGTTTTTCTTCAAATTAAGATAAAAATAAGAATGATGATATAAACTACATTTCAGCCCGAACACAATAAATCGTAATATATTGCATGTATATAATCCGGACTCATACTAATATTGTGTTGAAATGAAGTCAAATATCAGATAATATTTTAAATACAATTAGTAATAAACATTTTTGTTTCTGCTTTACTATTCCAATTATTAACGGCATGAATGGGCTTCAAGTACAAATCGCTCAAGGCAGGTGGCCTTAGAAAATAGGAACGGTAAGATGTAATTTAGCTGTATAACCCCTTTATATGTAGCAATTTTTCTACTATTTGAAAAGGAAATTAATTAATTATAAATAGCCCTACTTAATGTCTCCATGTTGTTTTCCCTTCCTATGCTTTTTAAAATTCAGTAATTTAACTAATATAATTTTACCCTTTTGTAATTTGACGAGGCAGTGCTAAGGTAGGGAATCATTTCCGCCCGATTATTACCAAACTTGGTCGATGGTGCGAGATGATGCTTGAGAATGGCTGGTGACCCCGTTCCGTTAATGGAAGGTGAAATGAAAGAAGTTCGATACTGGATGCCAGGGGGGTAAACACACAATAACACCACCACCAGAGAGACGGGGGGAACAGGGGAAAAAAAAGGGGCAAAGAAAGGAGAAATATATATATTACAAATGGAGAAACGAAAGAGTGAAAAGAAAATTAAATATAATGAACGAAAAAATGTAACAAAAGATTCTGAACCAAGATTCATGAGTTCCTATTATTATATATAATTTTTTTTCGGTACACTTTTTTCCGTTTTAACTTGATAACAGAGTGTTTTTCAGCAGCCCCTCACTCTATTTTAAACACACGCTCTCCGAATATTGTGAACAATGTTTCTGAACCATATTTCAAATAATATTGTCATGGTGGCCGTTATGTGATGTAGCAAATGGCGGGAGTGTATGAGAATAAAGGGGTGAGGAGATGGGACTGATAAATGGACGATTCGTCGAGAAGATAAAATTATACTCTGAAAAATCTACTTTCAACAAGCGTGCATGTATTCAGATGCCAGTGTATTTAATACAAATAAATCAGGATTAATCAGATTTAGAAATTTTTTAAATTTAATAATGGAACAAATGATTTTAGCGTGGCAATATCAAAACAGGAAACGAAAGTAATCGTATTCGTTGACGATGAACCAATAAGGATGAAATTATAATAGTAGAAGATGGTAGAGCAAAACCTCGATAATCTGTCACCTTATTAAACGATTGGCGGATTATCCGACTGTCTATTTCTGGCTCTTTTTCTTCAGAAATAAATATGTTTTGCTAGAGAGTGTTATTACAAGTCTTTATCGTTACACAGCATTATCTTCTGTTCGAATTTCCGTTCCATAATATAATTTGTATAAAAAATGTATTTTACGAGTGTTAACAGAAAACGTGTTGTGTTAAGTATCGAAAAAAAAATGGAAATAATTGAATGGTTTGAGAAAGAGAAACTGTGGCTCATCTCGCATCAGAATATGAGATTGGAGTTACAACTGCGCGATTTAATAAAAAAAACAAGGATAAATTGTAAAACAGTATGTAAATCTACAACATGAGACCTGCTTTATTCCTATCTTTCCTGAGACAGTCATTACAAAGGACTTCCTTGTCCCTTAAAAACCCGTCCTGGACAACCAGACTTAATTAAATTAGTGAACTTTTGATCCACTACATAGCGAGTTAAATACAAGACCATGAAGGAAATTACAAAATCTTTCATGGTACGGATTATCCGATTTTTCGATTAACCGTTCGGTCCATCCCCTTCATTACCACGCATAATAGAGGTTCTACTGTATAATGGAATAGGTCTAAGTCAGTTCTTTCAGATAGCCCTACATGGAATGCGAGCTATTTTATAAATTTATTTATTTATTTAATTTATTTATTTATTTATTTATTTATTTATTTATTTATTTATTTATTTATTGGTGTTGTTAAGGCCATTCGGCCTTTTCTTTCACACCACCAGAAACACAAACACAATAATAGATGTAAAAAGAAAAATCACACTATCAACAAAGTAAAGCCACACAAAAATATACACAGGTTGCAGTCACACAAACTATAAATGAGTGATTAAATATCATAATTAATTAACGAACATAAAGAAGAAACTTTCAATTTTAATCTAGAGTAAAAACCACAAATCAGCACTTCTAGCAATATCTAAGAACCATGAAATAAGACAAAATTTTCCAATTTAATTTTGAATTGTGTTAAAGTCCGGCAGTCCCTGACGTCATCAGGTAACGAATTCCAGAGGTGAGGTATTTCTACAGTTTATGAGGATGAATATAAATACGTTCTGTGAAGAGGAATAGAAAGAAGTGCTTGATGCCGGTTTAGAAGAGTAATTGTTGTAAACATTGAAAACGCGATGGCAGATAATTCGGAGTAGAAGTAGTCTATGCATGTTTATAAATAGATGAGACAGTGAATGTATTGTTCTTCTATTATAGAGATGTACCGAAGTACATAATGACATTTCCGTGCAGGAATTCTGCATTACCATTTGGTGAAGGATGGGTGGAGCGGAGAAAAATTCTCTCCGACACCGGGAATCGAACCCGGTTTTCAGCTCTACGTGAACCCGGGTTCTAGCCCCGGTGTCGGAGAGAATTGTTCTCCATTCTACCTATTCTTCACCGTATTGTTCTTCGTTCCTTCAGACGTATCCATAAAATAATGATCTTCATATAAAAATAAACAGGTTGAGACAAACCTGTGGAACATTGAAAAGTATATTAATGAAGAAAGTCAGACGACAAACTGTCCTTAAATTTTATAAAATGACGGTTATTCTATCTTTAGTACAATAAACGCGAAAACTGGGTTCTAAGAAAGGACCATATACGTCGAATAGAAGTGGCAGAGATGTGGTTTTGAGAGTAGTGACGTGATATCAGCTGCTGTTCAAATGAAATAAGGAATGAACTAGACGTGACAACCTGAATGCAGAATGCAAACAAAATTGGAAGTATAATTTAGAATGTAAAACTATCAATTGCCAAAAGTAGTGAATGGCGACCGAGAGGACAAAGAGACCCGGAAGATCCTAATTACGTTGGATTGGCCAATTTAAATTGTAGGCGGAACAGAACAATCAGGCCTAATTCTGGAAGTTGTTGATAATAATGGTTATTATTATTATTATTATTATTATTATTATTATTATTAGATAGATAGATAGATAGATAGATAGATAGATAGATAGATAGATAGATAGATAGATAGATAGATAGATAGATAGATAGATAGATAGATAGATAGATAGATAGATAGATAGATAGATAGATAGATAGATAAAGATAGATAGATAGATAGATAGATAGATAGATAGATAGATAGATAGATAGATAGATAGATAGATAGATAGATAGATAGATAGATAGATAGATAGATAGATAGATAGATAGATAGATAGATAGATAGATAGATAGATAGATAGATAGAAAGATTTTACAGCTGAAACAAAAAACTGTTTTCTGTTCAATGCCCGAACTTTATTAATTTTCCGATTCATTAAAATTACTCCTAAAATTTTCACGTAATTCACATACCTGAAACGTCTATCTGAAAATTTAAACAATCTGGCATTCAGTAGAGACACTTCCAAATATCAATCAATCTTCTTAATGTATCCAGTTGTTTGCTGACAACATAAAGTCCACTATAGTCCACTGTAGTCCATTCTATATTCTATAGTCTAGTCTATATGAGAAATGAGGGTTATTTTGATCGGTGTTCATTATAAATGCCTGTTGCTAGTAGCCAGAGTTGGGGTGTAGTCAATATATACTGCAGGGCTGTGTCTTCTGCAACTGGTACTGTTGATTTTAATTTACTTCTTTTGTGGTTTATGGATGGACAGTATAGAAGAATGTGTTCCAGATCTTCATCATGATTATCACACCACAGACAAGTAGGATTAGCATAAATGTGAAATCGGTGTAGGTACATTTGTGTGACAATGTGACCTGTTCTGGCTCTTATTAAAAATGTTTGAACATGTCTGGGCAAGTTTTTGTACATTTCCAGGTCATTTGGTTACACTTCCAAATATGCTGGAAGTAACCCCCTATAACAACTAATGCATTTTCAGGAATGATGTTCTTTTTAAATTCAAAACAAGCAAGTATTGTTTGAAAATAAGTCTTATTAATTTTATTACATAAACAATTAAACATCTTAACATGAATTAAACTAATTTCATACTTTTTCTTACAATATTGAAGTTTTATGTATAATGATCTCTGTCGTATTTTTATCGTAGCTGTCTTCGGCGACAGTTCAAACTGCTGATAGAATTCTTCCTCAGTGTATAAGACAGACTAACTTTAAGTCATTAATTTGCAGTTTTTAAGAAGAACTTTTTCTTCTGGATATGCAGTGACATTAGACAGTTTCACAAAATGTATGTGAATTAGAACTTATAAAAAGTGTGAGTGGAAATTCCATTGATGAATGGTAAAAAATGTATCAAAAAAGAGGAAACTTCATCAGGACCTTTCTTCGCCTGACCTTTATGGTAAATATACAACACAGACTTGTTCAAAATTAATTTCAATTAAATTAGACTGTACTCTGATGTAGCTGTGTCTTGTTAATTCAAATAGGCCTGCATCTATTGCATCAATGATTACAAGCCTCATTATCAGTGTTCATTACAGTAATCAAATACCAATACCAATCACTGTTACGGCCGGTATTATAAAAGCCGTTTAAACCTTACGTTCAGTTTAAACTGAAGTTTTTCGTTCTGCTTCGTGTTATAAACCTTAACTACCAGTTAATCTTGAGTTGACTTGAGTTTAACCTGATCGGCAGTTCTCCGCCGTTTAAACTGCAGTTCAAGGCTAAACAGTGCAAGATGGTGGTTCCCGCAATACACATGGATATTGCAGATGTTTTCCAAGAACTTATGAGTGACGATATGTGAGTGATCAATATTACTGAACGACCACGGCGGCCAAGAATTTTTCGAAATAGAGTGCACCAGTTTGAAATATACATAAATGAACATAAGTTTTAAAACAGATTGAGGCTTTCGAAGCAGACAGTCCTAACCTTCAGAATTAGGCTTATAGTCCTAACCTTGTTTCGAAAAATTGAAACTCGGATACAACATGCAATAGAAAAATGAGAAAGTGCAAAAATATGTGTTTTAGGGTTTGAATTTAAAGATTATTTGGAAAGATAAATGATTTCCTTTTTATTTTTGAAAACATTCTGTTGAATCTCTGCATCAGTTACTAGTTGCGCTGCGCTATTTCTCCTAGACATACTGAAAACTATGGAAGATTTCGGAGGTATCCGTAAATCACTACAAACCTATTGCGCGTTGTACTGTGTGTGACAGTCTTCTGGTAAGAATTTACTATGGGGCCTGATTTATAAATACACTAATAGTATTACCTAATTTTACTAGATTCGTAAAAATAATTTTATTTTTGACTGAATTCTGTTTCGTAAATATTCTAGACAACACATCAAATACGCATACAAATATTATTACTTCATTACTCAGTCGCGGATGGTCATGCAGGTTTAGTTTGGTTGCATTGTGTTTGGGAGAATAACGTTGGTAGCCAGCGTTAAGAAACTAAGTCTGACAAGCATACTGAAGTACGCGGTATTGGTCCTCTTTAGGTTTTTATGATACCCTCTCTGATATCGAAGAATAAAGATGTTTCTTAATGAAGATTCTCCATGAGTGTCGGCTATTTTAAATCAATAATATAATTAAACAGTTGCGATGTTCTTCTTTTCTTTCCTACCAGTAATACCAATCGTATTCCACTACGGTTTAACTTAACCGAGACTCTGTAAGGGTACGTACACGTTGGTGCGACGATAAACGATAAAAGAAGCAGCGATGCTATATCAGGGAGAATTGAAGCATGCATTGTCATTGAGATGCGCATATTGGAGTAATGATAAAAGCGAAGATACACGATAAAAGCGACGAAAAAGATAAGTACCATTTTCTTCGCTCTTGTCGTTTATATGATCTCTGATTAATATAATATTAATCTGTATAATGACCGGTGGTTATCAATATATCCGAATATTAATCGATTTATTATTATTTCGGCATATTAAATTAATTATTGTAGATATTGGCATTTGATCAGTTGTGTATTTATTGGTCATATGTTATGTGATCACAAGAACCAATCACAACACAACGAATTTATACTATCTTTGGGATGAGAAACTGGTTTAATTTTGTACGTATTTAACTTATATTAACCTTGAACTTAGCTATGTTTTTTTTATTTAACGACGCTCGCAACTGCAGAGGTTATATCAGCGTCGCTGGATGTGCCGGAATTTTGTCCCGCAGGAGTTCTTTTACATGCCAGTAAATCTACTGACATGAGCACACTTAAATGCCATCGACCTAGCCCGGGATCGAACCCGCAACCTTGGGCATAGAAGGCCAGCGCTATACCGACTCGCCAATCAAGCAGCTGATATTTCCTATATATCTTCTTTCATTAAGTGAATGCATAGAATATCTACTGATAATTCAAAATGTTCGCTTCCCGCGTCCTCGTTGCTCCGATATGAACACTTGATTCTTTGATAATACTAAGCGCCAGATCGTTTCTTTTATCGTTTATCGTTGCTCCAACATGTACGTACCCTAATACGGCACGTTGGGTTAAACTCATGGTTAGGTTTAACTTAGGTTTAACATAATCTTTAGATTAACCGTATTCGTAAAACCGGGCCTTAAAGTCAGAATTTCATGTTGCTATTTTTGTATCCCTTAAAGTCTTCGTATGTTTTAGTATTACGAAAATGCGCCTTATCCTATACAATAGTTCACTACACACCTGGCCACTGAGATTTTCTTTAATTAAAATTCAAGACTTGACTGTAGTGTCATTGATTTTCAGGAGACCTCATGAATGGTTCATCCAGTCACACCCTCCTCCCCAACTGCCGGGCAGGGCCCCTTGTGTCGATCGTTGCAATCACTAGTTTTACTTCTTGTCGCACCCCCTCCCCCCCCCCCGCTTGCTGGACCGTCGGAGTACGAACCCCTAGCGACCCATAACGCACCGTACTTGACAGAGCACGGGGAAATTGAATTCAGGAATGGATTTGCTTTTCTTTTTTTTTTTTTTTTTTTCATTCGTCCCCCTCCCCTTTTTATCTGTCTATCCTGTCTTACACACACGGCATTCCAAAACTCGCGATAAAATTCCACATACACTTGCAGAAGACTTGTATACTCACGGTCTTACTAATAAAAACTCTATATACAGACGTTTAACTGTCTTATACTTATACAATGAGTAGCTCGTTCATAATAATACTAATAATCACTACATACGTCGTGTATAACAGTATAACTGTTACACAGATACGTCATAGTTTCGTCATTACTTCGTTACGAAGGTAATAGAATATCTGAGGTTCTCTATTGCATCCGGTAGAGCGCTCTAGCGTGGCGTGTTAAATATCGATAGTACAACTGGCTCTAATCGATTACCATACTACATTTTGGTCAAAGAATACAAGCTACAGCAATATTATTCTAATAATTCTATGATCTTTGGTTTGTTCTTCTGTGGTTACAAGGTAACCATCATCATAAAATGACAGTCGATACGTACAGCTATTAGAGGGGCGGCCATTTTTTTCTCTATATACAACGCTTAAAACAAGGGGTTTCGTGTATATAACTACTGCAAAGCAATTCCCATTATATAGTTTCAGCCTGTTTATACATCCATAGCTTATTCACGGTTTATTAGTAACGTTTTCTGTCTCAACTCTGCATAAGTCTCGTATAAAAACTATACACGGTTTATTAGTAAGACTGTCATATTATTACACAGAGTACTGAAAAACTATACATCGAAACTTTCAGAGGGCACGAAACTAAGTATTTTAAAAATAGAAACAAGGTGTCCTAGATGCTTCATGAAGGCGTTATAGGATACGTTAACATGTTGAAGTCAAATGTCAAGAAGCTTACTGTTTAATATAAAACATGCCTGCATAGATGTTGAAATTGAGCCCTACTACCATTTTGGCAACCATGACAGTGCTGTAACAAGGATTGACGCACTCTTTGAAAGATTCCAGGAGTAATCTGAATGATTTATGCTGCAGCCATAATGAGCTGTACCAATGTTCCTTCATTGCCGACTGCTTTGCAGTAAACTGAGTCCTTCAATCACCCCAAAGGAAATAATCAAGCTGTGTTAATCAGGTGAATGTGGAGGCTTTCCCGTTCGACGAACACATGATACGTTCGTTTCGATTTAGAATGGAGTAAGTGCAGTGGTTTTTAGACGTTGACTATCACCTTTGTAGACGTATAAATATTTTCCTCTTATCACTTTGTAGAAACAGTGTACTATCACAGACTTACTCTTGTTAAATTACTTGCCAGTTAATCATGTTTTACTTAATTTTATTTAATTGATTCCTCTCAAACTATTAAGAAAATAAAATAGTTACAAGTGAATTTCGATCTATTTTCAGCTCTATAATATTTTTTCTTTATAATATTTTCTTGTAAAACATACAGCGAAGATAGTATTTACAAATAATAAATTGTTTTTCCTCGTTAAATCTCTATGTATAATAAATGAGTTTACACAATGCAGGCCTATGCCTATACATCTTTTCCAAACTCCAATTTTTAACCGTTCTGTGTACCAAAGTTAATATTCGTAGGTGAAAAAAATTCTCTGGTTATGTGTCCCAGCAATGATATGCTATTATCTTAGGTAATCCAGGCCAAAAGAAAACACTACATACATATACATTCTACATTCATTCATAATGTTGTGCCCAAAAGGTATTTCACTGCAAACCCAGCATTCTCCAATTTTTCCTATTTTCCACCTTCCTCTTAGTCTCCGCATATGACCCACATATCTTAATGTCGTCTATCATTTGATATCTTCTCCTGCTCCGAACTTTTCTTCCGTTCACTATTCCTTCCAGTGCATCCTTCAGTAGGCAGTTTCTTCTTATACAGTGACCCAGCCAATTGCCTTCTCTTTTCCTGAAAAGTTCCAGCATTATTCTTTCTCCACCAATTCTTTCTAGCACATCTTCATTTCTTATTTTCTCTGTCCATTTCACACGCTCCATTCTTATACATACCCACATTTCAAATGCTTCTAGTCGCTTCTCTTTACTTCGCTGTAATGCCCATGTTTCTGCCCCATACAATGTCACACTTCACACAAAGCATTTCATTAATCTCTTCTTTAGTATTTTTCCAGAGATCCGCAGAAGATGATATTTTTTCTATTTCAAGCTTCCTTGGACATTGCTATCCTCCTATTCTACTTCCTGGCTGCAGCTTATGTTAATGCTTATAGTATACCCCAAGTATATGAAGCTGTCTATTTGTTGCACTGTCTCAATTCGAATTCGTAAGTTTACCTTCTTTATTTTTCTTTCGATGACCATGGTCTTCGTCTTGTTTGCATTTATCTTCATTTCATACTGCTCACTGCTGTCATTTAGCTCCAGCAGCATATCCTTTAATATCGTCTCCACTTCTGCTAACAACGCCATAAGGATATAATAAATTCTATAGAGTAGCCACTCTGGACAAAATAATTGTTGGCGAAAAGAGAAGTTGGATGTACTTCTAACTACAAGACCTACTTTAGAAAATAAATAGGATTCAAACTCGTGAACGCATACGAATTGTCCTTTATTGTTTCTTCCGATGACCATGGTCTTTGTCTTTTTTGCATTTATCTTCATTTCATACTGCTCACAGCTGTCATTTAATTCCAGTAGTATGTCCCTTCGTATCGTCTCCTCTTCTGCTAACAACGCCATATTAAGGAGGTATAAGGATATTATAAATTCTATAGAGTAGCCACTCTGGACAAAATAATCGCTGGCGAACTACAAGAACTACAAGATCTGCTTTAGAAAATTAGGATTCAAACTCGTGAACGCATCCGAATTGTCGCGTAACCTACATTCTTATGCGTCCATTTCCCCTCTTTTGTAGCCTCTCGAAAAGTTACAGAATACATACAGTTTATTGATCGGTGTAAGGTTCAGAAAGACATTTATCAAATCGGTGGCTTACAAAAGACATTAGAATTCCTGTATACGTAAAAAAGGTGGGCAAGCTCATTAGAGGAGCAGGTATAAGGCTCAAACTCGCATCTCACGTTGTTCGTCATCAGTCATCTCGCATTGTGTCCCATGCACAAATTACTGTCCCAGGCTTTGCTTTGTGCACGACGTGACCAAATGTTCTATGTGCTTATTGGAGTAACAATAGCCGCGGTCCAACGAATTCCCCCACCTGTCACAAATCTGAAATTTCTCTTCCACTATTTCTTTCAATTCGGAAGTCCAGCAAGAGATTATCTGTGGGGAGATTAAAGCTCAAGAACGTGAAATATAATTGTGAAGCAAGAATGTACCAAGTCTCACATTATCGATGCAACAGTGAATAAAATAATAAATCTGATATGAGGTATTTTTGGGATATTATAGCATCAAAAAATGCACCATTAAGAGGTAAAAATACAGCTTATAAGTCTGAGAAAGGAAATCGCAATTACAAAATACGATTCAATATGAACAGGGCGTAGATACGACATGAATCAATAACATTTTATTATACAAAGCAAGAAGTCTTTCAATATCTACAAAGTGGGAATACAGTATTTGAAATCGAAACTGACTTGAGTCCTACCTTCAACCAAAGAAGAGTGGAAAACAAAGAAAAGAAGAGAAATTCATAAATAATATAGTAGGGTACCTAAAATTAAGTCAAACATAGTTGAGAAGCACCATCTGACTCTTCGAAAAGATAAATTACAGTGGTCGAGGAGAAAGAATCGACTTCTGATATTTCTAGTAAAGCACGTGGAAGGTACAGGGCCAGAAGGGGACGTTGCAATTGACATTATTTCCTCATCCCAGATGTCAAACAATGGGTAGCGGGTAGGTGAATGGAGAGGTAGATGAAGGTGAGTGACGTATCCAGTTTCCATTGGCTGAGGTAACTCTGGGAGCGGATGGGAGTTAAAACATAATTATATGATACAGAACTGTCACAAGTTACTTCTTTATTTCTGGGAGCTTTAAAGTAGCAAGTTGTAGGACTCTACCAAAGAAAAAGAAACAAGCCTTTCATGATGATTGTTTACAGAAACAGGCATTCAGTATACCGCCGTGTACTGAAACATAACAGCTTCAACGTTTCAAAATTGCTTACAGATTTCATCTTCAAGGCAAATCGGTACCACCTCAAGGCTGATCTTTTTTTTTTTTTTTAACTCTGTTAACTGTTGTTTTCGAAGCCCTAATACTGTCGGTCACATTTACGAACTGACTTCTTCGGACTGTGAACAAATATTCTTCAAATTATTTCTACCGATCCATCATTTGTCGATGGTCTTTCAGTACGCTTTTTCTCCAATATGCTTTCAGCCTCTTTTAATTGTCTATCCTAACAACGAATGCCATTTTCGTGTGGCGGTTCTTCGTTAAATACGCGACGAAATTCACTTTTCCTTGGGCATCCATCTTGTATAATTAATTGTAACAATGGAAATTATTGCATTTGTCAGATTGTTACCGTATTTTGTTCCCTTCAGCGCCTCAGACCAAAAACTTCGAGAGTTTTATTTTATCTGGCTCCAGTATTATATTTCTACCTCTATTCATTAAAAAATATAATCCTGTGAAACCCACCATGACTTTTGGGACATAGTGTATTTAATGAAGATGATTTCAGTTCGTGCAGGAAATAAGAAAAACATTGTAATGTTACTTTTTAATATTCCTTTAATCTCCTTAGAAAATTCTATGCTATTATTATTATTATTATTATTATTATTATTATTATTATTATTATTATTATTATTATTATTATTATTATTATTATTATTATTATTATTATTATTATTATTATTATTGTGTCACTGTGCTTGGAGTTTTATTGGCAAACAGTTAGGCCTACTGTCCATCACATAAATATCAAATATAAATAAATAAATACATGTATTATTATTATTATTATTATTATTATTATTATTATTATTATTATTATTATTATTATTATTTTAGACCAGGTTACATTAATGCGCCGTATTTAGTACTCATTACGTTTCCTTTGTTCTCAAGCTACAGATATAACAAAGGAAGAGAAAATCACTGAGTTCCTCTAACAAAAAGTAATGTAGACAAAAAAGAATCGTGATGAGTTACAAAACTTTCATATTTCGTAATTTATACGCATTTCGTAATTTATACGCATATTACCTCGCTATTTACATTTGGCTGCGTATTATAACAAATGCTCAGTAGGCCGTAAGAATGCAATGAAAAGGTTACATATGAAAGTGAAATTAAGGAGTTCTAGATATTGCTTAGTTTTTATTTATTTAACATCGGCGGGTTTGTGGAATGACTGTGAAATTACGAATAAGACTGCATTTAGAAGAAGCCGATCTTGGTTTATCAACAAAATATAATTTTCCTCGGTAGAAACATTAGAGGAAATATCTAGAAACACAACTGAAGTGCGCTTAAGACCCAATCAGAATTATGTCTTATTTAGGAGACATACATGTTAAACTATTAGAAGAAATTGAAGTCTAACTATACAGACATGGACAAATTATTAGACTAAACTAATTATATATGCAATGAAGCTATATTTATCGGTAGAAGTAATGAACAAAAATGTATTTTGGACATATATAATGAACAGAAAATTGAGTCTTGAGGTTACTAATATTTTGTGAACATTCCCTTATTCTTTATTACCACGTTAATTTTGTCAGGGATGCTGGAAACCAAAGTTTGACACTTTCTTTGAATATCAGCATCATGTAACCAGATATCAGACAGTGCTTAAATGAGTCTATGTTTTGTTGTAAGCCTCTTTTTGTTCACTTTCTTCTTCAGTAGGTATAGATCAAAGATTTTCAATTTCGTTTATGTCCGGTCTTCTTGCAGGCCACGGGAGAATATCTTCTGCAGTTTATAATTAAAACACCAGTAGTATCAACATAGCCAGAAAAAAATATACTTAACCATTTGAAAAATACACCAGAAGATGTAAACAATCATATTTACAACAATAGAGACCCTGTGAATTATACTGGTGGTTTATATGACGAATTATATTATGTTTACAAGAAAAACTTTTAGTCTAATAATTTGTCTCCGTCTGTATTAATGAAAATATTCAGACGCTTGTCGAAGATTCCTCGTCAAGCTTATTTTAACGACCTGGTGAGAACGGAACGATGGACCTTCTGAAAATTCTTAGATGAGTAGTAACAGATACAGTAAAAAGTAAAATTATTCCTAATAAAGGTAAAAGAGTCCACAGGGTAGCGTGAGATTAAGACTCCCACCTTTGCAAAGAATCGTCATTATTACTCAACATTAACTACCATATAGTGCCACAGTGAAAACTCCGACAAAAGAATCCTGCAGGACTGGAAACATTAAGGTGGCAACCCCACCATAAGTGATACCCTGGGCTGGATACTTTCTCAGGGAACAGGGAACTCAAATGCTCCGAAATATACAAGCCAGACGGATAATCAGGGAACGTACGAAGGAAAAACGATTGGGAATTTCGAGACACATTAAAAATAGAGACATGGAATGTGCGAGCAAGAGCGAATGAACATTTGTATGAATATTCAATATACATGGAAAGGAAATAAATCTCTATTTCCTTTTCGGAAATAGAACCAGTAACGAATAGATTTGTAGTAAGAAACGTTAATGTGATACATATACAATAAAGTGACGTTAATGTCCTAACGGAGATGTTTATTTCCATAACAATTGACATAAAATCAATTAAAATAAAAGCAGAACGAATTTCTCAATTTATACAAATAAGAGCATAGCCTAAATACAGAACTTTTCCATGTAGCCTTATCTTAAACAACAAAAGAAATCCATTCCAGAAAACGTGTACAATTCTGTTCAAAGGAATACATTCTTTCCGGTAATGGTGTGAAAAATATATTAAATTCGGAGGGTTAAAATTTATGTGAAATGCCCCTAAGTGTATTTCGGAACCAGGCCAAAAATATATTTGCGCATCTACGAATAACAAAAGAGAAAAGGTATGCGAAATCAACCGATCTAAATTTTACAGATGAATACAGGTTTTGCTGTCAAAAGTTCGCTTTTGTAACATTATGAATAAAGAAAAGACTACGAGAAAAAAAGGACGGAAGCCAAGTGTTATTCATTCACTTTTGACATTTTTAGAATTCTCCCCTCCCATCCTACTCGGCGAGTTCAGGTGACTTGGTCCTTGTTTGAATGATTTGTTTCGACTCTGCTGCTTTTGGTGTCTGTGGCCAAACGAGAATAAAAGCTGTCGGCTGAATCTTTCTGGTCACACAAAGATATCTGGTAGAGCAGGTCTAGATCCTTTGTGCTCTTCCTAACCCAGACTAATGTAACTTAGGACTGGGAACTATGTTGACCACATGAATATATATAACACTAAGCACTTTCACTGCATGTGAACCTAGTTTTGAAAACATCCGCAATTCTAACTCCAAGTTTCTCATTTATCGACATGTCAGACGAATGTTCTACCACAATGAATGTTTTCTTCCAGACTCCAACGAAATATTTTAACAATGGAGTAGAAATGACGATGAAACAGGAAATCTGAAGATAGATTACGGTACAGATACAAATCTGAAGACGATTCAATGGTAAAATTTGTTTAGTAGCGGAAATGAACATTCTGAAGGTCTTCAAAATGAACAGAAGAAGATACGAAAGAAAAAATAACAAAAAAGGATATGGAAAAGGGAATGAAAAAGATAATAAACAGAAGATAACATAGAAACAAAGAAAGGAAAGACGAAGAGAGAATAAGGCAAAGAGGAAATAGATAGATGAGACGAAGGGGACGAATCAGAATAATGAAATATATGAGGAGGACAAATAAGCGAGAAGGTGCAACTGAAAAAGGAAAGACAAATAAAAATATGTAATTTGAAAAGCATGTTGGTCCGACAAGTGAACAAGTAAATGAAAATAAATATCGAAGATCCTTCAATAACTGTCTATATTTTAAACCTAATGCATAATACAAAAGATTACATTAGGTTACACATACAAAACACCTATGCGACTAGCGCTTTCGCTATTAAGATAGCATCTTCAGGCCTGGTTTGCATATTATTAAGCTTTTCACATAAAGAAATAGGGGAGAGTCGGGTAGTATCGGACATCGGGTAATATCGGACAGTGCGTTTCTTTCATCTACCACCATATGGTAGTACCTGAATGACATGGTTACTTTTCTCTATGCGACATCACAGAAACGTAACCATGTCAATCAGGTACTATCATCATGTTGTAGATGAAAGAAACTCACTGTCCGATATTACCCGATGTCCGATACTACCCGACTCTCCCCTAGATGGAAAAGTAACATGATGAAAAGTAATAATGTACAAGACGTGAGAAAATTACAATATTACAATATATTAAAAAATAACAGTACAAAAAAGGCAAAGTAAAAATGACTTGAACAACAAGCAATGGTCGTAATAATTCAAACCTCTACGAGGTCTAGAAGTTAAGATAGTAAAGTATGCCTCGAGATAGAAGTCTGATGCAAACAATATTTTTAATTTTTTACCCTTTTAACTGTTTTGTTACATCTTATAAGCTGCACATATGTTTTGCAGACTTTTATCTCAAGGCATACTTTACTATCTTAACTTCTAGACCTCATAGAGGTTTGAATTATTACAACCATTGCTTGTTCTTCAAGTCATTTTTACTTTCCTTTTGTACTGTTATTTTTTAATATATTCTAATATTGTAATTTCCTCACGTCGTGTACATTATTACTTTTCATCATGTTACTTTTCCATCTATGTCTTCATGTGAAAAGCTTAATAATATGCAAACCAGACCTGAAGATGCTATTTTAATAGCTAAAGCGCTAGTCGCATAGGTGTTTTATGTGTGTAACCTAATGTAATCTTTTGTATTAAGCATTAGGTTTAAAATATAGACAGTTATTGACGGACCTTTGATATTTATCTTCATTTAAAAGTATGTAAAACAAATGAGTAGAGAGAAACAAATGAGCAGCGAGTGAAGAATGAGACTACAAAAGGAGACAAATAGGAAGAGACAGATTAATAAGAAGGGGGAGGAAAATGAGGAGAGAAATAAATTATATGGAGGTAAATTAGAATGAAGAGACAAACGATATGCGAGGGGAAAATATGATTGTGAGGCGCAAGTAAGGAGGGAAAGAGAAACGAAATGGAAGGGGAAAATAAGACGGGAGAGAAAATGAGAAGACAGAACAAATAAGAAGGGAGGGATATTTGATTAAGGAGAAGCAAATGAGAAGGGCGACAAATAAGAAGGAAGCGATAAATTAGAAGAGAGAAGAATGAGAAGGGAGATGCCAATGAGATGGGGAAGAAATGAGAAGGTAGAGAAGAACGAGACGGGAGAGAAAAATGAGATGAAAGAGATACACGAGAATACAAAGAAGAGTGACAAGAGAGAGATATGTAAGAAAGGAGAAAAAATAAAAAAGGTGAGGCAAATGAAATGGAAGGGACTTATGATAGAGGAGGGATGAGAAGGGAGAGGCAAATGAGAAGGAGAAACAATTAGGAAGGAGAGATAAACTAACAGAGAGAAAAATGAGGCGAAAAACGGTAATGAAAAGTGAAAAATAAATGAAAAGGGAGGAATAAACTAGAAGTGAGAGAAAAACTAATGAGACGGAAGAGATATTCGAAAATGGAGAGAAAAATGAGAAGCGAGGGACATATGAGAAGGAAGACAACAATAAAAAGAGAGAGAAAAATCAAGAAGATAGAAATATGAGAAAGGAGAGAAAAATAAGAAGATAGAGAAATGAGAAGGGGAAACAAATAAGACAGATAAACTAACAAAGAGAAAATGAGAAGAAAAATAGCAATGAGAAGAAAAGAAGAAGAGAAATGAGAAGGGAGGAACAAACTAGAAGTGAGAGAAAAACTAATGAGACGGAAGAAAAAATGAAAAAGTATGTGAAAATGAAACGGAAGAGATATTCGAAAATGCAGAGAAAAATGAGAAGGGAGGGACATATGAGAGCAAAGACAACAATAAAAATGGAGAGAAAATGGAGAAGATGGAAATATGAGAAAAGAGAGAAAAATGATAAGATAGAGAAATTAGAAGGGGAAACAAATAAGAAGACAGAGATAAACTAACAGAGAGAAAATGAGAAGAAAAATAGTAATGAGAATAAGAAGAAGAAGAGGCATGATGAGAAGGGAGGAAGAAACTAGAAACGAGAGAAAAACTAATGAGATGAAAGAAAAAATGAAAAGGTCTATGAAAATGAAACAGAAGGAATATTCGAAAATGGAGAGAAAAATGAGAAGGGAGGGACACATGAGAAGGAAGACAAGAATGAAAAGGGGGAGAAAAGTGAAGTCGAGAGAAATATGAGAAAGGAGAGAAAAATGGAAAGGGAGAGACAAATGTGACGATAGGAGCATAGGATTATAAGGGAGAGAAAAATGAGGAGAAAGAGACAAGTGAGGAGGGAAGACAAATAATAAGAGAGAGATAAACTAAGAGAACAAATTAGAAGAGAGAGGAAAATGAGAGAGGAGGGAAGTTTGATTAGGGGTAGAAAAAATGAGAGGAGACAAGTATGATGGGACAGATAAACTAGAAGGAAGAAAATGAGAAGGGAAAGAAAAATGAAAAAAAAAGAGGGTCATACTGTGCTCCAATCACGAGAAAGTCTTTGCGGAATGAAACGCAGGGGGGTGATGCTGTGAATGAATGTTGATGTCATAAGATGTCATAAGGTCACACACGTGGGTACTCATATCTCTATTGGCTCGCTCTCACAGCACAAACAATAACATTGCTACACACATATTTATACTACCCTAGTTACAAAATTAGATCACTGTTAATCTCCTGGGCTTTTAATCCCTCCATATAGGAAATAACATATGCAGGAGAGCGCATGGTTTTTAAACTGACGTTATAACGATAATATTATCTATCTACATCGCTCCAATAGATGACGTAATAGTAAGCACATTCCTTTCACGGTTGATCTCCTGGTTGGAGGACAGTACGTCGGTTTATAAGCAAAACTTATAAAGTAAAAAATATTATTTCTGAGAAAAAGGCGTATATATAATGTATGTGTATGAACTTAGAATTGGAAAATGAGCATAAAGAAAATCAACTTACTAACAATGATATTTTTAGGATTGAGTTTTGCTTGTAAACCAACAATATAAGGTATACAAAAGTGAGGAGAGGCGATAAATAAGAAGGTAGAGGTAAACTGGGAGAAAAATGAAAAATAAAAGGAGAAAAAAACGGGACGGCGAGACAAATAAAAAGAAATACATAGTAAGAAGGGAGAGAGAATGAAAAAAGAGAATATGAGAAGAGAGAGAAAATGAGAATAGTGACCAATGAGGAGGAGAAGATAAATGAGGCTGGAAAGGAAAATGAGATGCGTGAGAAAACTGGGAAGGAAGAGACAAACGATGAGAAAGGAGAAAAGAATAAAATGCGGAATGTGTGGCTAGAAACAGAAGATAGACACAGCAACAATACGAAAGTGAAACATAAAAGAGAACATGCGATACAACAGTCTTAATCCACGTAGAGAAATGAGCAAAAAATTATGAATATAAATTTCTGAAATCTATGATCCGTAGCTCTTCTGCAATAGATTTTGTAAACTTATGGGATTATTACTTACACTTAGACACATTTCATCATATAATTTGTTTATGGTTACGATTACTTCCAATTATGTAATCAATGTCATTGTTTATTTTAATAAAAAATATGCGTAGAATTTGATATAGGCCTAAATAAATTTAATTTCTGTGCAACTATTATTTCACAGTGGTCCCATTAATGCCATACCATAAAACTAATCGATCTGCAATTTAATATAAACACCAAATAAGGAATTCATTAATACACCAAACATTTTATACTCCACTGGAAGCAGGAGATGATTTTTTTTTCCTATTAGTTTTCTTAAAATTACTCAGACTTATCCCTCGTATTCATTGTGAAGAATTTGACACTTTTCATTGTACTGAAATTTTATAAATAGAATATGTTATATTTCCAAACTGAGCGAATGTTTTCAGAACGAATCGTATTAGTAGAATCCTGCCAGACACATCATATGTTTAAGACTTACGGTATTTTCTACTGTCAAAGATTTCTATAACAAATTCGCCTCCCCTCCTCTCTTCTCCAAGCTTCCATTCTTCTAAAGCCCTCCACCATTTGCAGATCGTATATTGATGAACGTAGTTGAAACTGGTTTTGTCCTTACTAAGTCCCTGTGTGAATCGGGTCACCAAGAAAGGAGGAAGAAATCTCTTAAGGGACATGCTCTGTCTGTCTGAACCATGATGGAGGAGGTGCGCTGAGCTTTTCATACCATTTTCTTTTATATTTTTTTGTTTCCTTCATTTCCATCCACATGAGTTTCTATATCTTCTCTCCGGCTCCATTTCTTTTCTCTAACAATGCCCTATTTACGTCTCCGAGTTAGACAAGCAAAGTGTAGGTGCTAAAAAGGACATCAAGCAAAGACGTAAATTTGAAGTATACGTACTGGGGTCTCCGATACAAAAAAGAGAAAGACCGGTCTTAAGAATTTGTGGAACAATGGGTGAAAAGGGGCAGAGAAGATGGGGAAAATGGTCGCCAGAGTAGCTTCGTGTTCACAATTAACGCATTGCTAAACTTGAATAAGAGACGTGGATAACAGCAGTGGGTGTCCATGGCACAGAGCCTCTAGCAGATGTCATTAGACCCCATCGCATCACATTTCTGTAACAACACTATAAAATGAACTCAATTGTGGTAACATTTGAAGGATATGTGATAATAAAGATTTCAGAAACTAAATATGTTGTATTTGTACTGCATATTAATTTACTACTGTATCTATAAAAAGTGTTCAAGTCATACAGTCGAGGGTTCCAATCTCGCCTAAGGTTTGAATATTTATCCGACATTGTGTTGTCTTAAACCGAATTGGAGCGTTGTGCAATAGAGTGAAGTGAAAATATGAAGTTTATGGAATCAAGATGTAATGACAGGGAAAAGTTGTGCGGTGATATAAAGAACAATGCAAAATATATTTTCTCTAGATTAATATTTATAGGTGCCCCAAGAGCATCATATTTTGAAATTTTCACAAAATTTTAAGGTTCAGATTTTTTAGCGAGAGAACATTCTCCAGTGATTTAATCTGAACAGGATATCAGGAACATACTAAAAAAATACATGTTAAAAGACTCGGCATATTTTTGGTCCCCTGTTGTTTCATCTTGAAGTATCACAAAAATCTCAATTTATAAGAAAATTGGAAATAATCACAAAACTCTTAGGTATGATATAATTAATATAATAAAATTAATGGAAATTCATTCTTGTTATGTTGCAGGGCATTTAAATCAGAATATCTGACCTTCTACACTGCATTCGCAATGCCAGAGAGGCTGAACCCATCACAATTACCTACCTATCATGACGTAATGAAATATTATCTATGGGTCAAAAGTGAATTAAAATCTGACTTCAAATCAAAATAATCCACTGTTGGAGAGATTTCAGAAAGAGTTACTATCAAAAATATGAAAATCCAGGTAAAGGCATAAATTCCGAAAGTCAGTCACACAAGAATATTACAACTGATTCGTGCTTACCATGATCAATACACAAACTTAATGAAGCTTTGTAAGAAACGACATAGTGACGACAACTAAAATGACAACATTGCAAAATTCAAAGAAGAAGCAAACAAATTATTTGATGTATCCAATTGCAAATATAAATAAATGTAATACTGCAAATCAAGATTTCAGGTACAACTCCTGTAAAGTTGATTCGAAACAACCGGGGACCTTTGGTTTAATTTACCAACTGAGCTACCCGGTAACTCTACCCGACACCGATCCAAAGAGTTCCCGGGCAAGTTGGTAGATATAAACCAAAGGTCCCGGGTTCGATGCCCGGCCCCGGAACAATTTTTCCCTCTAAATTATTCAAATGTAATACTGTTCCAAAACAAGAAAGAATGTTTTACCAGAGCAAAGAACAGAAGGAAGGACGATAATTGGGTCTGTTGATTTAGTTACCACTCAGAAAGAAATTAAAAAGAAGAACAAGAATAAATTATCACAAAAATGGGTTGCAATGGAATTTTTGTCATATTTTATGCAAAATACTATATATTTTGTCCCTTTGGATCCCCTCAAAAATACTGTATACTGCAACCCCAATTTAGAGTCTTCCAAATAAAGTTTAAATATGTGATTTTACAGCAATTCATTAGCTATGTAATGAAAAACAAAATAATAGAAAAATTACACAAAGAGGCAAAAAAATATAATTTTAAGAATCTTCAAAGCCCTTGGGGCACCTCGAAAATTAAATATAGAAACTTCATATTCTTCACATTCCTAAGTTAAGTGAAAACATAGATTTTTGCAACTATTACATTTAGAAAACAGACAAAGAAAACAATTTCATGTATAGATTCACTCCACCCTATTGTGCAACTTATCGAGTCATGTAGCCCCCTCCCTACCCGTCTAGTTGCAGAAGTACTCCTTCGACACTGTAAAGCCATCAGTAGTTGAGTTAATTACTTATTGACAGTAGTTAACGTAATTATTTATTGGCTGATGTATTTATTTAATATCAATGATTACTTGCTTATGAGGATGACATGAATATGTTAGGAAAAAAGCCACAAACTATTAGGGAAAACACGAAAATTTTACTCAAAGCAAGTAATGAGGTGGGTTTGGAAGTAAATCCCGAAAAGAAAACGTATATGATTACGTCTCGTGACCAGAATATAGAACGTAATAGAAATATAAAAATTGGAAATTTATCCTTTGAAGAGGTGGAAAAATTAAAATATCTTGGAGCAATAGTAGCAAATGTAAATTACACTCGAGAGGAAATTAAACGCAGAATAAATGTGGGAAATGCCTGCTATTATTTGGTTGAGAAGCTTTGGTTGTTCTGTAGGGTATTAAACTTCGACTCTCACTTTGAGAGAGGAACAGAGGTTAGCCTAAGTGTGTTCGAGAAAACGTGCTTAGGAAAATATTTGTGCCTAAGAGGGATGAACTTACAGGAAAATGGAGAAAGTTACACAACGCAGAAATGCACGCATTGCATTGTTCACCTAACATAATTAAATCCAGGTGTTTGAGATGGAAGGGCATGTAGTACTTGTGGGTGAATCCAGAAATGCGTATAAAATGTTAGTTGGAAGACCTGAGCGAAAAATACCTTTGGGGAGGCTGAGAAGTAGATGAGAAAATAATATTAAAATGGATTTGAGGGAGGTAGGGTATGTTGCTAGGGACTGGATTAATCTTGTTCGGGATAGGAACCGATGGCGGGCTTATGTAAGGTTCGGCAATGAACCTCCGATTTCTCTAAAAGTTAGTAATAAATAAAAAATACTTATTCCTTTTATTTTGTTTAAAATTGTTCCTGAACAATTTCAAAGTCTTTACATAATCTATTATTTTCTTTTTTGCAAACCACATAAGAAACACTAAATAATTGACTAATCATATACAGAGTGTCTCAGAAGGAATGTAAAATACTTCAGGATAATTTAGTTTGGGTTAATTTACATCGATTGAAGTTGATATACATATGTCCGAAATGTAACAGTTGGGAAGTTATTAATGGGCTAACTTTTAAATAGAGAGAGGCATTATAGACATATTTCTACATTTTAGAACATTGTGATATGATACACTATTGAAAATGGTCCATCTTGTGTTGTTCCAATAAGTTTATTACATAATTAAGTACAAACATAGTAAGAAAATAAAATAATTACACAAGACAAATTACTAAGGTTGTCCTTCTTACGGATTCCATGAATTGTAAATTCATATCAGATACGCCTACTACTACCGTTGTCTTTTCGACGTCAATGAAACACTTTGTAGCTTGCCAGTTTCAAGTAATCCGTGGCGCTACAGCCCGTGAAGGGCCTAGACCGACGATCCGGCTGCTGGCCTCACGCCTACATGCCGAAGCAGAGGTAGACGATCATCCAACCAGAATGGAGATATCGTGTGGTTAGCACGATGATCCCCCAGCCGTTATAACTGGCATTCGCAACCGCATTTCGCTATCTATCGTAGCTCCCCAAGTGCATCACGGCGCTGGGTGGGCACCGATCCCATACACTGGCCGAATTTTCATGAGAAAATTTATTCCCCCATGAGGACTCGAACCAGCGCGCATTCCGTAACGCGAGTCCTAGACAGAATGCCTTAGACCACGACGCCACGGCGCGGAACTGCCAGTTTCAAGTAACATCCGGTAAACACGGGAAAACACATAGCTCGATGGAACCCTTCAATTGGTAAAACGCCTTACAGCAGCCATTGCATTGCCATCACATACAATCTCGTTTATCACCAATCCCATCGACGCTAAATAACCGAGTAGTTGAGTTGATACAGCATCATTAAATAACCAACTAAAAAAAAAAAAAATAATGTGTATACGTCTGAAGTCTTGATTAATGTAATATGTTACTAGTCAGCGATGTATGCAGTGGAAGGGAAAAGAAACTGGCCACCCTACACCGTTCTTTCATCATGAATGATGTCTTATTGGTATCAGTTACGAGGTTCAAACCCGACTCAGGACAGTTGACTAAACAACAATAGGTTAATTTTAAATTTTCGTAAGAGATCTCAATAAATTTATTATTATTATTATTATTATTATTATTATTAACCTGAAATTACGTATGGCTGAAGATAGATAAGGAGATATAGAAAACGAGATTTCTAGGACTTGTTAAGCTTATATTTTTTATACACGTAGTTGTACGTACTGTCCGTCCGAGTGGTTATGTGGCAGGGTCGCTGGAACGTGAGAAATCAGGTGAGTTTCTTTTTCTTTAAATAATTTTAAACGATTGTATAATATTACGTAGAATTCCAGTTCCGTACAGCAAATATTCTCAGGAAAGAGTATAACAACTAGCCCTTGCAGTGGGGCAAGTAGAAACGGGTGGGGGAAACAGGGATGCGACATAAACACTCGGATGACTATCAAATTATTGATATTGTAACAATGAATAGAATAACATGTTTTCTTAATCTCGTAATTGAAGAGCCTACTTAAATAATAAAATTAAATTATTTCCTAGTAGCTAAATTTCGGAGTTGTGAAATTAACATAATGAAAAATAATAATCATTAGTTTTAGCAAGCACTGGACAGACGAAGCGCATCTGATAGCCTGCGCGCAAGCTGATGTTGCGACATTAGCCTCATAAAGGAGAAATCCAGGCAGATGACAGAGATGTCTTGTATATTTATAAACAACGCGTTGCATCAATCACATCGCTTTCCAACGAGGAACGGGAAGTGACGGCTTGCTAATTTGAATCGTAACGTATCAGCATCACGGCTGTGTCACGCAGTGTCCATTATGCTCTCCTCTCCTCTCCCACCACACTCGACTTTACGACAATAAGCTATAATTGTATGTGAAATAACTTTGTCCCCTAAGCTCACCGCTATTCTAAATTACTTACACAAAGAGAAACTTGAGTTAACTCTGGGAAAACAACACACAGTCTCTCTCAACGAATTTCAACTTCTCCACAGTACCCTTATCAATGAGTTCCCAGTATCGATATGTATGTATGTATGTATGTAAAATTTAAATTATGGTTTATTTAACGACGCTCACAACTTGTAGAGGTTATATCAGCTTCGCCAGTGTGCCGGAACTTTGTCCCGCAGGAGTTCTTTTACATGCCAGTAAATCTACTGACATAAGCCTGTCGCATTTAAATACACTTAAATGTCATCGACCTGGGCCGGTATCGAACCTGCAACCTAGTGCATAGAAGGCCAGCGCTATACCAACTACAGACCCAGGCCGACGTGTATGTATGTATGTAGTAAGTTATTTTACGACGCTTTATCAACATCTTAGATTATTTAGCGTCTGAATGAGGTGAGGGTGATAATGCCGGTGAAATGAGTCCGGGCTCCAGCACCGACAGTTGCCCAGCATTTGCTCATATTGGGTTGAGGGAAAACCCCGAAAAAAACCTCAACCAGATAACTTGTCCCAACTGGGAATCGAACCCGGGCCACCTGGTTTCGCGCCCAGACGCGCTAGCCGTTACTCCACAGGTATGAATCCTGTATGTATGTATGTATGTATGTATGTATGTATGTATGTATGTATGTATGTATGTATGTATGTAAAATGTTATGTTTTATTTAACGACGCTCGCAACTGCAGAGGTTATATCAGCGTTGCCGGATGTGCCGGAATATTGTCCCGTAGGATTTCTTTTACATGCCAGTAAATCTACTGACACGAGCCTGTCGCACTTAAGCACACTTAAATGCCATCGATCTGGCCCGGGATCGAACCTGCAATCTTGGGCATAGAGGGCCAGCGCTATACCAACTCGCCAACCAGGTCGACTGTATGTATGTATGTATGTATGAATCATGTATGTATGTACGTACATATGTATGCATGTATAATTTAAATTATGTTTAGTTAACGACACTCGCAACTACAGAGATTATATCAGCTTTGCCAGTGTGCCGAAATTTTGTCCCGCAGGAGTTTTTTTCATGCCAGTAAATCTACTGACATGAGCCTGTCGCATTTAAACACACTTAAATGCCGTCTACCTGGGCCGGGATTTAACCAGAAACTTCGAGCACAGAAGGCCAGCGCTATACCAACTACGCTAACCAGGTCGACTGTATGTATGTATGTATGTATGTATGTATGTATGTATATTAAACAAGAATTTACAAACACGGCCCTATCAGTTTACACTTTTAAATGATACAAATTTTCAAATCCAATATATCTAACTTTAATAAATCTTTTTCGCGACGTTGCAAGTCCGTCATGAAAGATGGATAGATTAGATTGAACAAATTATTAATCCTTTTGCACACTGCCAACTCTCCTGCACACGTTGATTTCTAGTAATCGAGACAGATCTTCTGACTTGCATGTTCTCAAACACTGTTCTTTCCTCCTCACTCCCCAATGGCAGGACCCTTAACTTGCCGTTATTTAACCCGACTCTACGAGCGGGCTCATAGATGTCACTAGTGTCGAGAAGCGCAGGACAGTTAGTCAGAGACTATCCAGAGTGCACCTTACATTCGTTATGGATGATGATGGAAAATTGTTGGGATGTCACAGGGAAACCGAGTGCCCGAAGAAAACCACCTTGCTCCATTAACCACGGGCTTGTAACGCAAGTATTAAATTCTGGATGGAGCGAAATTTGAACCCAAACCCTCTGGCTTATAAGTCCAACTACCTAGCACTAAGCCACTGTGGTGTTTTCTAAATACTGTTCTGCATTTTATAAAATCTCTTAAGAATATTTTAGTAAATTTCAATAAAATCTCTATTAATCAGGAAATTATTGCAAAATAGTTCAATATAAAGTTTTGTTATAACTTTCGTGGTGGGTGACGAGTTATTTCACTTCGATGGATCCAAAAAATGAAGATATTTATTTTTTTACACTTCAATTTGACTTATAAATACTTACTTACTAATGGAATTTAGAGAACCTTTAGGTTCATTGCCGCCCTCACATAAGCCCGCCATCGATCCCTATCCCTAGCATCACATAAATACTGCTTACGAAAAATGTAGTCTACCGACACACGTTTCTTAAAAGCATTTGATTTTGCGTATAATTTTGGAACCTTGAAAGAGGGAAAATTTGATCTGTTTAGGACACGACTGTACGAGGTTTATCCTGGAGGACATCACCAGAGTGCGGGAAGTGCTTAAGACTCCCCAGCAGGTACACAAAAGCCACTCTCATAATACCATTAATGAAGCAAATCTTTCGTTTCTTGTGTAAAGATATATCCTCACAATTCAGAGGACAAAATAACTGCCATCTCCATCCTGAATACAGAAATGAGGGAAACGATACAAGAATAGAGAAGGGAGAGAGGAAAAATAAAAGAGGAAGGAAAAAATAAGACACCGCTGGTTAGGCTTACAGTGTAACAAAGGCTGGCAGGGGTCACACATTGTGGGTGCTGCTACCAGCTCACACACTACACATAAACACCTCTCTCCCCCCCCCCCAGAGCTGTAGCTGTGTTTACAATATTCAGTCTAATAGTGGAGGATAGTTGGGAACTGCAAAGCAGCGATATGAGATGAAAGATAGGCTATTAAAAATGGTATTTGAGAATGACAACGTGCTCTTCAAATACCAGTATTTATAAAAGAAAGAATACTATAGAGCAGCGTTTCTCAAACTTTTTTGAAGTGGGGACCACTTTTTAAAGCCAGAACAGTTCCGTGGACCACCTTACTCTTATCATTTATCATTTTCGTAGCATATTTTAATACCAGTATACTTATATTTTAAAATTGAATTAAGATTCGGTACTTTGGTCCTCTGTTATGAATTCGGGTGGTCCCTGGCTTGGTTACAGGCGCGGCGCCAGATGTGCAGGGAAAAGATGTCGAGAAACACCACGTATATAGTACTTCAAATCCCTCTTTTGTTGCAGAGAGTAGAGTGGGAAGTCGATAGACGATAAGGTAATAAATTTCATAAAATGTCTGTACTGGAAGAAAAAGTGAAATTCAATTGCCATGTGCCATTTCCAAACTCTGAGATTTTAAGCTACAGAGTGATACGCAATTCGTTCGAATTTAATTTTTTCTTCTGTCTTTTTTGAAGGACCACAAGGACAGACCTCGAGGACCACAGGTGGTCCACGGACCATAGTTTGAGAAACACAGCTATAGAGAAAAGACGAAGTAAATAATTACTAGCTATGAAATCATACATTATTCATGCATAGTTCTCTGACCAAGGGCAGATCCTTCACTGCAAATCCAGCATTCTCCAATCTTCCCTCTTTTCTGCCTTCCTCTTTGTCTGCGAATACGATTCATATATCTTAATGATGTCTTTCATCTGATATCTTCTTCTGCCTCGAAGTTTTCTTCCTTCCAGTGCATCCTTCAGTAGCAGTTTCTTCTCAGCCAGTGACCCAGTCAATTTCTTTTTCTCTTCCTGATCAGTTTCAGCATAATTTTCTTTCCGCCCACTCTTTCTAGTACGGCTTCATTTTTTAATTTCTGTGCAATTTATTGTTAATATACTTATTCATCTGTTCAAAAACTAGTTGGAAAAAATATTTTACTGTCATTATTCGGACTTCGACTCTTCGAATATTATGGACAAACTTTCAGTTTGTTTCTAAATTTATTGTTAATTCACATTATCACATTTAAAATCCTGTGAGATAATTATAGAATATACCAGCAACAAAACAGATAGAGTCTACTCTTCTTATAAATCCCAGGCTATGTACGAAATGTGTTTTGAAAGTTTGTTTTTTCAATTGTTCATATTTACATTACCTCAATTCAAGACTCTCTGGAAGGAAATCATTTTGAAATTATTTATATGGCTAATATTCCAGTTTTTCTATTTTGAAAGCTTGCTTTTTATTGTTAATGCTCACATTACTTTAGATAAAAATTCTATAGACCAGGAGTTCTCAAACTATGCGTCACCGATCTTTGTCTGGGGCGTCGAAGCTACAAGGAGAAACTAAAATTTCTAATGTATAGTGAAACGCAACATGCACATTTTCAGTACGTGTACATATGTACTTCTATTCTAATTTTGTACTTTTACATTTTAAAAATGCAAGCTAGTAATGTGCGAGTAAATTATTATTTTATTTTGTTTTCGATTCAATTTATATTACTTACTTATTTAAGATATGATTAAAGTTTCCACCATTTTCAGTTGACTATCTATGCGGGAAAAAATGACGCTCGCAAAGCATGTTTTATACCTTTGTAAAGAATTTTCAGTTTGAAATGTCGGCAACCAAAGAAACAAATATTTCATAGCTTTGTAAAAAATTTTCAGTTTGAAATGTTGGCAAACAAAGAAGGAAATATTAGGGAAGTGATAGAATCAAATGCTAGGGAAGTGATAAAAACAAACAAATGCTAGAGAGTGATAAAATTGTAGCAATAAACAGCCATGATTGGTTGAAATACGCCCGTACCGTTTTATTGATCAAAATTAGCATGACGTAGAAAAAGTGAAATAGTCATATTAAAAAGAGACCATTTTCTTTTCAAAAAAATATCAAATCGAATTTGGGTTTTTTATAAATTTTGGGTGAAGGGTGTCGGCCGGAAAATATGACGTGAAGTGTGGCGCGGTCTCAAAAAGTTTGAGAACTCCATTAGAAAATCTGCTCTTCAATGAAAATTATTCATATTTATTTATTTCAATTGAAGATATTAAGGACACATTTCTAAAATTTATTTTCCATTGGTTATATATGTATTTATTTCCACGCAAAACTCCATGAATTAATAACATATCCGAGGGCTATTAGTATGTCACTCCCACTTGCTACTGCCCTCGTGCGCCTAATGCTCTCCATATCTCTTGCTTGCATGTTAAGAAGACGACGAAAACAGATGGAAACAATTTGCTTAGACATGAGAATATAGAGTCTATAATTTATTCGTATCTTATCGGTACAAGGTCCGTTGTCCAGAGCCATCTGGTCAAAATGGACGTGTTCGGGAAAGTGTCCAGAGCGAACATCTCTTAGGCAACATGACCGCAACATTATTTAGGTGAAATCTGCAAGACGATGTTCTCGTTGTTATCTCATCTCCCTTCTGACTCTCTCCGCTTTGTCGCTCGTATTGCGAAACACGAGTTAATTGTGTCTGCATCGTATACCTAATTAGGTTGGCAGCATCTGATCTGATCAAAAATCTACATTCATAAATATTTATCGCGTTTACAAAGCTCTTCCTTATAAACCGCATATGATCCATCAATACATTTGCATACCTCTTTTTACCCGTTCTTAATTTGATGGTTTATTTCACCATCTGCACGATATATACCTTCATTTATAGCAGTTACCCTCACGATACTTATTCATTTTTACGAAGGTAATACAAGGCCCCTTAATGTAATGCTGCTAAAGAATTCAAGCCACCAGATTCCACAATCATGAAACAGTTTAACAAACACTAGAAATAAATATTCTCAACGCTTGCAATAAGACACTTCCAATCCGTGTGTTTAAATCCCCGTCTATGATAGGGTAAAGGTTGGTAAATTGTAATATGATTAATATTGTGATAGTTCTTTTTGAGAATTTATTGCAATTTTACTGAGCGAGAGGAAGATCTGTTTTTTTTTTTTTTTTTTTTTTTTTTTTTTTTTGCGTCAACGTATTTTTCCCGGGCCCGTCTCAAAGAGCGAATAACTATTCACTCTCTCACTTTACTCTTCAATATTCTTCAAACCTCTAACCCTAGCTACTTAGCTTGTCGTTTTCCTCATATCACGAAATAGATACTCGCTCACAACACCATATCACACTCTCCATTCCTAAACACAGAACATCCTTCTACTCTTCATCTTTCACGGTGGCTGCAGCTCATCTCTGGAACTCTCTACCACAACATGTCAGAGACTGTCGGACATTGTCTAGTTTCAAAAATAAATTAAAATTTCACTTTTTTCAATTCAGATTCCTTTCAGTTATAAGTCCTTTTCTCTTCGATAGTTTTGTAAAAATATAGGCTATATATTTCTTTCCTTCCTTTCCCCTTATTGTTCTCTATATCAGCCGATGAATTTATTATCATAGCCTTTTAATTGTGAAATTTATTTAATATTCGTATTTCTTTTCTTTTTTATTATTATTTTATTACATTCCATTTTGTTATATTCTACCTTACGTTTTCCATATTAACCAATTGTACTAAATGAGTTGCTTTTACTATATTCCAATGTATTTTACTTTCTTTTTTCTATTATTGTATTATTTTCATGTTGTTTAGTGTCGATTTTATTATGCTGTTATTATTATTATTATTATTATTATTATTATTATTATTATTATTATTATTTTTGGTAATATGTCAGTATTCTTTACTTCAACATTTTGTTAAATTTTAACTGCTTGTATACTTTGTATCCGGGTAGAGTGTAAGAGAAGGCCCTATGGCCTTAACTCTGCCAGTATAAATAAAGAATTATTATTATTATTATTATTATTATTATTATTATTATTATTATTATTATTAAGGGAATGTTTGTGGACTAGTTGCTGCACAAAACCGGTTCTTTTATAAAGGTTTATCGTAGACTTTCCTTTTAAACAGCGTATTAAAAGGTGTATATCAATTGAGCGCGAAAGGATTAAAAAAGCATCAGTTGAGCGGTGGGTCAGTTTTGGGTATACATTAGTTGAGCGCGGTAGAGTTGACCGCGAAGGCTAGTTTTCCTTAGGCTTAGTGATGACGCGTAGCATGTGAGAAAATTTGTATGCAGTGTTCATTTATTCATTCATTCACTCTCACCTGTACATTCATTCATTCGTTCATTTATTCATCCATCCTCTCTCACTCGTGCATTCATTCATTTATTCATCCATTCACTCTTAGTCGTGCATTCATTCATTTATTCATCCATTCACTCTCACTCGTGCATTCATTCATTTATTCATCCATTCACTCTCACTCATGCATTCATTCATTTATTCATCCATTCACTCTCACTCGTATATTCATTCATTTATTCATCCATTCACTCTCACTCGTGCATTCATTCATTTATTCATCCATTCACTCTCACTCGTGCATTCATTCATTTATTCATCCATTCACTCTCACTCGTGCATTCATTCATTTATTCATCCATTCACTCTCACTTATGCATTCATTCATTCATTCATTCATTCATTCATTCATTCATTCATTCATTCACTCGTTCATTCAGCCTTCCATTTAGTGCCTGGAATTCGTATTAAATGCTAATTTTTATTAAGCGTACGCTCATTTAACATTAGAATTATAACATGAAAACGTAAATAAGTTAACTAAAGGAAACTTAAAAAGAAACAATGTACAACAGAATCTGACAGTAACGGAGGTATAGCTTGAAGCTTTTTATAATATGTAGATTAATACCGAAAGGTACAGTTCTGAATTGAACTTCCTTCATTCGTCTCAGTGGTTGTGCATACTGAAATTTTCTAGAAAGTTTAAATACATATATTACAGCTAAACTGTCACGAATCTCTCTAGGCAAAGGCCAACAAAATCATTAAAGGGGACGTCGAAAACCGCATTGAAAAGAAATGAGAGCCAGGTAGAAATAGTTTTAAAAATAGGACAAAGCTGGGGCAGGAAACTGAAGCACCTGGGCTTGTTTTGAAAAAAACCGCGGGGGCGGCAACAACAAACATGCGAAAAATTACAAGACTTCCCTTATTTGTCTGCTTTTAAAAAGTGGGGAGGAGGAGAAGAGCATACCTATAACCCATTAGTTACCGTGTTACAATATGGCCATTCGACGACGTGGAAGGGTCAGTGGCGTATGTTGGACGTGGAGGCAAACTAGATGGATAAGACAGAAAATGGAAGAGATCATGAATTTATTTGAAATAAAAACTGGCAAAGTTAACGTCATTCAACTGCAAGTTCGTCATAATCAAGCTGATGATTATTGATGATGATTATTATTATTATTATTATTATTATTAGGCCTATTATTATTATTGTCATCATCATCATTATTAAGTTTATTATTAATAGTGTCAACCTCATGGAAATTGTCAGGGATAATCCTACTTGGCCATTCCATCTTGAAAGAAATACATCCATGTCGTTGTCATCATCATCATCATAATCATCATCTTTAGTTGTTAATATTGTTCCGCACGGGTCCACACCTGTGGAGTAATGGCTAGCGCGTCTGGCCGCGAACTCAGATGGCCCGGGTTCGATTCTCGGTAGGGGCAAATTACCTGGTTGAGGTTTTTTCCGGGTTTTTCCCTTAACCTAATATGAGCAAATGCTGGGTAACTTTCGGTGTTGGACCCCGGACTCATTTCACTGGCATTGTCACCTTCATCTCATTCAGACGTTAAATAACCTAAGATGTTGATAAAGCGTCGTAACGTAACCTATTAAAAAATTGTTCCGCACGAAAGGCAGTCAAGAAAACGAAGGATAGAATAGTCCTCAAGAAGCTATGATTATAATCTACAAGAAAATTGATATTGTATTAATTACCCTAATTTCATTAGCCTATTGTGTTAGGTGGACACCGATCCCATACACTGACCGAAATTCGTTGAAAACATTGTTTCTCACATGGAGATTCGAACCAACTCTCATTCCGTAACACGAACCCAGACTTGATGCCTTAGACCACGATTCAGTAGGATATACTCAAGAAAATAACCTGAGATGTTGATAAAGCGTCGTAACATAACCTACTAAAAAAATTGTTCCGCACGAAAGGCAGTCAAGAAAACGAAGGATAGAATAGTCCTCAAGAAGCTATGATTATAGTCTACAAGAAAATTGATATTGTATTAATTACCCTTATTTCATTAGCCTATTGTGTTGGGTGGACACCGATCCCATACACTGACCGAAATTCGTTGAAAACATTTTTTCTCACATGGAGATTCGAACCAACTCTCATTCCATAACACGAACCCAGACATGATGCTTTAGACCGCGATTCAGTAGGATATACTGAAGAAAAACATAATCGTTGTACTAAATTTGTGCCATTTTTAAATGAGGCGGTTAAAAGCAAAAATGATTTAAGTGCATCCAGGGTAAACTAAACCATTTAAAATTTCAGTGGTAAAGAGATATATCTTTTAACCACATCACACATTAATATTTAAAATTACAACTTCACAAATTTACGAATGCTTAGTAACTATATAAATACCAATGATAATTTATATAAAACTCTAGTTAGAAGTAAGCTAGCGTATGCGTCTGTAATATGGTCACCTCAGTTCCAGTCCCATCAGACGCAAATAGAAAGGATACAGAAAAGATTTTTACGTTATTTGTTTTTTAAAAAAACATCACGTGTCGTCTTATGACAAGCAAATTTCATATAATCAGTTACTTTTTAATTTAATTATAAAACTTTGAAATCTCGACGATTAATAAATAGCCAAATTTTACTCTATAAGACTTTTTCTTAAATTCCTTCAGTTCAATGTAAAAAGAACAGAATTACGTCATAGGCAACATTTTGTTGTTCCTATTCCTAGAACTTTTTCTTCAAGAACTCTCCATTGTTTGTTATGTGTAATACTTACAACTCTCTGTCTTTAAACTGTGATTCTCAATTGAATTTCAGTTTAACATTTGAAAATTTTCATACAATATTAAAAAGAATTGCATTTCCTTAGATATTTAAATTAGGAAGAAGTGTATTATAATGTTTTTATTCTAGTTTTTAAATAATTTTGCATCATTATATTGACATTTGGCACTATATTAACTGTAATATTATATTCTAGCATCTGTTACCATTATGTATTTTCTTTCTTCCGTTTGTGTTGTTTGTTTTGTTGTTTTTTTCTCTTACTATGTATTTTGTGTATATATCTATGTAAACCACCTGTAATTGGAAGCCTGCTTCTGTTGGTGGTGGATTTAAAATAAAATAAAAAATAAAACTTTTAATCACATCTTATGGAACATAACTTAAGTGCACTTACACCCCTTCGCTTCTGTTCGCCTCGATTACTTTCTACGGATGATTTATTTACTGTATGTAGAGTTACCTAATGCGTTTTCATTCCCGAAAAATATGGTCCGCGTATGCAGAAAACGTACAATTTAGGAGATAGATGGAGACAAACAAAATGCCAAAATCTAACGTCCATACACTATTATTTCATATGATCATCACCTCACACCTCTGATGTATGAAACATTTCTAAACGACTGCGATTATTAAATCAGATCTTCATGCCAAAGTTGTTTGCAGTCAGACCACAAACGTACGCCACTGCATGTCTGTTTTCCACTCCGAACAATAAGCACTAACAAATACTTTCGCAACAGCAAGGGCTCCCGAGTACAAAGGTAGAAAGAACAAGTCGGTTCACTGGGCAAGGAAGGTTGAGTTCTTAGTTTTAACTAAAGGTAAATAACAAACAAAATGGTACCGTTATTTAAACAATAGACCTAATAGCGAAAGCAGGTCTTGACGGAGCTGAGGGAAGCGTTCCTCGTTGGCATTCTTTTGAAGAAAAGTATTAGCAAGTAACCAAGGATAACAAAGACGTCGGATGTGGAGGTGAAATATAAGAGAGACTGGGGCAGTGAATTCGTTTCTATGGATTATCCCTAGAGCTATTGGACGAACGTGACGAATGTTCTTAAGGACGAGTAATATGTATATTGTTCAATCGGTCATCAAATCCATGGGTACACCATAATTACTAGACGTAGAATTTTAGTGACCTATAAATTTAAAGAAGTACCCTAAAACTATGGCATTTATGACTGAAAACTATTCAAAATGTACTAAAAACTGAAAAACTAAATTACCTAAACTCAGACTTTATATTGTGAATTTGGCAAAGTAAGAAAAGCAGTTTAGTACTGTTTAACATTTAGAATAGCATCTCGTTTTGTTTACCTTTCACTACCTCGAACCCGGAACATGTACCTCCTATTTCTCTGCACAGAGACTGTCGAACAATATCAAAATTCAAATTTAAATTCAAAAACCACATTCTAGTTCATGTAATTGTTTTTTGAACGCATGTCAGGTTGCGCAACTTCGGCTTAACCCATGACATACAGTAAATATTGTAACTATGCTGTTGGAAAATTGACAATTAATACGTAATGTATTTATTATTATTATTATTATTATTATTATTATTATTATTAGTATTATTATTATTATTATTATCAGTTATCAGTTATTACTATCATCACTGCTATCTCTGTTTCTCTTTTTTTTTTTTTTTTCTTGCATTAGCTCGATGAGAGCTCTATAGTGTTCTTTTGACCCTGTTGACCCTCTATAGGGCTTTAATTTAATTTGTATTATTTTCACCAGCGTCTGTATTTCTTTTATATATATATATTTAAGCTTATATGTGCTATCTGGTGGGATGGAAGAGAAGACCTTATGGCCTTAATCCTGTCAGATTAAATAAATAAAAAATAAATAATAAAATTAATCATTTTCATAATTGGATTTTAGTATAAACATTGAAGTATAATCCATTGTTCTATTTACTTTTTCCCATTCAATTTTATCTAAATAATTGGACATAAACTATTTTAAGTGATTTATTTTCCATCAGTTAGTCTTATTAATTTTCATTTTAGAGCTACTCATTTGCAGTATACAATAAACCGTATTTAAGTTTTCAGAATTGAAACTCTGACGATTGTCAGCTATCAGCCTTGTACATAGTAAACGTCCTTTCTACCTCAAATAGAGGCATATTTACAATACGCCTACACAATATCACTAATCATTAAATAACTGTGAATAGCCTCACCTAAAAATTGTTCTCCAGAGAGAACTCTGATATGGAGAACGTCACTGCATATCCTACATTTTATTTAACATTTTCATCTTTCCATTCATAATCTTGTCAGTATGTCCAGAAACATCCCAAAATGGCAGATATAACCAGACTAATCTGTATTGAAGAAGTGATTGTACTGGTACATTAGATACAAATGGACATCGAAATGGCATTATTGAATGTGTAGAAAAACGAATAAGAAGATGAAAAAATTAATACATATCTCAGCCAAAATGTGTGAAGGAAATAAAAAGCGAAATAATGGCCTTAATGGAGATTTCTGAACAAATTCGACAAAAATACCTCCAAAAAATGACTGAATAGAATAGAAATGTCCTTAGGAAAAAATGCAAAGCAAATGTCCTAACACATGTCTTAAAACACTTCATTTTCTATCAAATGGGGACCCCCTATCCTCCGCCCTAAGTTCATACCGCCAAGGTGACCAAGCAGGACAGAATCCAGTCCAACGCCCTTCCGAGGTGTCGAAGCGCATTTGGAAGTGCTGTTAAAGAATGAATCCTGGCAGAGATATTGCGGAAGGCTAGGAACCCAGGGAACGGTTGCGAAGAGGACACCTCTTCCTGTAAGCGTCTTTACCTGAATATGTCTATGGATGAGATGACGAAGATGAATGATATGAAAATCTAAATTCTTTTGTACACGGGAGGGGAAGGAAAATGGATCGCGACAATGAAAATTCCAACCCGGCATTTACCTAAGTAACTGTGGAAAACCACAGAAAAATCACAGTCAGGTTAGTCGGTCCGGAGAATCGAACCACGGACCTCCCGAACGCGAGTCTCATGCAGAACGCATGAGCCATCTCGCTCGGTTATTGTTTGACACAACTGCAAACGTTCTATCTTTCGCATTCTCGAGTTACACTGTCTCGGTTGGCCACTTCGTGCCAATTCCTCCCTCCAGCGTATCGCTAGATGACGTCAGCCGCTCCAACTCAAGGTCACAATGGATACATTGATCCTTCGTCTGTCTATTGCCGTTTACTGGTATTAATTTGTTGTGTAGTTTACAAATTAATGACGCTGAAAATGTGTCGGTCGACTTTCTGGCATGACACACTAGTACTGGACGGAACTTATTCAAAACAGACTGCATCTGCGACATAGATGCAAAGAACCCAAAAACCTTACCTAAGCTAAAGAAGTGGAAGTGTAAAATTATAATTATTTAGACCATGCACTGTCTTTTGTATAACTTATATCGTGTCTCCATTGGAGATGATTAAATGGGGAGGAAGACATATGGAGACACATACCACCTGTCTGTTTTTATCAGCTTTTCAATTTATGTGTCCATACAGATACACACAGAATCAAAGAAGAATGAGCATAAAAAATGAACATTTTCATTCCATATTGGGTTTATCTACAATGGAGGCTATAAACGACGGCTTCTTAGTTTATACGAAGTTTTAAAAGTCTTCGCCCCCCTCCCCCCGTTAGCTGCCACAAGCTCACTTACAAGAATTTATTGGGATTCTTGTCCCATTGCAAATAAAAACCTGCCTACGCTGTGAGCAGACAACAACAAACAAAACAGCAACAGCCGACTATTTGCATATATATATATATATACTTCAGACTTTGCCCACTATGAAACACCGGCCAGTCTCAATACATAAAAATAATAATAAAAAATTCACCATAATCCATTCATTTGCAAGCCATCGATTTTTATTACTACTTTTTTATAATATTAGGCCTATAATAAAAGGTTAAACCACTTACATGAGATATTTAAATCCAATTCTAAGACTGGCTAAAATTTTTTTAATGTAAGGTTTTGTAATACAACGAAGACGCTCAGGGTAACCTCATTTGGTAGACAACGCCTATCTGCTAATTGGACGAATCCCAACTTTAAGATTAACTGAAATTCCTAGTCATTGTTTAACACGATTTATTGCTTCGTGTTAAAATGTATATCTACATCGTGGATACAAGGAGGATTTGTAACTGAATATTTTTTTCCTGAAATTCAACGAAAAAATGTTGAATGTAGGCGTTGAAAAACAAATACGAATGGTATGTAAATGACCCTAGATTCGAGCATATCGACATTCCTTCATATCAAGGCCTCTTTACATGACCCAGGAGACTTTGGTAGTTATTGGGACCACAATAATTTGTCATTAGGATTGATAATACACGCTGTTCTCAGCGTCAAATTATGAGAAAAATTAGGTGGATAACAACTTTTTTTTATCTTTGAGCAAGGAACGACCACTCATATAAATAGAAGGAAAGAAGACAGAGGACGGACACTGGAAGGTTTTCTTTTCCCAATCGTACTATCAGGGACTGGAATGCTTTACCTGCAGACTTACTAAAGGCTTTACCAATAACAAAAAATGTATTTAAAAATAGGTTTAAGGACTTTACTAATAGACGGTAATATATTATACACACTATTTAAAGGGTGTAATTGATATTTTATTATTTGAAGTGTTGTATCAGTGAGGAAGTGTGTTGTGTCAGTGAAGTGTGTAGTGTCAGTGAAGTCTATTGTGTAAGTGAAGTGTGTTTGTGTCAGTGAAGCTCTATAGTTCATAGTGGCTGTGCAAAGTATTTGAACAGTGAAATGGTTTTGAAGTGTTAGTAAAATCATGATAGAATCAGTAAAATGAAGGAGCTGATAGCGAAATAAGTGTAGTGCCGAAAGGTACTTGTGCAGATATGAACTTAGGGTTAAGATACAAATTAGATTTACTTTAAATGTTATTTTAAGTGATCGTGCTTCATTTAATTTAGGATGCTCCTTGTTATTATTATTATTATTATTATTATTATTATTATTATTATTATTATTATTATTATTATTATTATTATTTATCATTATTATTGTTTTTATTAGTTGTCTTTATTATTAATTGTCATTATTGAGTGTAATTAGTTACCACTGCCACCGGGTATACACCCATTTGCAGTGTGAATAAATACATACATACACACAAAAAAGAAAATACTCAACCATATCTCCAACCGAGAAGTTAAATAAAGTATTATGGTAATTAAAAAATACACAATATTTTTGGAATACGCAATGTTTCCAGTATTACTTTAAGATACAACACCACGAGTATGAAAAACTTCTAGCAGAAGAATCAATGGAGAGTTTGATCCGAAAACTTGCTCAGTGCATTTGGCCATTCTTATGATTTATAGGATACATAATATGTATGATTATGTTTGAAATTCTATCATTATATTTTAGGCTTGTTTTCTTCCAAAACAACGCCGTCCACTGCTGTGGAGTAAAGGTTAGCACGCCTGGCCGTGAAACGAGTGGACCCGAGTTAAAATTCGGTTGGGACAAGTTACCTGGTTGAGGTTTTCTCCGGGGTTTTCCCTCAACCCATTAAGAGCAAGGGCGAGGAGGTGAGGGGGTGTTTGCATGGATAAATACATAATAGGATGCGAAACTGCGGTCAGCACCATCTGGCGGCAGGGGGCTGAAATAAGATGATCAGCGCCCAACGTCGTAGGTGGTGAACATTAGAACTACGTGTTGGGTACATTACCCAAAGTTCTCTATTTATCCGTTTGAGATATTGCTCGAGGAGCGAGAAGGCAGATAGAAACTTGCTAATAAGATGAAATGATACGTGTGTACATAAGCAGTGTATGTTAAACAGTGATGTTTATGGAAGTTGTAAAAATAGTGTTGTTGAATGTATTGTAAAGTAATAGTAATATAATAAATTGAACTATCTAAGTAGTTCTTGCAGACTTTTCCATTGGCCTGTACAATAAATACCCAAAGAATACAATCCCAATTATCTAACCTTTTGCTTTATTTTTGTCTCTGTCTGGTTATATTTTAATCGGTTAGTGTAAAATAGATCGTCTCTTTTATCTTCCTGTTGGCTCCGGTAAGAATTTTCAGTAGAAGATGCTGTGAGGAATAAAAATGTAAAAGTTTTATTTTAAATTGGGTTAATTTTGAATATCGATGAGGGTGGGAGGGAATACTTTCTGCACAGGTTAACATTTTCGTCACCAGGTGCGCTGCTAAATGCATGGAGTAATTACTCTTTTCGCTACTTGGTGCGCTGCTAGATGTAATAACGCCCCTCCCCCAACAGGTGGCAGCAAGGTCAATTTCTACAACAGCGCCTCTAGTATGTGTTACAGGAAACTCAGTAAATTTCACATCCTATTATATATTCATCCATGGTGTTTGTTTGCAAATCGACTGTACGCACCGGGAAGGGTTTTTTTGTCGTGAGGATGAACATCATTTCAGAAGAGTATCCAAAATAGTTCATTTTTCGATAGACTCATTACTTATGAAAGACCCTGTATTTGACAATAGAAGGAAAAATACAAACAAAATCTATGCAAATATTATTAAAATAATTATTAACGCAGTAAATGAGCTGCTTAAAAAGAAACTATTAAAACTCTTGACTTGATTCTGGACTCGCGGAAGATTTGAAAGCGATCGATGTTTTCTTAAATGGTTGTACAACCGAAGTTCCAACCTCCATTCCAGCGAAGTGGTCATTACATTATACGGAGCGTTGTATAATGAGAACTTTATAGGTTAGGTTTTAGTTGTAAGAGAACGAGTCGCCTCTTCCCCCTCTACTGAGCTTCGATTAAGCACATATATACCTTTACTTTTTACTGGAACGAGTTCAAAAAATATGTCCGATAGTAAAAATGTCACGTTTCATGTTATAAAATCAAATTTGTATATATTTTAATCAACGCAACAAGAAGGCACAAGGTCGGACGATGATATCTCGAGCGGGCATAAAAGCAGCTGAGCGCATACGTTTTACATGCAGTACTGACACATAAGAGATAAAACCCACGAATCAGGAACGAATTTTTATATTTTTCATTACGCGGTTGAGAGGAATGTGGCTAAATGTCACATGCAGGTAAGAGACAAAGTGGAAGAGATTCTGTCCGCTTTAAAATATTAGTCAAACGTCTGTTTCCAACTCCGTGGAATCCAAGAGAAACTTCTGGTTTATACAGATGATATTCTAGACGTTTTATCTGAATTCTCTTTTCTCCTACAACCACTTCATTAATCTTTCATCATTGCTTTGTTGTCTAAACACTAAAATAAGAGAGCAGTCGTATAACTGAAAATAAGTGATGGCTGATTCAGCATGTGTTATAACCACTCCAAACATTTAAAGTCTTACTAATAAACCGTGTATAGTTTTTATATGAGACTTATGCAGAGTTGACAAAGGAAACTTTACTAATAAACCATGCATAAGCAATGGATGTATAAACAGGCTGTAACTATACAATGGGAATTGCTTTGCAGTAGTTATATACACGAAACTCCTTATTTAAGCGTTGTATATAGAGAAAAAAATGGCCGCCCTTCTAACAGCTGTTCGTATCGACTGTCATTTTATGATGATGGTTGCCTTGTAACCACAGAAGAACTAACCAAAGAGCACAGAATGATTAGAATAATATTGCTGTAGCTTGTACTCTTTGACAAAAATATAGTGTGATAATCGATTAGAGCCAGTTGTACTATCGATACTTGACACGCCACACTAGAGCGCTCTACCGGATGCAATAGAGAACCTCAGATATTCGATTACCTTTCGTAACGAAGTAATGACGAAACTATGACGTAGTTGTGTAACAGTTATACTGTTATACACAACGTATGTAGTGATTAGTAAGGAATTTGCACACGACTTATAAACGACCTACTCATTGTATACGTATAAGACAATTAAACGTCTGTATATAGAGTTTTTATTAGTAAGACTGTTAAGGTAGGTATACATCGACTCACAAATGTCAGATTTCTTAAAAATTTGGTAAATAATGTTTTTGCCTCATCTGGAAGCTGATTTCTTCTAGTTTTAAAAATATATAACTTGTATCCATTACCTCAATAATGTCATAATTAGTCGGGCATTTGTAATATAAGTGCACTATACTTTAGACTGTATAGCTTACGAAATCTTCAGTGTCTGTTTTATCCTATTTCACAATTTCCGACATTTTTATTATCCTTCCGACAGATAAAAAGTAGACTTCCAATTCGTCAAAAGACTTCATGGAGGTACCAAATTAAAGCTTAACCATTACGCTATATTTTAAACTAAAACTATTACTTTTCATTGATTATAATTATTTTATCCTAAAAATATACAAATATATACAAATATATATATACACACACACACACATTTTTCTAAAGTACTTATATAATGAGGCATTTTTTGAATGATTCAAGATAAGTAAATGATTTTAGTATGTAACATTCTTCATACATAGGAGATCATTTTGGCGAAAGAAGTTTTACCTTAGATCAATTTCTAATAGAGATAGATCGGTTCAAAATGTTATTAAATCCCTCCCAACTAACATTCTATATGCATTTCTGGTTACGCCCATACGTGCTACATGCCCTGCCCATCTCAAACGTCTGGGTTTTATGTTTCTAATTATGTCACGTGAAGAATACAATGCGTGCAGTTCTGCGTTGTATAACTTCCTCCATTCTCCTGTAACTTCATCCCTTTCAGCCCCAAATACCTTCCTAAGAACCTTGTTCTCAAACACCCTTAATATCTATTCTTCTCTCAAAGTGAGAGTCCAAGTTTCACAACCTACAGAACAGCTGGTAACATAACTGTTTTATAAATTCTAACTTTAATATTTTATGGCAGCAGACTAGATGACAAAAGCTTCTCAACCGAATAATAACACGCATTTCCCATATTTATTCTGCGTTTAATTTCCTCCCGAGTGTCATTTATATATTTTGTTACTGTTGCTCCAAGATATTTGAATTGTTCCACCTCTTCGAAAGATAAATATCCAATTTTTATATTTCTATTTCGTAGAATATTCTGGTCAGCAAAGTAATGATTGTGGATAAAAATTGTAGAGAAAGCTAGTATGAGACTACTGGGTGTTCATTTCAAAATGTGTCATGACGTCACTGTTGTGAGTCAGCGATTTGAAGCGAGTTTCAGCTTTTATGTCAGAGAAGTTGCCTATTAATCAAGGCGTTCAATCTGAACTTGGAACGTTCAATCTGAACGTCGTAGAGAACGGCCTGTACGGTATAACCTCTTTCGAACGTGTTTTGCGCGGGCAAGTCGTACGCAGGGTATTTGTTATCGTACCACAACATTCCACAACACAAGCAACGTCCAAGTTAATGTCAACAAATACCTAAGTAATCGCCAGTTCTACGAAATGTTTATTTGGCCATTATTCAGTCTATCATTCTGGAAGTACAAAAATTAATCTTAGTCCGTTAAATTTACCACAAAAACGAATAATTAAAATTTGTTTGAAGAAACGTTTCGATTATCTAAATTAATTTATTCTGAATTTAATGTATTTAATATTGAACAAATTTATAAATATACGCTGTTAAAATTTTATCATAAAAATCGTAATAAGTTTGTATTACAGACACACAATTATGACACAAGGAAATATTAATTCAACATTTAGAACCTAAATGTCTCACATCTGCTGGTCTAAAGCATAGCATAAATTTTGCGTTGTACAACAACTAAATTCCAGAACTTCTAACAACACAAGAAAATTCAAACGTGTTAATATCTTCCATAAATTTATAGCCTATGTATGAATTAATCAACCTATATTATATTTGTATTCTATAATTTTGAAATATATATATAGTCCTACTTTTCACGTACAAATTATTCTTCTATAGTAATATTATATAACCCCTCGCTATTTTATTTTATATATATTTATATTATTATTATTATTTATTTTAATATTATATCTGACGAGCTGCTCATTCGGTCTCAAATTTTGTTAAAACTTTTCATATTGCTTGTATTATTTTATTTGTACTTTGTTTGTTTGTAAAACTTTATTCTGTATTTGAAATAAATAAAATAAATAGTTGAAATAAAAAAATTCCTGCCACTCACCGGCGTTCCTGTACTGGCGTTTATCGGTAAGTATTCTTCTGAATAAACGCCGTACTTGCCAGGCAACTTCTCTGGCACATAGGATAATACGCCTTGCGGAAGTGTAGGAAGATTGAATTCTCTAGGTTCATCGGCTAGCCACATGACGACATATAGCAAGCCATGACACACTTTGAACTGAACATCCAGTAGTTAAAAGGAAATAAAAAGTGGAGTAATGAATACTCAGTATAGTAAAATAAATGGATTAAAGTTACTAGATGATAATGCCAGTTCGTCTCCCGGAGCCTGTATGAAAATGCCTGGGGAAAAAAATGAATTTTTTGCACCTACCACTACGAAGATGAAAAAGAAGACGAATAAAATGATGTGTTAATATGCCGTGACGGTAAAGGGACGACAAAAGACGATCGTTCGAACCGAAATGTATTTTAGATTATCAAGCCAAAGACCCGTGCATTCTTTCGATGAAGGGCGGTTAGTGGCCCATGAAGAGGGGAGGGCTGAAGACGGGCACAGAGCAGTATCATTCACAAGCCAGTTGACCAAACACGAACAGGATGCTCGGCCGCCGCAGTGGTAATCCCAGCGTGGCACTATTATTCCAATTTCCTCATTATAGCAGGCAGGTCTCAATTTATATGTTTACTCAAACACCGCCGATGTCTATATAGCAAAAATAATAATGCATAATATACTGTTGCCCTTCCTTATTTTCTCTGGCCCCCCCCCTTCCCTACCTCTTCCACCTCAGTCATGCCTATCTCAAAGTGGCTCACTTTCAGACAATCCTGGGCGTTATTTTCAATACTATCTACTTTAAATACTGTTTCGTTCCGCAGTTTTATCACGATTCTTCAAGTATACTCGCGGGCATCATGATGAAGGAGTTTTAAACTCTGTGCCAGACAACCTGATGTATACCTTTTGCTAATTGGAGGGCAAGTTTCGTTGTCTGTAACGGACATCAACAAAGTAAGAAAACGTTACCTTACTTTTTTCTCTTCCTTGTTCCCTTCACATTATTCTGACATTTTCTACCTATTTATATTTCTTTCCTTCTGTCTGTCTTTCTATCTTTCCTTCATTCTTGCTTCCTATTTTCGTTCTTTTTTACAATTCCTTTTATCCAAATCTCTATATTAATATTTTACTTCATACTTTTTTATTTTATTTAATTTCTTCTATTTTACCAGATAACACATTAATTACCTTTATAATAAATTATAAAATAATAATTATTTTCATTTATTGAGGAATTCCTTGTCAATCAGTTTATTATGCACAATATACCTAACTTTATTTCAATCGGTAATTATGTATGGAATTATAGAAGCAATTATAGGATAGGGTAGCTTATTTAAATCCAATTTTAATCCCCTTTATTTATTACAGAGGAAAATAATTAAAACATGTGTTCATAAACCTATTGATTTCCCATCTCAAAAATTGTTTTCAGACTTTAATGATCTTAAAATAAGATAAGTTTATGATATTGTATTAATAAAATGCATATATAAAAATATAAATAATTTTGAATTGTATTATCATAGTTTTGAAACAAAAGGAATGAATTCTTTAAGATTGTTTGAACCAAAATACAACACTGCTACAGTATTTAATCATAGCAGTAATAATTTAGGCCCAAGAATATATAACAAATTTATATTTAAATATCTTGTCAATTCTAATAGTTCTACTATCAAATTTAAAAAGTTATGTATGGATTTTATAAATAATGAAAAATTGTACATTTAAATTTATATATTCTAATTGTGTAGCAGACATAAGACTAATTGTATTATATACTTCTTCATTTAAATTGAGGAATCCGCCCCTGAGCATGAGGTCTACTCTTTCAGGGATGAACTAAAGTTTTATTTGTTTATATTTTATTTTATGTTACAATTATTAGCAAAGTAAATACAAAAAAAATACATTTATTTACCCGTTTATTTGGTATTTACACCTTCTTTCTTCTGCCCATTCTTTCATCTTTCCCATCCTTTTTCTTTATTAATTTGTTTTTATTTGTTTATTTGTCCATTTTTTCCTTTGTTTGTTAACAGTTTTTTTCGTTTTGCTTTTCTTTCTTTTTTTCTCCATTTCCTTTTAATTCTTTCTTTCTTTCTTTTTCTTTCTTTTTCTATTAATTTATCAATGAACTCTTTGATTTTAATACATTTTCTTTCGTTCCTTTTTTAATCTTATTTAGTTCCATCTTTCCTTCCTTCTATCTTTCTATTTTCTTTCTCTGAACTTTCCTCCTTTCCTTACCTCATTTTGTCACTCCTTCCTCTTTCCTATACATTAAAATTTTTTCACTTTTTATCCATCTTTCTGAAGGCTCATTGGATTTGTTGGTGAAACTGATGAAAGCTATGTCATGAGAATACAATTCAACATGGAATTACTGACATCCGCTTTACAGTTCTAAAAACTTTGGAGGGAAAATGGTAGGGGATCCGTAGAATCTATATGGTTGGTGGTTGTGTTTTTAGTAGGTTATTTTACGACGCTGTATCAACATCTCAGGTTATTTAGCGTCTGAATGAGATGAAGGTGATAATGCCGGTGAAATGAGTCCGGGGTCCAACACCGAAAGTTACTCAGCATTTGCTCAAAATTTGTGGTTGTGTGATTGTAGGGGTTTGGATATTATGATGTGTTTTTTTAACAATTTCTCTTTCATTTTTCGGTCACTGATTACTTCTATTACCCACTCAATGTTGCTCTGCCCATTTCTATCTTCCCTTTCTTCACTTTCCTACATTGGATTTTATTTTTCTCTTTCTTTCTTTCTTTTTTTTTTTGCTTTCTCTTTCTTTCTTATTACACTCCTTTCTTGCACATTTCCATTTTTCTCCTTACTCGCTAGTTAGACACCTGAGTTAGTCCTTTCCTCTAATATTTCTTCCTTACTTCCGTTCACTCTTCCTTTCTTGATTTTGTTTGCTGGGACAAGACTAACTGCAGTAACTTTCGAGGAATATCACTTTTGTTGACGTCGTACAAAATTTTGTCCAATATTTTTTTGAGAAGATTAACTCCATATGTAGATGAAATTATTGGGGATCATCATTGTGGTTTTAGGAGTAATAGATTAACTATTGACCAGATATTTTGTATTCGACAGATAATGGAGAAAAATTGGAGTATAAGGGTACAGTGCATCAGTTATTCATAAGTTAGATTTAAAAAGGCATATGACTCGGTTAAAGAGAAGTTTTATATAATATTCTTATTGAATTTGGTATTCCCGAGAAACTAGTTCGATTAATTAAAATGTATCTCAGTGAAACGTACAGGAGAGTTCGTATAGGTCAGTTTCTATCAGATGCGTTTCCAATTCACTGTGGGCTAAAGCAAGGAGATGCACTATCACCTTTACTTTTTAACTTTGCTCTAGAGTATGCCATTAGGAAAGTCCAGGATAACAGAGAGGGTTTGGAATTGAACGGGTTACATCAGCTGCTTGTCTATGCGGATGACATGAATATGTTAGGAGAAAAGCCACAAACGATTGGGGAAAACACGGGAATTTTACCGGAAGCAATTAAAGAGATAGGTTTGGAAGTAAATCCCGAAAATACAAAGTCTATGATTATGTCTCGTGACGAGAATATTGTACGAAATGGAAATATAAAAATTTGAAATTTATCTTTTGAAAAGAGGGAGAAGTTCACATATCTGGGAGCAACAGTAACAAATATGAATGATACTCGGGAGAAAATTAAATATAGAATAAATATGGGAAATGCCTGTTATTATTCGGTTGAGAAACTTTTATCATCCAGTCTGCTGTCGAAAAATCTGAAAATTAGAATTTATAAAACAGTCATATTACCGTAGATGGTTGTGAAACTTGGATTCTCACTTTGAAAGAGGAACAGAGATTAAGGTTGTTTGAGAATAAGGTGGTTAGGAAAATATTTGGGGCTAAGAAGGATGAAATTGCAGGAGAATGGAGAAAGTTACACAACACAGAACTGCACGCATTGTATTCTTCACCTGACATAATTAGGAACATTAAATCCAGACGTTTGAGATGGGCAGGGCATGTAGCACGTATGGGCGAATCCAGAAATGCATATAGAGTGTTAGTTGGGAGGCTGGAGGGAAAAAGACTTTTAGGGGGGCCGAGACGTAGATGGGAAGATAATATTAAAATGGATTTGAGGGAGGTTGGATATGATAGAGAATGGATTAATCTTGCTCAGGATAGGGACCGATGGCGGGCTTATGTGAGGGCGGCAATGAAGCGCCGGGTTTCTTAAAAGTCAGTAAGTAAGTAAGTAAGTAAGTAAGTAAGTAAGTAAGTAAGTAAGTAAGTAGGTAAGTAAGTCTTCTTCTTTCTCCCTTCTCGATGTCTTACTTTCTTATCCTTTCCTCCCTCCTCTATTTTTCTCTGGCATATTATTTTTATCACAGATTGTTACCCACTCTCTTCAAGAAATTCCAACCTTACACACCAGACGAACACGTGGAGAACTGACTTAATGAAGTCAGCGAGAGGCCAGACCTTCTGCATATAAAATACATGTACAGTAGGATATCACACTGAGAACTGATTAAATCCATAATTGATGAAGGAATCGAAGACATGACTATAATCTCCACACAAAGTGAAAGTTTATTACGTAGATTACGACTTGCCTTCGTTTTATTCGCCTTCTTCTATAAAGTATTATCTTATCTCTGTTCATCTATTACTTGAAGGCCCACCTACCTATGGTTCTCATAGTCAAAGTTGAATGTATTCTATGTAGGTAATTGTCCAGAAGTCGTAGCCCTCCACGTATGCCGTTTTTACAGTCGTAAATTATGACGTTATATTATTCTACAGTTTCACATTTTTGTATTGCGTATAATAGTACATTATGCAACGAGCCTATAATGATAGTAATTAAGACGCAAGTATGTTTGTTTATGAAATGAGCAACTTGAAATTATTCAGAAATATTCATTTTATTTGTATCTGACAGAAGATCGGAAGTGACCTTGTTCATAGCTCGAAATTGTGAGATGTGCGCAGACGCGAAAGTATTGATTTTTTTCCGAGGAACAATAATGTCATTGACCTTGATGTAATGCAGAGAATGTATAACCTGCAAATTAATTTAGAATTGAAAAATGAGATGACAAATTGAATTTATTTGAATATTATTTACAATTAACGCTAATTATTATAGTATCAGAACATAACCTTCTGCGACAGTATTGGATTTCCAGCCTCCGTGACGTTTCCCTCGTCTTTCGATTGCATATCCGAGAATAATCGAAAACCTGAACTTTAATGAATAGGTGTACTTTAATGATATGCATTAAAGGACTGCTACCAGGTGTATAATTACTACATTTCGGCATGGTCGAGCATAAATTTTTTTATGTTATTGTTGTGTTTACCGAGATTGAAGAGCTTGAATAGTACATGTTTAATCCATTTTGAAGCACTATTTTCACTTTTACTGTTCAGTAGTGGAAAAAAAAAAAAAAAACCGGACCGACCCTTGTAGCTGGTTTCAGAGCCTTGTATTGTATTGTATTTATTAACATTCCTTGGTATTCATACATTGCTTCACAGCTAGAATATGGAACAAGTCAAAAAACTTAATACTATTATAAAGTCTTAATTTATAGTCACAGTCTAGATGAAATATATAAAGAAGAGATTTGCAATATAGTCTACTAGTACAACACAAAGTTTTAGTATCAATTTCATGAAGTGTTATTGAATGTCATGAATTCACCTACGGAATAGAAGGCGTGAGAAATTAGGTACATCTTTAATTTGGCCCTAAATAATCTTATGTTTTGAGTTTCTTTTTTTATATCGATAGGGAGGCTATTAAAAATGTTTACTGCCATATAACGCACTCCTTTTTGATAGCACGATAGACTTGCCGATGGAGTATGAAAGTCATTTTTGACGTGTATTTATGCTATGAACTGTTGAATTAATTACAAAGTTTTCACGATTATATAAGAGGAAGATTATTAATGAAAAGATATACTGACAAGCCACGGTAGACTAGTAACTAAGACTTTCGTGGTTCGAATCCTGCCTGGGAAGGAAACTTTTTTTTGTTCCTTATTCAAATTCATTCTAAACATAGGCTAATGACAGAATTTAATTTTCTTCCACCCAAACCCAACTTTGCACTATATCTCGTTTGTAGAAAAGTGGCTTAAGGGAATGGCGACCGCTTCTGGAAAATTACTGTATTCTAAATCTATTATAAATGAGTTTCTCCCTTTACCGACACTAAATTTCCACAACTTGATTTCCTGTAACTTAGTATTAGCATCCTTTCCCCGCTTAAGGGGTTAGGTACAGGTTACAGCAGTAAAAGTTTTGAAATATTCAACATTTTTTTCCTCTGTTACTGTATCTTGTACAGTAATGAAAATTAGTATGTGTAAAACACTGTCCTTTTGCTATTCGAAAAAAATATTTTTATGATTAAAAAAATATTATTTACATTTTTTTTTTTTAATTCAGTTAGCTGTGCAGTGATGAAGCGTTTCCACATAACTCAAAAACTATCCAACATTCTGTGATGAAATTGTTTGTGAGCATTTATGCATGTCATATCTACAATATGATGCAAGATCACTTCTCTACCTTTGATAGATTGCCTAGTAAAAAATAAATTATTTTAAAAAATGGTCAAATATCAGAATTTTGTTATAACACAAAATAAAAAAAAATATTATCTATTAAGGAATGTAGTTAAAAGTACATTATATTGTAAACATGAGTTTCAGCAATAAAATAAAAGAAAGAGAATATGAAAAGTTTATGAGTTATGATTGAAACGCATCATCACTACACAGTAAGCTGCCACCATTTTAAATTTTGAAAACAAAATATATATACGTATATTGTTTTTAAATCGTAAAAATATTTTTTTCATATAGCAGAAGGATAGTGTTTTACACATACCAATTTTCATTGCTGTACAAGATACAGTAATGGAGGAAAAAAGTGTTGAATATTTCCAAAAATTTTACAGCTGTACCTAATCCCTTAAGCAGGATATCACATTCACATCGGACAACATCCAATATCAGTGGGACTCAACCCCAAGAGCATAGCTTGCACATATCGTCAAAACTGCGCCTTAACCCTTGAGTATACCACAGCCAACTCTTGGCTTATTAATTTGTTTAGGAAGTATAGTCCATTGACCGAAATAATTGCATAAACGCAGGAAATTTAATGAAATACTTCGACGAAGCTATTAAAATCGGTGGTCTTTAAAGCTTACAACAAGGGGAACTAATAGAAAGATTACTACAAATTGATTCGTATAAAATCCGTTTTTGGGTTCCCATAATTAGAAAAACTCTGTCATGACGCGACTGCAGGAAGTGTGAATTTTTGCCAGCACTGCAATTATGTCACAAAAATCAAGATCGCAGCGTGTAGTGAAGGTAACAACCACATACATAATGGATTCTCTTACATGAACAAGTAATCGTTCAATTCACTTTCGCTTCTCCTAACCTAGGTTCGGCCCAGGCTCGTTTTATATTTTCGCATCTCACTTCGCTCAATTATAATTTCGCTACACACTCCAGTACAAATAAAAAGTTTTAGAGAAGAACTTTCAATATTTTTTTCATACCTCTGTATTACAACATATAGGCTATACTACACAAAAATTCCATAAAATACTGACTTTCCCTTTCCAATAATACAGTCTGACACAGAAATCTGTTGCCAAATGGGAAACATTAGGCCTAGTAATTGTAAAACTGCAATAATTAATGTACAAAGTAACTTAATGACGTGTTCCCTCCAAGATGTCCGAAATGTGAGTGATATTTTTCATTTGTACTGTTAGGTTGTCAGTATATATCCCACTTTGTAGAGAAAACTCGGCTAATTCCGCAATAGCGCATATATGATTTTACTGCTGCTTTACAATAGCGTGAACGTAAGTTTTGAGAGGCTGTCAACAGGAGGCATGTCCTCTGCAGTGCTATAGCAAAGGTGTCGACCATTAAATCCAGACGTTTTAGATAGGCAGGGCATGTAGCACGTATGGGCGAATCCAGAAATGCATATAGAGTATTGGTTGGGAGGCCGGAGGGAAAAAGACCTTTGGGAGGCCGAGACGTAGATGGGAAGATACTATAAAAATCAATTTGAGAGAGGTGGGATATGATGATAGAGACTGGATTTGTCTTGCTCAGGATAGGGAACAATGGCGGGCTTATGTGAGGGCGGCAATGAACCTCCGGGTTCCTTAAAAGCCAGTAAGTAAGTAAGTAAGTAAGTAAGTAAGTAAGTAAGTAATATTAGTACTAGTATATAAAGTTTTAATGTATTTTATGCTCGACCATGCCGAAATGTAGTAATTATATACCTCGTTGCAGCCCTTTAATGGACCTCATTAAAGTACACCTATTCATTAAAGTTCAGGTATTCCACCAATTAGAAAACATCAATGTAGCAATATGAAAGCGCAAGTATCGATTATTCTCGGATATGTAATCGAAAGACAACTAGCGAAACGTCGCGGAGGCTGGAAATCCAATACTGTCGCAGAAGGTTATGTTCTGTTACTATAATAATTAGCGTTAATTGTAAATAATATTCAAATAAATTCAATTTGTCATCTCGTTTTTCAATGTCTAAATCAATTTCAAGGTTATATCAATATTAATGTTTCTTTTACTTTCTAGATTATATCGAGGTCAATGACATTCGTTGCCCGGAAGAAATCAATACTTTCGCGTCTGCGCACATCTCACAATCTACGAGATATTGCACAAGGTCAGTTCCGCTCGACAGTCACATAAGAATAACATGAATACTTAGGAATAATTTCAAGTTAGAAATGTGGTCGAGCATAAAAAGCCGTATGAAACTTGCCTATAATGTTAATTAATACGCTCGTATAAAAAATTATGAAACTCGCTTGCGCTCGTTTCATAAACATACTCGCGTCTTAATTACTACCATTATGGCTCGTTGCATAATGTACTATTGTTGACTATGTCTATAGCACTTTGTACTTATAACAATAAAGCTGATTAACGATTGATTGACTGATTGGTTGATTGATTGATTGATTGACACTGGGTTATTTAGCGTAAATGAGATTGGTGATAGCGAGATGGTATTTGGCAAGATGAGGCCGAGGATTCGTCATAGATCACCGGACATTCGCTTTACGGTTAGGCAAACTTCGGGGAAAAAAAAACAACCAAGTAATTAGCTCAAGCGGGAATCTAAGCCATACCCAAGTACGACTCTGGATCGACAGGAGACAGCTTATTACACTTACAGAAGTACAAACGTGATTAAAGAGAGTAAAAGATGTCATCTACAAACTTTCCAACAAGGTCGCAAGGCACCATATAGCAACCAGGTATCAGTTGTTGTTGTTATGTTTTTTATTTAACGACGCTCGCAACTGCAGAGGTTATATCAGGGTCGCCGGATGTGCCGGAATTTTGTCCCGCAGGAGTTCTTTTACATTCCAGTAAATCTACTGACATGAGCCTGTCGCATTTAAGCACACTTAAATGGCATCGACCTGGCCCGGGATCGAACCCGCAACCTTGGGCATAGAACGCCAGCGCTATACCAACTCGCCGACCAGGTCGACAATTTGTATGTATATCAATACTTATCGAAAGTAAAAAGCAATTTAGAATATTTCGATGTTAAGAACAACATGTCCACACCTGTGGAGTAACGGTCAGCGCGTCTGGCTGCGAAACCAGGTGACCCGGGTTCGGTCGGGGCAAGTTACCTGGTTGAGGTTTTTCCGGGCTTTTCCCTGAACCTAATACGAGCAATTGCTGGGTAGCTTTCGGTGCTGGACCCCGGACTCATTTCACCGGCATTATCATCTTCATTTCATTCAGACGCTAAATAACCTAGATGTTGATATAGCGTCGTAACATAACCCAATTAAAAAAAAAAGAACAACATTCATAATCATTCTAGTGGATTTAATTACCATCTTGTTCCCAATACAAAATTATACAAATGTAAAAATTGGTACTCGATTTTGGCAGTTCACATGTTTAATTTTTTGCCTTATGAGGCACATTTTGTTAGTTTTAGTTTATTTTCCACTAGAATAAAAAAAAATTGTTAATAGATAATCCATTTGACAATTTAAATTAATTTCTTAATTCTAATATTAGTACTTGTATATTAGGTTTTAATGTATTTTATTGACCATTTCTAGATTTGTACTTATGACAAAGCGAGATGAGACAGAGAATTCGTCATAGATCACCTGACATTCGCTTTACGGTTGGGGAAACCCTCGGAAAAAAAACAACCAGGTAATTAGCTCAAGCGGGAATCGAACCCATATCCACGTACGACTCCGGATCGGCAGGAGACAGCTTATATCACTTACAGAAGTACAAGTACGTGATTAAAGAGAAGTAAAAGATGTCATCTACAGACTTTCCAACAAGATCGCAAGACACGTTGCTATAGCAACCAGGTATCAGTTGCTCACAGGTTGCGTGAAACACAGGTACGAAGTGTTTGACTAAGCAGCAACAGAAAGGAATATCTGTAAAAGTATTAGAGCTACAATGAGGTTGGAATAATCTCTGGAATGAGAGATACAAGAGATCGGGCGGGGCTTGTAGCCTGCCTGGTGGTAAAATAACAACATTAGCATTCAGCAACAACGAATAATTATAGTGGATGCTGGCAAGGCGGCCGCGTGACCTCCTACATATAAAGACCGAGGCAAGTCACGAGGCGCAAGGTGAGGGGAGGGGGGCAGGAGGGGGTCAGGAGCGTGAAGCTGAGGTCAACAACATGCGAGCAGAGAGGTTCATTATTATCATAGAGCACACCAGACACATCAACAGAGGTAACAAGAGGAATTATTGAAAACACCTCCGTGTTTTATTGCTTTGCACTCTCCACGCCCAACAGAGAGAGACAGAGAGAGAGAGAGAGACGGGAGAGGGATCATTCCCCGTCACTGACAGACGGGCAGGCTCGTGTGACTTACCACTGCGCGGGATTCCGGTATAACATCTGCATATGTGCTGCAGTCGGGCAAAGAGATCTACATGATACTTTGTTTACTTTCTAACGCACTGCACTCTTAACGGGACCTTGCGGTAGCTGCGTGGTCTAGACCATCAGCTCGTCTCTCAAATGGTCCTGGTTCGAGTCCCAAGGCCTGGGATTTTTCTCGTGGTTTTCTCGCTTCTCCACGTTAGGTAGTAGTAGTAGTATATCGAAATGATAGCCGTCCAGATAATGGATTTAAAATATCGGCATCCTAATCAATTCAAATGAAAAGAAAAGAAAATGTAAATTAATGATTAAAATAGTGCATTATGCAACGAGCATATAATGGTAGTAATTAAGACGCGAGTATGTTTATGAAACGAGCGCAAGCTAGTTTCATAATTTTCATACGAGCGTCTTAATTACCATTATAGGCAAGTTTCATACGACTTTCTATGCTCGACCATATTTCTAACTTGAAATTATTCATAAATATTAAGTTATTCTTATCTGACTGGGGAGCGGAACTGACCTTGTGCAATATCTCGTAAATTGTGAGGTGTGTGCAGACGCGAAAGTATTGATTTTTTTCCGAGAAAAAAATGTCATTGACCTTGATATAATATAGAGAGTAAAATAAACATTAATCTTTATATAACCTTGAAATTGATTTAGACATTGAAAAACGAGATGACAAATTGAATTTATTTGAATATTATTTACAATTAACGCTAATTATTATAGTAACAGAACATAACCTTCTGCGACAGTATTGATTTCCAGCCTCCGTGACGTTTCGCTAGTTGTCTTTCGATTATATATCCGAGAATAATCGATACTTGCGCTTTCATATTGCTCCAATGGTGTTTTCTGATTGGTGGAACATCTGAACTTTGATGAATAGGTGTACTTTAATGAGGTCCATTAAAGGGCTGCTACGAAATGTATAATTACTACATTTCGGCATGGTCGAGCATAAAATACATAATGAAATAATGAAATTTCTACCGCAGTGGAGCAACAGCCAGCACGCCTGATCGTGAAACGAGCGGGTGCAGATTCAAATCCTGGTTGCGACAAGTTACCTGGTTGAGATTTCTTACCAGGGTTTTCCCTCAACCAGGGTTGGGCGAATAAATTACCTGAAGATATTTTACGTGTAATTTAGATGTAAAATACGTAATGTAGAAAACTGTTTTATACACGGAGTAATAAACTAACATTTATTGATTTTGACAATCTAAACATCAATTACTTCATTCCTTTTAAGTCCTGATAGGAAAAATATCCGTTGCAACACAATTTTTTTGTGTGATTTTATACTGTAATTTTTACATAGATTATAAGATTTGTCCATACTTTCATTCATTCTAATAAGTCCACACCTGTGGAGTAACGGTTAGCGCGTCTAGCCGCGAACCAGGTGGCCTGCTTCCGAATCCCGGTTGGGACAAGTTATCTGGTTGAGGTTTTTTCCGGGGTTTTCCCTTAACCCAATATGAGCAAATGCTGGGTAACTTTCGGTGTTGGACCCCGGACTCATTTCACCGGCTTTATCACCTTCATCTCATTCAGACGCTAAATAACCTAAGCTGTTGATAAAGCGTCGTAAAATAACCTAGAGGAGAATTGGGTAGTATCGGACATCGGGTACTATCGGACAGTGCGTTTCTTTCATCTACCACCAGATGGTAGTACCTGAATAACATGTTTACGTTTCTGTATGCGACATCACAGAAATGTAACCATGTCATTCAGGTACTATCATCTAGTGGTAGATGAAAGAAACTCACTGTCCGATATTACCCGATATCCGATACTATCCAACTCTCCCCTACTAAAAAAATTCACTCTAATACTTATAAAAACAGCAAAGTTTTGCTTACTTTCAGTTTGTTTGTTGGAAAAACCTCATAACATCCTAATTAATTAATTTTTGGGGGGAACTTTATTATAAAACACAACTAATAATGAATAAACCTAACATTTAGCAACTAATATCACATGTTAAATACATTTTCACAATTAAAATAAAATTAATTAATCTGAATAGTTTTTATTGATATCCCGAAAGTTTTGTTTTTGTCATTTGTGGGGTTTTAAAAATAAACGATTCTAGTGATAAAGGCCTTTTTATAGTATAACAAAAAAAGAACAAAAAAAAAAAGGACTTGAAAAAGGACTATATTATTCCCCAAAACACACTTGAGCACATTCATAGATATACATGGCACAAACAATCTTACATTTATCTATTCACAACATAAGGAAAGTGTTGTATTTCCTAGTCAAAAAAGGACTTCAAAAAGGACTATATTATCCCTCAGAAGAGTGCTATTTTAATTGAAAACACACTTTAGCACATTCATAGACACACATAGCACACACAAGCGTATATGTATCGCTTCACAACATAAGGGAAGTGTTGTATTTAATCAAATTCAACATTTCAATATGTTTCAATATGATTCAGCCTCTTTGAATACAGAATGTCTTTATAAACAGAAAATGACCGCTCAGCATCAACTGAAACCAGAGATGAACATTTTCTTTTTATCCTTAACTCTAAATCAGCACACTTCATTGGTTTTTCAATGTCTGGAATCAGAAGAAGGACGATATTTATTTTCGCTTGCTCAGGAAGTTATAGGCCTATCGCAAAAAACATATAGGAAAATTATCTAAATGTTTCCGATATTCTGTCAAAAATGGACCAAAATAAGAGATGTTTTTTAAGGCAAAAAAAGGAATATGCACTGAAAAGGGAAGTCAAAACCAAATAATTCGGTCGGTGGAAGATAGTTTTGAACATCGTAATTAATTTTTTCATGTTTCGTGTTGAAATAACAGAAGGGATTCCTTTTAAAATCCGGTCTCTACTGATTATAATATTTCATCTTATTCTATCTTCATTTTTGAGAATTCAAGAGCACACATATCATTGTGCAGATAAGAATAAAAATCGTTGTACCATTATCCTTCTACTCTTCATCTTTCACCGTCTCTGCAGCTCATCTCTGGAACTCTCTACCACAACATGTCAGAGACTGTCGGACATTGTCTAGTTTCAAAAATAAATTAAAATTGCACTTTTTCAATTCAGATTCCTTCCAGTTATAAGCCCTTTTCTCTACGATAGTTTTGTAAAAATATAGGCTACATATTTCTTTTCCTTCCTTTCCTCTTTTTGTTCTCTTTATCAGCTGATGAATTTATTATCATAGCCTTTTTATTGTGAATTTTATTTAATTTTCTTTCTTTTTTATTATTATTTTATTACATTCTGTTTTGTTTTATTCTTTTTTCTTTTTTATTATTATTTTATTACATTTCATTTTGTTATATTCTTTCTTACGTTTTCCATATTAACCATTTGTACTAAATGAGTTGCTTTTGCTATATTCCAGTGTATTTTACTTTCTTTTTTCTATTATGGTATTATTTTCATGTTGTTTAGTGTCGATTTTATTATGCTATTATTATTTTTTTTGCAATATGTTAGTATTCTGTTCTTTAACTTTTCGTTAAATTTTAACTGCTTGTATACTTTGTGACTTGGTAGAGTGTAAGAGAAGGACCTATGGCAGTGGTTGCCAAGCACCACGAAATTGTGACGTAATAGAAATGCAACCCGCACACCACTATCGCAGGTGGGTGGGTATCTCCTCAGGTAATGCAGTGAATAACAGTGCAGAGACGGACTGTGACCAAAAAACAAAAGCGATATAATATTCTTCTACTTATTAACTATACATATTTTTTTCCACGTTAATTTTTTATCCTCCTATTCATTATTTTTGTGTTATTAATCAACTGAAATAAATTTATTTTCTTATTTACCATAAAAAGAACGTGTACTTTACATCAGCAGATATTTGAAATTAGAAAAACGTACCAGAATGGTCACGAAGTTGTAAATTACACTACAGACTTTAAAAAAAACGTCGAAGTATTTTACTCCGATTAAGATATATTGTTCGTTTATTAATGAAATATTCAAGTTAAAGGTAAGGGCGTGGTAGTCTTCATAACAAGAATAATGACAACGTACACTGCTCTTTTATACGCCATTTAAAATTTTACAACAATTTAAGTATCTCATATTTTTGCCATCTGCACAAAATAAATATTCCTTAAAATTAAGTTTTTGCTTATTATCTGTTTTAGAAAAGACATCAAAACATACATATTATCCTACACACTTGTAACATTACATGCGTACATCCGCTGCTGATAAATGTCTTTACTTATATCGAAGTGAAGGCTGTAAACAGAGGGTGAGGGTATGATGCTATGGTTACGCTTGAGTGGAGGCAGGGGCATATGTCGCGACACAGCTTTTGGCGATAACGCCCTATGGTCTTAACTCTGCCAGTAAAAATAAAGAAATTATTATTATTATTATTATTATTATTATTATTATTATTATTATTATTATTATTATTAGTATCCTTTTACCTAGAGACAAACTATATGGGATTACTACAATGAACGCTTAACTATGAAAATAATCATTAACAATAATTGAGGATTAACTCTTCACGTATTTTGCTTTATAAAATAAATTAGCGTGACAGTGGAATTAAATCACATCTGCACCAAAACTCGATGCGAATTACTCGTGTAAATGTTCTATTTGGAATATTTTATTTAAAATCAATTTAAGTTACAGTTATACATAAGCCATATGGAATTAAATCATGAGAACTGTCTGTAGAGAAGTGCCTTACACTAACAAGCGATTACCAATGGCTAGAAGGAACGTAGTTCTGTAACATATTGCGTGGCATCCACCACACGAAAGCTGGGGTGATATATCTCTCCCTGCCTTGCCGCGTTTCTCACACTTAATTAGAAACGCCTATGCAAAGTATAGAACACACCGTGTTCTAGAAATGAATGTTTACCGTTCGCCACAGCAATCACAGCGCACACATCTGACTTCACGCTTCGACTATTGAAGGAAGATCATGTTATTTCTTATACGAATATAACGAAGGCAAAGTTTATCTTTGTAGGAATCTGCTTGAGGTGCTGACGGAAATTGCTTTTATTTCGTAACTATACCCATACAGAGTATGTTGACTTTATTTTCACTGATACACACGATCATCTGTATTGGACGTTTCAGTCAGTGTTAATTTAATGGTTATAAACTTATTGGGCCGTATTCATAGACATTTTCAGCGCGAGTTTCCGGTGGATGAACAGCGTTTTTCGTATTCATAAACCAGTGTTAGCGATAGGATATGATTTAAATTCTGTACAAGTAACCAGTCGATAGTCGGGGCTAGCTTAGTACGCTCGTAGCGCGTGCTGCGAAATGTCTATGAATAGCACCCATTGTGTCTGCGGTTCGCAGGTTCAAATCCGGAATAGAGCGATAGATTTTTAACCTTTCGACGCCCCAGTCTGTGACACGAGAAGGTGAGAGAGATATTTTTGCAACAGGAATGAATCTTTTCCATGCAAACCGAAAGTGGATGGTAAATCACAAATAGTACATTATGCAACGAGCCTATAATGATAGTAATTAAGAAGCGCGTATGGATGTTTATGAAACTCGCTTGCAAGCTCGTTTCATAATTTTCATACGAGCTTCTTAATTACCATTATAGGCGAGTTTCATACGACTTTTTATGCTCGACCATATTTCTAACTTGAAATTATTCAGATGTATACATTTTATTTGTATCTGACAAGATCGGAAGTGACATTGTTCTAGGTCGTGAATTGTGAGATGTGCGCAGACGCGAAAGTATTGATTTTTTCCGAGGAACAATAATGTCATTGACCTTGTGTAATCCCGTTAAACTTGGTATAACCTTGATTATTGAATTTGACATTGAAAAACGAGATGACAAATTGAATTTATTTGAATATTATTTAAAATTAACGCTAATTATTATAGTAACAGAACATAACCTTCTGCGACAGTATTGGATTTCCAGCCTCCGTGACTTTTCGCTAATTCTCTTTCGATTGCATATCCGAGAATAATCGATACTTGCGGTTTTATAACGGTACAAAGCTGACTTGTCATTGGCTGAACATCTGTAAGCTGAGTTGTCATTGGCTCAAAACACCTGTACTTTAATGAGTAGGTGTACTTTAATGACATGCATTAAAGGACTGCTACCAGGTGTATAATTACCACATTTCGGCATGGTCGAGCATAAAATAAATTATGAATTTCAATTATTTAGAAATGAAAGTGGCGTAGCTGCGGCATTGATAAGCGAGGTGAAACATGAGGCAAGCATGGTAGCAAGAATTTCAGATTGATTCAGCGATGCGATTTCTTAAAATAAAACAGAATTTTTCTCCTCAAATATTAATTGTCAATATTACAGATATTATTCTGTAAAACAAATTAATAATTCTATAATACTCTCATAGCTGCAGTTCATATGTCTTACAGATTACTGTGCACTTAACTGCGGAATCCCGGCCAAACAAGTCACTCAACTGAGTGCGCTCCTAGTATAATGGCAGTTGATATTGGACATATACGTCGACATATACGCCTAACTTGGAGTCAGGCCAAAAAGGGAAACATCGAAGGAGGAGGGTTAGATCCGGTGCTGTGGATTGAATTCGGCGTAGCTCAGTCAGTGGTCACCCGGGTTCGAGCGCGAATTTTCTGGCAGATATTATTCTGTAGGAACCATATGTCTGTACCGATTACTGTGGTTCGATCCACGGCGCCGGCAGTTGACATTGGAATACGTCGACATTTTCTTGGAGTCAGGCCAAAAAGGGAAACATCAAATATTAAGCTTGGTCAACATTACGGCGCCAGATATTATTCTGTAGGACAAATTAATAATTCTATAATAGTATTAGTGTCCCGCGTCGTGGCGTCACGGTCTAAGGCATCCTGCCTAGGACTCGCGTTACGAAATGCGCGCTGGTTCGAGTCCTCATGGGGAAGAAATTTTCTCATGAAATTTCGGCCAGTGTATGGGACCGGTGCCCACCCAGCATCGTGGTGCACTTGGAGAGCTACGATAGGTAGCGAAATCCGGGTGCGAATGCCAGCTATAACGGCTGGGGGATCATCGTGCTAACCACACGATAACTCCATTCTGGTTGGATGATCGTCCACCTCTGCTTCGACATGTGGGCGTGAGGCCAGCAGCGGCTGGTCGGTCTAGGCCCTTCACGGGCTGTAGCGCCACGGATTATTTATTATTATTATTATTATTATTATTATTATTATTATTATTATTATTATTATTATTATTTAGTATTAGTAGGAGTTTTTTTTCATCGTTTTATGATATGTAAATACAAACGTGGGAAATCACTTAAGCAGAAATAAAAAATGGAAAATGAAATAGCACAAAGTGAATAATGCATATGTTACACTTTCTGCAACAGCTTGCTTGCCGAACGTTTAACGGCCACGGTAATCTTATTAAATCCCAGCTTTCGGGTCGCAACGTAAATATACAGCGGGGGGGGGGACATGTTTGAGAATGAGAAGATTTGAACCAAAATTTTCCGGTTATTTCTACGCCTACATCAAAATTTAAATAAACCCGTGATCATCTTCGTATATAGAAATAGAATATAGGTTGCAACCGCCAAATTACTCTTCAAGGAACGACCACTCATATAAATTGAGGGAAAGAAGACAGAGGACGGACACTGGAAAGTTTTCTTTTCTCAATCGTACTATCAGGGACTGGAATGCTTTACCTGCAGACTTACTAAAGGCTTTACCAACAACCAAAAACGTATTTAAAAATAGGCTTAAGGACTTTACTAATAGACGGTAATTATACACAGAATGTAAAGGATGTAAATGATATTTTGTTATTGAAGTGTTGTATCAGTGAAGAATTATGTTATGTCAGTGAAGTGTGTTGTGTCAGTGAAACGTGTTCCTGTCAGGGAAGCTTTATAGTTTATAGTGGCAGTGCAAAGTATTTGAACAGTGAAATGTTTTTGAAGTGTTAGTGAAATCAGGATAGAATCAGTGAAATGTGTCGTAGTTCCAGTGCAGTGAGTGAGTTGACAGCGAAATGAGTGTAATGTGGAAAGTTACTTGTGCAGATATGAACATATCATACTCGGGGGTTTTAGTTCGAACTTAGATTTAAGATACAAATTAGATTTATTTTAAATGTTATTTTAAGTGATCATGCTTCATTTAATTTAGGATATTCCTATTATTATTATTATTATTATTATTATTATTATTATTATTATTATTATTATTATTATTATTATTATAAATTATTGTTACTATTAATTATTTGTATTAATTATTGGTATTATTATTAACTGTATTTTTAATTAATAAGTTTATTATTGTCATTATTGAGTGTAATTAGTTACAACTGCCTCCGGGTATATACCCATTGCAGTGTGAATAAATACATACACATCACTCGAATAAAAGAAGATTTAGATGTAACTCCATGTTAAAAAAATTGGCAAATAAATTGTTTAAAGAAAAGAGTTATGATGAATCTTAAAACATCAAGAAATCGGATGGAAATTAGTGATAAGAAGAATCCACGAAAAGATGGGCATAAAGAATTGGATAAAATTGAGAAATGTCAGTCAGAAGGGAATTTATTTTTCTCCCTCTTTTATCTAGCCTCTGCGTTCATCTCACTTTTCCGTTTCTTTTTCAGAAGAGCGCGGATTCATTTCATGGTTCGCCACCCCCGAAGAGCAAACGCACGTAGGAATATTATTCATTGTTGGCAAAAGTGGCTCAAGTCCCATCCCATTTCATATTCCTCCTCCGCGCTCTTCAGCTGTCAGCTTGTCTATTATTTCTCTGCTATTCAAAGAGCTGTCTTTACGGTGTCAATAGGCGAGCCTCTAGCACATCGCAGATAAAATATCAGTCCGACGAGTCTTCTGGCACTCGCACATTCCATCCTGGTCATAAAAGTCAGATAAATTATATTTGTAATAAAATAATTTATTTCGCAGAACTCCTCTGTACAGACAACTGTAAATTTGCTTTTAAAAAGCTCATAACATTCTAATATTAATCTTCGTGTGAGAAGAAAGAAGTCACAAACCGCATTCTTCTGAAGAATAATTTTCGTATGATAAATTTGAAGTACTGAAAGCAAAACTATTCAAATCGGAAGTGATAATAGTAAAAGACTAACGTAGTATCAGTCAACTTAATTTCTGTCTTTTTCTTCATCTCAATCTACTTTAATCCAAGCAAGAAAACGGTTCGAACAACTGAACCACATCGGTGAGTCATTCATCCAAGTTGCAATTTTATCCATTCTTCTTTTATCTTTATTTTTAAATATGGTCTGTGTTTTATCAGAAAAATGTATATACATCATAAGATTTTAACTCTGTAATTATTAAATGTCAATTCAATTTTCATACTTTTACTCAATTTTATTATACATTATTACAGTTTCTTATATCATTTTTAGTTATCACATTCATATACAGAAGATATAACACATTTTGCTTATATACAATGGAAGTAATACAATACAGTTATATGAACACTTTTTAATGATTGAATAAAATTAACAAAATCGGTTAAAAACCATACATGTTTCGGATGAATGCACCTCCATCTTCAGTGGTAGTACCACGACGCTGGTACAGATGTTCGACCGCGTAACGTCAGTCTTAAAGGAAGACTGACGTTACGCGGTCGAACATCTGTACTCAGCGTCGTGGTACTACCACTGAAGATGGAGGTGCATTCCTCCGAAACATGTATGGTTTTTAACCGATTTTATTAATTTTATTCAATCATTAAGAAGTGTTCATATAACTGTATTGTATTACTTCTATTGTATATAACTATCTCACTCATGAACACTGTTGCATCTGACCTAGCTTATGTAATTTAATCACATTTTGCTTATTCAGAAATCAATTATATTTTACATTTTTAACTTTTCCAGTATATGAAAGGCGTTTACAAATTATCATAATTTAAGATAATCTTTCTATTTTCCCATTTGTCACTTTTTAATTTTTGAAATATAACCAATCAAGTTATTAATTATAATTGTTTATGCTCGACCATGCCGAAATGTAGTAATTATACACCTGGTAGTAGCCCTTTAATGCACCTCATTAAAGTACACCTATTCATTAAAGTTCGGGTATTCAGCCAAAGACAAGTCACCTTTGTACCGTTATAAAACCGCAAGTATCGATTATTCTCGGATATGCAATCGAAGGACAATTAGCGAAAGGTCACGGAGGCTGGAAATCCAATACTGTCGCAGAAGGTTATATTCTGTTACTATAATAATTAGCGTTAATTGTAAATAATATTCAAATAAATTCAATTTGTCATCTCGTTTTTCAATGTCTAAATCAATTTCCAGGTTATATCAAAATTAGTTCATGTTATTCTCTATCAAGGTCAATGACATTCGGCCTCGGAAAAAATCAATACTTTCGCAGCTGCGCACATCTAACAATTCAGGTCAGTTCGCACATAACCATAACAAGACCTAATTTTGAATAATTTCAAGTTAGAAATATGGTCGAGCATAAAAAGTCGTATGAAACTTGCCTATAATGGTAATTAAGACGCTCGTATGAAAATTATGAAACTCGCTTGCGCTCGTTTCATAAACAAACATACTTGCATCTTAATTACTACCATTATTGGCTCGTTGCATAATGTACTATTTCGTTCCTAAGCCATTCTGAGAAGTTTTACATAATTATTTTGCAAAACAAGCCGTTGGAGATCAATAGTTTTGTATATATTTAATATGCTACCAATAAAATACTGTAAATCTGCATAATTCAACAGTTTGTCAGCATCATCAAACCCTTCACTGAAGAAAGAACTAGATAACTCAATTTTTTTACACTTTTAATATTTTACTTGTTTATTTAACGACGTTGTATCAATTACTCGGTTATTTTGTGTCGAGAGAATTGATGATGGTGAGATGTTATTTGGCGAGACAAGGCCGAGGACTCGCCATAGATTACCTGACATTCGCCTCAAGGTTGGGGAAAACCTCGTAAAAACCTCAACCAGCTAATCAGTCCAATTGGGAATCGAACCCACCCCAGAGCGCAACTTCAGATCAGCGGGCAAACGCGCTAGCGGCTGAGCTACGCCAGAGGCTAGTTTTTTTTTTTTACAGACGAACAAATAGAAGTTCTTACACTGACTGGGCTCAACACTGTATACAATTCCTGATCCAAACTTCTAACCCAAACTCCAAACCCAAACTCAAACTCCAAACCCAAACTCAAACTCCAACCTCAAACCCAAACTCAAACTCCAACCTCAAACTCAAAACCCAAACTCCAAACCCAAACTCCAACATCAAACTCCAACCTCAAACTCCAAACTCAAACTCCAACCTCAAACTCCAAACTCAAACTCCAACCTCAAACTCCAAACTCAAACTCCAACCTCAAACTCCAAACTCGAACTCCAAACTAGAACTCCAACCTCAAACTCCAACCTCAAACGATTGAACCCGAAACCTTCAGTCCTTAGCCAGTTCCTCTAACAGCTGATCTATCTGAACGTAGAAAATTCGGAAAGAAAATAAAATAAATAATTGCAGTTATTTTTATGCTTGACTATGCCGAAATGTAGTAATTATACACCTGGTAGTAACCCTTTAATGCACCTCATTAAAGTACACCTATTCATTATAATTCATTTGTTCAGCCAATGAGAAATCACCTTTGTACTGATTGTACCATTATAAAACCGCAAGCATCGATTATTCTCGGATATACAATCAAGACAATTAGCGAAAAGTCACGGAGGCTGGAAATCCAATACTGTCGCAGAAGGTTATGTTCTGTTACTATAATAATTAGCCTTCATTGTAAATAACATTCAAATAAATTCAATTTGTCATCTCGTTTTTCAATTCTAAATCAATTTCCAGGTTATATCAAGCCTAATGTTCATGTTATTCTCTAGATTATATCAAGGTCAATGACATTCGTGTTTCGGAAAAAATCAATACTTTCACGTCTGCGCACATCTCACAATTCAGGTCAGTTCCACTCCTCTCTTACATAACCATAACATGAATACTTCTGAATAATTTCAAGTTAGAAATATGTTCGAGCATAAAAAGTCGTATGAAACTATGCCTATAATGGTAATTAAGACGCTCATATGAAAATTATGAAACTCGCTTGCGCTCGTTTCATAAACAAACATACTCACGTCTTAATTACTACCATTATAGGCTCGTTGCATAATGTGCTATTAATATTTTAACAAGATTATGGGAATACATATACATATTTTTATTTTAGTTGGTTATTTTACGATTCTTTACCAACATCTTATGTTATTTAGCGTCTGAATGAGATGAAGGTGATAATTCCGGTCCGGGGTCCAGCACCGAAAGTTACCCAGCATTCCCTCATGTGGGTTGAGGGAAAACCCCGAAAAAAACCTCAACCAAGTAACTTGACCCGACCGGGAATTGAACCCGGACCACCTGGTTTCGGGGTCAGACGCGCTAACCGTTACTCCATAGATGTGGATTATATTATATATATATATATATATATATATATATATATATATATATATACATTACTTTGACGCAAAAATGTGAAACATTCAAATTTGTACACGCAACTAGATCAACACTAGACCGAAATCAGGTGGAATTTAATTCAATGATCATGGGTCGAACTCGTCGCGGGCACAAGTGACGTTGTTGCTTGGAGTATGGCGGGTTGCCGTTGTAGGGAAATTGAGTTGAGGGGCAGTCAGCCAGTCAGGTTAGACAGCGAGGGGTGCATAGAGAGAAGGAGACTTTCCATAAAAAATGCTGAAAGAAAAAAAAAGCAGAAAAGAAAAGTGGAAACAGAAGAAAGAGATGAAGAGAATAAGCGCAATAAAACTTGTACGAGTGGATAAGACGGATGATTAAAATGGAAGAAAAGGGAAAAGGCTCTGAAACTCAGAAATATGAAGGGAAAAAGTTCTTATAAGAATATAGCACTTATCTGACAGAGTGAGGAAGACAAGATGCAGAAATGAGAAGATCTCGAAATTGCATTGTAAAATAATTCCTCTGTATCTAGCATTTTTGTTGTTTCTTGTGTCGTAGTTTCTGTTCAGTAGTGAATAAAAGACTTTTTTCAAGAAACAGAAGACGTCCCCTGTGGCATAGCAGGATTCTAGGTTCACGGGTTGAGACTCGAAAGAAGGTGAAGCATATCTTCCTTAGGAAGGAAAGCAGATTTACAGCAAGCTAAAAACAGGCTTAATAAGGAAGGGTGTACCTTTAGGACAGTGATGTCAAAGCAAGCGCATTTTTCTGAACTTGACGTCGTGCGCGGACAGCAAGCGCTAAGTATGGAAAGAGGAAGGGTTGTGTGTATGAATAAGCAACCTGTTGGATTACGAAAACAGTGGTGCACAAACTTCAAACAGAACGTGAAATTTTATGTCGTTATTTTTATATGGCTTCTTTCTGTTTAATATTATCTATAGCTATTGTCTGTAAATCAAAAGTACTAACACTGATTTCTTAATATTACACTTGTGTTTTAAATCTTAATAACATAATAGAGAGTTAAGAAGGAATATTCACTTAAATTCCATAGTAGTATAATATTATACTCTATTAAGTGGATGAAACACGTCATTAATAAAGAAAGTGATATTCCAAAGAAAGAGATTGAGTAAGACATGATAAGTTGGAATTTATATTGATGCTATCTTTAGCCTTACAAAACTAATCAATAAACTAATCAAAACAATATTACAGTACAAAGCAAAGTTACCTAGGTACTGTATATGTTTTAAGGGTAACTAATGTTACATAACAAAACTCTTATCGCATTATTCTTTTAAGATAATATTTGTGAGCAACTTCCTGTCATCAGAATATTAAATTATTTTCTCGAAATCTGCTGAAGCTATAGAGCTGACATTTTTACAACACATGGGCACGTATCTTTTGCTTATGATGTAACAGTAGTTGCTTTGTTAATTCATTTCCTTACAAACATTTTCCATGCGAATATTTTCAAAATTGTCAATACACTATCTTCAGTAATACGTATATACGGTATATTAGATTTACGAAAACATTCTGTAAGGCTACTAAATAAATAGGACTATACCTGAAAATTTAACTTTTCTATACGAAAAGTTGAGAAAATATTTCTTTTGAATAAAAAAATCAAACTTGTGAAAAATGAGCATTAAAATTAAAACTTACATTCTTATAATGCACTTATACTTCTCAGGCAAATAATAGTTTTAATAAGTTCTCTTCCCTTTATCTTTTGAATAAGTGCTGGGCATCCCTGAATATAGCTCGACCAAGCGGCATATACCACCTCTTTCGTCTGTCTCTTTCCTTTCCGCTGTAAAGCGCTCAGGCTGTCCTGGGTTCTAAAGCGCGCACTTGCTCCTGTGGGCATCAATTGACATGCCTGCTTTAGAATGATAAAAAAATTAATGTTTCACCATGTCACTAAGTGGCCGAGTCTCGAGTTCGTGTCCTAGTGGGATCCCTTTTTATGTAATGTCTTTTTAAACCTAATTAAGTTTTTAAATGTTTTTTTTTCGATCTTTTGCGAGTATTTTATTCAACATTTCCAATATTACATTAATAAGCAGAGAATCACGCGATTTATATCACGTACAAGATACGTACGTCTTGATTTAATCTAAACTATTAGTTACGTGCACGCATTGTATTCTTCACCTGACATAATTAGGAACATTAAATCCAGACGTCTGAGATGGGCAGGGCATGTACTGTAGTACGTATGGGCGAATCCAGAAATGCATATAGAGTGTTAGTTGGGAGACCGGAGGGGAAAAAGATCTTTAGGGAGGCCGAGACGTAGATGGGAGGATAATATTAAAATGGATTTGAGGGAGGTGGGATATGATGATAGAGACTGGATTAATCTTGCACAGGATAGGGATCGCTGCCGGGCTTATGTGAGGGCGGCAATGAATCTTCGGGTTCCTTAAAAGCCATTTGTAAGTAAGTAAGTAAGTATTAGTTACGTGCAGGAACAAATATCGTCATCTGACGTGGAATTTGCTGTAGCTCGTGTAAACCGCCATGTTAAAATTTATTAAATTTGGATGCGAGCAATCTTTTTGCCCAAAATGTACATAATTTTATAGTAAACTATTTAGAGATTTTATATGGTAATTAAGATACAGAAAAAAATCTTTACTCGGCACCGAAGTGAGGTTCTTCCAGCTCCAAAATCCTCTCTACCGTGTTCTTAGGGACTGGCGTATGTGGAAAACAAGAGATAATTGATATCTATCTTTACATGACACACCCTGAAATTTAATTATGGGTGTTGGAAATACCAGGGTTATTCATAGATCCAGTTCGTTATAACAGATCTTTCATCATGTCACACTGCAGAAGAATGATTCACTTTGCATACTGTATAGAAGATAAGAAAGAGGACAGAGGAAGGGCAGCAAGAGAGAGAGAAAGAGCGAGAGAATTGCTTCATTAGGAAAACTCAAAAAAGAAAAGCATAGAAAACAGTGAAACGTTTTCTTTGGTTCGTAAGACAACAGAAGGAGGCTAGGATCCGAAACACATAATGAATCTCGGAGGGGGGGAGAGGATCCCCCTTTGGCCCCTGCAGCGGGGGCCCAACAAATAGGTCTAGTACGCATTCACAATCCTCGAACAGGAAGGGTGGCTACCAAACCCCTCGACTGTCAATTACCGTTGCCAAGGGCTGTCTTCTTCGTCGTCGTCGTCGTCGTCGTCGGATCCGATTCCTTTTCCTGATTGAGCGGCGTCTCTCCTGCGCCTGTGAGTCTGCAATCCATCCTACACGAGCTCCTTACGTATGCATACAGGACAGGAGATTTGATGCAGCCCGCACTGACAGAAATCAACCACAAATTGGTTTCTAGCGTCTACATGACTCCGTAAATTTAAGGGACACGTTTACTGTAGTCAATTCCAGGACATTTTGAAGCAATCGTTTCATTAATCCGAAAAGTACAATGAAACTGTCCTTTCTAATTTCAATACCACAAACATTTCATGATAGTTAATTTCGTAGTCTGTTCTTCCACGCTTTTGTGCTCATATCTCGAATGACCTACACAACAGATTATACAGGGTGATTCACGAGGATTTACCGTCCCTTACGGAGCTTATTTCCGAAGATATTCTGAGCAAAAAATGTCATATAAACATTTGTTCTAATCTCAATATTTTTAAAGTTACACTAATTTGAAGTTGTTAGTAAAATATCCTTTTTTCTTTAGTTTTAAGGTTAAAAAATATTACAAATAGAGAATGAAGTATTCCGAAGTGTCATTTCTTTAACTAACTAGTGGTCTGTAGCTAAAAATGTGTTGTTAATTGTTTTGCTCAGATTTTATTTTTCAATTTTTCTAAAATAAAAATGGTATCATTCTTACGCACTTACCAAAAAAGTTGATTCTTTACAGTCTTAAAGAATTTACAAGAGTGGCATGATTTGTAACAATTGTTGTGATAAATGCGTAAGAAAATGTAATTTTGTAGTTAATAATCGAAAAAAAAATCTTTAGGTAACAACTATGGAATTCACAACACATTTTTAGCTTCAGAATACCAGCTAATTAAAGAAATGATACTACTGAATAGTCATTCTTTATCTGTAATATTCTTTTACCCATAAAACTGCAGAATAACGGTATTTTACAAACACATTCAAATTAGTGTAATTCTGAAAATATTGAGATTAGGACACATGTTTATATGACATTTTTTGCTCAGGTTATCTTCGGAAATAAGCTCCGTAAGGGATGGTAAGTCCTCGTGAATCAACCTGTATAAAATGTTCTCTTGACGTAGGAGCCACAAGACGCCGGGTCTCGAACAAGGAAACTCTGAAATTGATTGGCAACACAGACTCTAGAAGGGATCCAAACCCAGGACTCTATTTCCAAGTAAATTTAAAAAAGTGCGCTTTACCGTTCCATACACTACGGTCTATTGCAATGTATAATGAACAAATAGATGTAAATTGTATTTTATGGGAAATATGTGATCTTTCATATGAAAAGTGATCTTAGGATGAAGAATACGTAAAAATTCACTTTTTATCATATTCTCAAAGAGGAATTCAAACTAAATATATAGTGCTTTAAACTAAACGTAACCTAATGTAAATTATACTAAGTTAAGGAAAAGAAATAACATTGATATCACTCACAAAAGATTGCTGATTGTATTGTGGAAAATCAGATCTCTTCTTTAAATTACTCTCATAAAAACCCTTTATGCAATTATAGCATTAAAACACGCTTCTTATGACGCACAATTGGCCTAATTCTGGCACTGGTGTCAGAAAAGGTTACCTAGCAACTAGTATTTCATGACGTCACCACCGTCTTCACAACACAATTTTATACAACGTACCACTAAGAAACAACAACAAAATAACTTTGTCTTAGAAACGGTTACTTAGCAACCATGCAATATATTACATCAGTTTTAGTACTTAGATCTCTACTATTCATAACATTACATTTTGTAAGTTTATAAGTTTTTTTCCTACATATTGTAATGATATAATAGCACAAAACGTTGCATGTAACACGTGTATAATATTCATTACAAACACTCACTAAAATTAGCGCGCTTGCGTATTCACTCGTACCTTAACAAGATTATACACTAGTTACATAAATTACCATTTTATACCATCTATTGAACGAAAATTATTAAATTAGGGTTTATTTAATGACGCTCACAACTGCAGAGGTTTATATCAGCTCGACGGTGTGCCAAAATTTTGTCCCGTAGAAGTTCTTTTACATACCAGTAAATCTACTCACATGAGCCTGTCGCATTTAAGCACACTTAAATGCCATCGACCTAGGCCGGGATCAAAACTGAAACCTCGAGCACAGAAGGCCAGCGCTATTCCGGCTACACTACCTAGGCCGATCTATTGGACGATTTTTTTAAGTATTAAATACGTCTAGCTGTTCAGAAAGGATGTAGATAGTGGTCACTGCCAAAAACAGAAAATGTGAAAATTGTGCCCTCCTGTCAACAATTGATCGTCCTGTAAAACGTACTCTGGGAAGCTAAGGTTCCTTTTCATGTGGAACATCACATATTAGAAGTCCTTCTCCCCTCTAAATGAAGGCATATCGTGATAAAATATTTCACATGACGAGACAGAACAGAAATATACATATCAGCACGTCAAGTACACCGTTGTGGGCAGTAACGTATGTTTTGTAATGAGTCCATAAATATATGTTATATTTATCGTGATTATTGCTCAAGCACTGTAGCATTGCAAGTAGTATTTCTGTAGTATAATTGTATTAAATACCACAGTTGCAAAACAAGACAAGTAAGCGGGCACATATCAAGTGAAACACGAGAAACCGAGACAGCAGGGTGGTTAAAAAATAAATTAACCTTTTTAAAACATTTATTTACCCAATAACTAGGTTATTACTTGGAATCTCCTATTCGTTCTATGTTTTCTTCTTTCTCCTTGAACTACTGTGAAAATTACTTTACATCTGTTACTTGTCTACTTTATTCTGTAATCTATAACAGTTTATTTTATCTGTAGTAATGTCACGAGAGGTCTGAGATCTGCCGATAAATCCACGAGCGAAGCGAATACTTAACCTATTCAGACATTGTGAAGTTGAAATAGATGAATATCGATTACTGCAATAAAGAAATTCGATGTTATTATTCAGTAATGCCAATTGCGAAAAGCGAAATAAAGGTTTAACAATGTTAATTACATGTACTGCACTTTTCTCTTATTATTATAACATAAATACATTTTCATTATCTGCTGAAATCATGATTTAATTTAAAATTTTATAATATAATTATAGTAACCTAATTAATACATTAATTAAATGAAGAATTGTTGAAAACGCATTTATCTAATCTGAATGAAAGAATGCATTTTTTTCAAATAGCCTACAATGGACATGGAATTAGAAGATGAATATGTATTTTATAGGCTACAATAGGTAAGGTTAGCTGTGTGAGCAGGACCAGTGTCAGCTGTGTCTTATTTCGACCGTTACTACGTGCTACAGGAAAGCAGTTTTTATAGCTCGACAAATGCATTCTCGCTGTAGTGTGTAACGGAACTAAAGCTGCATCTACACAGCTCAATATTCCAATCGCGTATGCATGCAATCTGGGAAGAATATTGAAAGAATCAAGTTTAAAGCGTGCGTTAAATTAAGATGCATGAAGATTTTGTGTCTATATTGTGCGTTGTTTTGAACGTCGTCTTCACTGCGTAAATATATTAATTAATATTAAATATTAATCTTGCATTCATTGCTTTAAAGTTGAAAGAAAAGTTTAACCGTGTAGTTGTATCTTAATGTATTCATGATCATCAATTCACGGGGAAGCAGTTGGCGACAACGACTAAACAAAAGAACGACCATGCGATAAATTGATAGCGATAAATCTAGCTGCAAAAATTATCGCAAAGTCTGACTGTGATTGGTTGGAATTCAAAATGTCATTACACTTCATTGGTCGAAAATGGAATAACGTCATATAAACGAAATAGTCATTTAAATTAAATGTTTTCAGTCCCCTAAATAACCTTCACTTCTTGTAGTATCTAGTACAGATATACTATATTCAAAATCTCGGGTTGGAAATAAAGGAAACCGGAGACATGTTCTTGGTAAAAAATTATAAAAATGCACAGTCTCTTCTGAGGATATCAGCTATATTCAAGAGGTTTATTGTCCGTGATAAACTACAAAACATGAAAGAACTTAAAGTATACTACAGTAAGAGAGCACCGGATGGCAGGAAATAGTTAAGAAGAAATGAGAATTTCAGGATAATCTCTCTCCATCCCATTTTGTGCAAAGTTTATGAATGTAATGCTTCGGGGTAATATGTATGTAGGTATTTTTATGTAGATATATAACTATATAGGGTACCTTGTTTAGTCAACTGTCCGAAGAAAGGTCTGAATCTCACAAGTGATAAGAAAAGGCAACACTTATGAGGCAACTAGGCCATGAGATAATGGGGTAGGGTGGCCAGTTCCTTTCCCCCTGCATTGCATACATCGCCGATTACCTACATGTTACACTAATCAGAATTCAGATGGGATAAATCGCAATATAGCGAACGCCAGTAGGGGAAGTTATCCCCACCCACATGCAATGTGCATTCGACACAACACTCGCCTATCAAGTAGAGTGTCTGTTGAGCTAGTAGGGGAAAAGTGGAAGGGGTCGTGGATGAAGCTTCTACGTTCGCTATATTGCGATTTGCCCTTCAGATGTATACAAACAATTGTTCTTCCTCTGCCACACATCGTCAAGTGAGGTGTACTGCATGGTAATAAAGGTACAAATCAGCCACAACCTCAATCAGGGATATATATATATATATATATATATATATATATAGATATATATACTACATAGAGTAATGGGTTATTTTACGATGCTTTATCAACATCTTAGGTTATTTAGCGTCTGAATGAGGTGAAAGTGATAATGCCGGTGAAATGAGTCCGGGGTCAAACACAGGAAATTACTCAGCACTTGCTCATATCGGGTTGAGGGAAAACCCCTGCAAAAACCTGAACCAGGTAACTTGCCCCCAACGGGAATCGAACCCGCGTCACCTGGTTTCGCGGCCAGACGAGGCTAACCGTTACTCCTCAGGTGCTGACTGTCTGTCTGTATGTATGTATGTATGTATGTATGTATGTATGTATGTATGTATGTATGTATGTATGTATGTATGTATGCATGTATGTATGTGTATGCATACATATACAGATGCATGTACGTGTTATGCAAAGGTAACCATTTATGTATTATGTTGTAATGTACTGAATTCTGTTGCTACACACTACAATACAAAATGAATATTGCCTACTGAATAAACTAGCGTACATCCGTCTGAGGAATCTCGTGTTCGGGGGCAGTTTCTAAGCGTAAAAATAACAATTTTGTACTAAAATACAATATGATAACAAAGATCTAACATAATTACAATTCAATAATATTAGAAAACGGGAATTAATAAGATAAGACAATGAGATAAAAGATAATATCAGAACAGAATTTGAGTTTGAATGAAGAAATATATTTTTATTAAGAAACAGAAAGAAAAAGAAAGAAAATGGAAGAAAGAAAAAAGAAAAGAAAGAAATAAAAAAGGAAGGAAGAAAAAAGAAAGAAAGAAAAAAGAGAAAGAAAGAAAGAAAAAGAAAGAAAGAAAAAAGAAAGAAAGGAAAGAAAAAGTAAGAAAGAAAAAGAAAGAAAAAGGGAAGAAAAAACAAAGAAACAAAAAAGAAAGGTATAGAAAGAAAGAAAGAAAGAAAGAAAGAAAGAAAGAAAGAAAGAAAGAAAGAAAGAAAGAAAGAAAGAAAGAAAGAAAGAAAGAAGAGGACTTCAATACTAAACAATTTGATTAATTTCATTCCTATAGTTATCAAAATTAAAATTACATAGGTCTAGACATATTATCAATATGGAGTTCCATAACCTTGGCTATAATTTAGTCCAGTGACTGCAAAATTTAGGTTCATCTAAAGAAGATGTCAAATTTCTTCGATAGAATGAGCATGCGGTCCTTCTTTATATTTTTGACGATTTTACGGCAATATTTTTAATATGTAGGGGAGAGTCGGGTAGTATCGGACATCGGGTAATATCGGACAGTGAGTTTCTTTCATCTACCACACGACGATAGTACCTGATTAACATGGTTATGTTTCTGTGATGTCGCATAGAGAAACGTAACCATGTCATTCAGGTACTACCATATGGTGGTAGATGAAAGAAACGCACTGTCCGATACTACCCGATGTCCGATACTACCCGACTCTCCCCTATATCTATTTCTTTGCTCAATTTGAAAAACATCCAAATCGGAATAAATCAAATTTTTTGGATAATCAATTGGTTTCTTCAAGCAAATTTTAACTATCCGCTTTAGAAGAAATATCAGTAGAGAAAGTGTAAATTTTGCTGTTCATCCCCATCCTATAATAACTGTATAAACACATCTGTCAGCAGATGCTGAGATACTCGTGGAAAATTGAGACTATTCCCTATCAAAATTTTCGCGCTTTATTAATGGATTTATTTACTTTCATGTTACATAAGGGCAAATAGCCAAAATTAGGTAATTCATAAAAAAATCTTATTATTGTTTCTTTAATCTGAAAATACGATTAGACTACATGTTCATATGTAATCTACTTACTGTGCAGTAAATGTAAAACGGGTTTAGCTTTCTTTGAACCACACTGTATATCAACTCTTCATGAATACGGGAGAGGGCGTTGTTGAAAATATACAGTTGAAAAGGCAAATACGCTTATATTTACGTAAGAATTATACAACCAGAACAAATAATAATTCTTCGTTTATTCAGAAAAACTGACTTTTATAAACGCGATGGGACTGTAGATGCGGATAGCTGGGCTTGGTCTTCCAACGTATTCATTTGGCCAACGTGCAATTTCTTGTCATAGTTACACCATTGAATGTAATTCTATGAGCATGTGAACGCTGTCACGTTCGTGTCCATGATAGAGCTTTCCGTTATTATAATTCCGTTGTCTGTAATAATGTTATGTTTCAAAATATAATTCCTAATTTTGCAAACAAAACCTGTGTATTGTACCGTGGCTTAACGCTTCCGTGAATCTCGCTGCACATATTTGAATAGTTATACGTCTTTTTAATACGATGTGATTCCGACTCTTCCTTTTTTCTTTTTTCCTTTTGCTTTTGTAACGCTAAGTAGAGAATACTTATTGTTCTCATGGCAACATTATAATGCATACTCAACTTTCCATTGATGGTTCGCTGAACTGTGTATGTCAACGCCATGTACACATTCCTTTAACTTCAGACACTTTCGGCGTTCTTGGCACCCGAAGTAGAGGGCATCGTCTCTGGTGGTCAAGTCAAAACTATGCTAGCTATTAGAACTGAGATTCGTGGGTTCATATCTACGCAGAGGCGTAGACTTTAATAAAACGATAGAATATTCTAAGGATTTAGTGAAGAACTCTTTTCAGAACACGGGAGGGGTGATAGCTGGAGGAAAAGAATAAAATGCATAACATTTGCTGATGATATGGTGTTGTTAGCAGAACAGGATATGATGCTAAGTGATATGTTACTGCAGCTAAATGAAAACAGTATTATTTACTTATTTATACTCACTTACTTACTTACAAATGGCTTTTAAGGAACCCGCAGGTTAATTGCCACCCTCACATAAACCCGCCATTGGTCCCTATCATGTGCAAGATTAATCCAGTCTCCATCATCATATCCCACCTCCCTCAAATCCATTTTAATATTATTCTCCCATCTACGTCTCGGCCTCCCCAAGGGTCTTTTTCACCCCCGGCCTCCCAACTAACACTCTATATGCATTTCTGGATTCGTCCATACGTGCTACATGCCCTGCCCATCTCAAACGTCTGGATTTAATGTTCCTAATTACGTCAGGTGAAGAACACAATGCATGCAGTTCTGCGTTGTATAACTTTCTCCATTCTACTGTAACTTCATCCCTCTAAGAACTTTATTCTCAAACACCCTTAATCTCTGTTCTTCTCTAGAAGTGAGAGTTCACGTTTCAGAATCATATAGAACAACCTGTAATATAACTGTTTTATAACTTCTAACTTTCAGTTCTTTGAGAGCAGATTGGATGACAAAAGCTTCTTAATCGAATAATAACAAATATTTCCCATATTTATTATCGTTTAATTTCCTCCCGAGTGTCATTTATATTTGTTACTGTTGTTCCAAGATATTTGAATTTTTCAACCTCTTCGAAGGATAAATCTCCAATTTTAATGTTTCCATTTCGTACAATATTCTGATCACGAGACATAATCATATACTTAGTATTTTCGGGATTTACTTCCAAACCTATCGCTTTACTTGCTTCAAGTAAAATTTCCGTGTTTTCCCTAATCGTTTGTGGATATTTTCTACTAACATATTCACGTCGTCCGCATAGACAAGAAGCTAATGTAACCCGTGCAATAAATTCATCAGGAAGAGAAAAAGAAATTGGCTGGGTCACTGGCTGAGAAGAAACTGCCTACTGGAATAAATGATGAACGGGAGAAAAGTTCGTTAGTTAATCGTTGCCTGCTGTAAATTTAATACCTACGAGTACAAGCATGCTTATGAAAGAGACAATCTTGTTTTACACTTGCGCATAGGAAAGACGCCTAAAAACCAGCAAGTAATCCGTCAACACTGCTTCAGAATACAACATGACAAAGTAAAAGTCAAGCTAGACATTAACAGTAAAGTGTAAGAGAAACTGTAACAGTGTTTGTGAAATTGCAATGATCATTTCCATGTCTTACAGGTACAAACATGTCTATAGCTACAATACGATTACGACTAAGGAGTTGGATGAAGAAGAAGGAACAGCCAACCAGAGAGCAGGCTACTAAACCCGCCACATTCTTTAAGACTGGGAGCTGCGGGGAAAGAGCGGGAGGGTTTCTTTTTTTGACTTATGGTCACCTTCGGACAGATTAATGTCTCTGGCTCGTTACTCAAGCCATTGTTTTCGCAAATGGAAAGATTTGTAATGTCCCATGGCTTGGTCCTGCCTGTCCACTGGACCGGCTGCTAGCGGGATTATAATAAAACTCCAACACACGCGCAGTGGCGGACTGGCTCTATTTCCTTCTTAGGGAAGGATCGCGTAATTGGTAACTCCTTGCATGAAATCCTTTTCAATCTGTAGATATTTACAGACGTTGAGATAATGAACTACAGGGTATATTTGAATTATAGAGACAGGAAAAGTACTCCAAGAGTACCTGCTACAAAGCAACATTGTCTACTAAAATATCACAGAACCTATCTGAGAAAAAACCGCGATCTGCTTAGAGAAGCTGTTGCCTAACTAAGCTATAAGCCTCAAGATGTGTGAAATATAATAGCCTATGACTGGACATGTTGTACGCAAGAGTAATAATAATTATGACCAGTATTATAACCCTAGCTACTTACTTTCTCGTTTTCAACATTTGTCCTCATATCACGAAATAAATACTCGCTCAAAACACGATATCACACTCCCCATTCCTAAACACAGAACATCCCTCTACTCTTCATCTTTCACCGTCTCTGCAGCTATCTCTAGAACTCTCTACCACTACATGTCAGAGACTGCCGGACATTGCCTAGTTTCAAAAATAAACTAAAATTGCACTTTTCAATTCAGATTCCTTTCAGTTATAAGTCCTTTTCTCTGCGATAGTTTTGTGTGTGTGTGTGTGTGTGTGTATAGTCTATACCTATATATATATATATATATATATATATATATATATATATATATTATATATATATTATATATATTCTTTTTATTATTATTTTATTTCATTCTATTTTGTTATATTCTTCCGTACGTTTCCCATATTAACTATTTGTACTAAATGAGTTGCTTTTACTATATTCCAATATATTTTACTTTCTTTTTTTTTCTATTATGGTATTATTTTCATGTTGTGTAGTGTCGACTTTATTATGCTATTATTATAGTTATTATTATTATTATTATTATTATTATTATATTATTATTATTATTATTATTATTATTATTATTATTATTATTATTATTTTGTAATATGTTAGTATTCTGTTCTTTAACTTTTGTTAAAATTTCACTGCTTGTATACTTTGTGATTGGTAGAGTGTAAGAGAAGGCCCTATGGCGTTAACTCTGCCAGTATAAATAAAGAATAATATTATTATTATTATTATTATTATTATTATTATTGTTGTTGTTGTTGTTGTTGTTGTTTAATTGTATAAAAGTACCAGACCGAAACTCTTACATCTAATTTGTGTGATTCGTTTTACGTAACTTTTATCCTACGATATCGTATCTAAGGTATAGCCAATCTCTTATTCTTGTAGAGTTCTGTCCGCTGTTTTTAATCTAAATATTACGGTTGTTCTGTATAGTTACGAAACTTGGACGTTCACTTTGAGAAAGGAACAGATGCAAATCTGGATTTCAGGTAAAGCTCCCTGTGAAACAGACTTGAATAATTTCAATAAAAAATGTTCCGGGTCGGACATCGATCACAGGACCCTTCGCTTAGCGCACGGATGCTCTACCGAATGAGCTACCCAGGAACTACATCCGGACACAGTCACTATAGGTACGTTAACAGAAACCCACATTTCAAGTCACAGAGTTGTGTGCACTCAAAGTTGGGTTTCTGACGCCTTGTCAGCCCACTTGAATTGTGTGGACATAAAGGAAAAATTGAGACGGAGTCGGGTGTAGTTCCTGGATAGCCCAGTTGATAGAGCATTCGTGCTCTAAGCGGAAGGTTCCGTGACAGATACCCAGTCCCGGAACAATTTTTCCCTTGAAATTATTCAGACTAAATGTGTTTAGGAAAATATTTGGGGCTAAGAGAGATGAAGTTACAGGAGAATGGAGGAAGTTACACAAAACAGAACTGCACGCATTATATTCTTCACCTGGCGTAATTAGAAACATTAAATCCAGACGTTTGAGATGGGCAGGGCATGTAGCACGTATGGGCGAATCCAGAAATGTAGGCCTATACAGTGTGTTAATTGGGAGACCAGAAGGAAAAGATATTTGGAGAGGCTGAGACCTAGATGAGGGGATAATAATAAAATAGATTTGAGGGAGGTACGATATTATGCTAGGAACTGGATTAATCTTGCTCAGGATAGGGACCGATGACGGGCTTATGTGAGGGCGACAATAAACCTCAGTGTTCTCTACAACCCATTTGTAAGTAAGTAAAAGAAGCAACTACAGTATGATTTTCTTAGCGTTAAAAATATAAACTTTCAAAGGATTCGAACTCATCAAAGGTAAGATTCAGGTGAAGAATTTTGGGATTTCAATAGCACTTTGAGATTTCGTAATTTCTACCTTTGGAAAATGACTTGTAAGATCCATACGACAATACTGGACAGTATTTATCTGGTTATGAAACCTATAAGAAGTTACAAAACGCTGGAATACTGTCTTAATACATAGTTAAAACGTTACAATTTTGTACTCTTTTATGCTTCGAACATGGGCGTTTCACGACAAAAGAAGTAGGATTTCTAAATATGAATTGACAGATAAAAGGATGCATTGGGTTGAATTTATGAGTGGAGTTTTAATAACAAGGGAGAATATTGAGAAAAGACGGCAAGTGAAAAAATGAGACTGGAGGTTGCTGTGGAAACAGAATGCTAAAACTCTTGAGGAAAGGTATTAGATGAAACTGGCTAAAAATGGGGAAGAGTGTTTTAATTGATTTATTTTACGACGCTTTATCAACTGCGATTGTTAGCTAGTATCCGAGTGAAATGAAGGTGATAATGCCCAGGGTCTATCGTCGAAAGTTACCCAGCATTTGCTCTTAATGAGTTGAGGGAAAACTTCGGAAAAAAAAGCCAAGCTGGTAATTTGTTCCAAATAGGATTTGAATCCGGGCCCGCTCATTTCACGGTCAAGCATGCTAACCGATACTCCACAGCGGAAGGGAAGAATAAAGGAAGTTTGAAGATATTCCAGAGTTACTGAATGAGTCAGTGATGATATGATATGATATGATATGATATGATATGATATGATATGATATGATATGATATGATATGATATGATATGATATGATATGATATGATATGATATGATATGATATGATATGATATGATATGAAAATTGTAACTAACAGGGTTCAAATTTAATTTATGCCAGAAATAGTTGGTAAATATTATACCAAAGTTCACGGACAGGACAAGAGCCACAGTTTATTTTCTTTCCTCATGAAAGTCGTGGTAATAATTCTATAATCCTTAAGAATTAATCTCCCTTTAATCTAATTGCTTACACAGTCTGAAATGTAGTATCATCTGTAGGGGTCTATAATTTCATTTATGAGAGCCCTAATATTTATTTTTATTATATGAGAAAAAATAGGAACTAAGCGACAAATTTTATTTCCAAAACAAGAAATTCGACTGAATAGAACGGTAACAATTCGACAATTCAAGAAAAATTTGAAAACAGTGTCACTAGAAAAAAGCCAGTGCGACACTGGACAACTCGTTGTTGGCTCAGTTTCGATTCGTTTCCTCCAGCGTGGGTACACGAGGGCATGAATTAAAGTTTTGAAATAAAAATAATGTTGTGCCATGAATAATACTTATCTATGAGGAAAGCTTTCCCGGTGGGTTGCCTGGACAGTAGGGGAAATTAACTACTGAACCACCGACACTGGCCAGCCTGGACTCGTCTTTGAATTTATTTCGCGACCATCTCCTTCCTTGGAATATTAATTTAGAACTCGTGAAACGTTTTCATATCGTGTAAGATTTAGTACGTCTAATTACAAAATTGTGGCATCTTCTTATAAGACGCTCGGATATGCTGTGTTTCTTTTGTTTTTGTTTTTTTTTGTTTTTTTTTTTTTTTCGAAAAAGCAGATATGTACATTTTGATAATACAATGGTTTACGGATACAGTTCAGTTATTTCCACAGTCAACGGTTTCAATCATTGCATCAGTTACTTTTTGAATTTAATTATAAAACTTTAAAATCTCGACGATTAATAAATAGTCAAATTTTATTCTATAAGACTGTTAACTGTATATTGAATAACTGTGATTTTCTTAAATTCCTTCAGTTCAATGTAAAAAAAAAAACAGAATTACGTCATAGGCAACCTTTTGTTATTTCCATTCCTACAAATGTTTTCTTCAAGAATTCTCCATTGTTTGTTATGTGTAATACTACAACTCTCTGTCTTTCAACTGTGATTCTCAATTAGATTTCAGTTTAACAATTGAAAAATTTCATACAATATTAAAAAGCATTGTATTTCCTTAGATATTTAAATTATGCAGAAATGTATTATAATGTTTTTACTCTAGTTTCTAAATAATTTTGCATCATTATATTGACATTTGGCACTATATTAATTGCAATATTATATTCTAGCATCTATTACCGTTATGTATTTTCTTTCTTTCGTTTGTGTAGTTTTTTTTTCTTATTATGTATTTTGTGTATGTATCTGTGTAAGCCACCTGTAATTGGAAGCCTGCTTCTGTTGGTGGTGGATTTAAATAAATAAATAAATAAATAAATAAATAAATTTCTAGCTATAAATAAATAAATGAATAATAAATAAATAAATAAATCTCATTTTCCAAAAAATTGTAAGTCTCTACCGTGTTGCGTTAATTTAAATGAAGGCTTTGTGTGTCATAAAACTAAAGGTTGCATTACTTGTGAATGTCAAATTGTTGTTTCAAGAAATTCTTATAAGTCTGGGCATCATAGCGGGGAATCTAATATTCCAACCTTGACTGAGAGAAGCGGAATATGACAGAGGTACAGAATTTATTCTAGAAAGTTTTTAGCGTATAATGATAATGTCATAAGAACAGCAACTAACTATTAATCTATCTTTCACCGGAACTAAATACACAATACTTTCATGCTTACGGAACATATTGACCTTAGAAAAATACTGCTATGCAGTAAAATAACTGCCTATCAAAGGTTTGATGATATGGTAATTTTAAACAGATGTAATTATTTAGTTTCTTTTTTATTTTTGTGCGCTAAACTAACAATAAATAAAGCGTTATTTATTCTTTCTTTAGATCTTCTGACAGTAGTTGTTACAGTAGGCCTAACCAAGAGAATAAATTAAGATCAAGCAGGAAAAGCACTGCATGTCCACTTCCGGAGCTGTTCTACCATCCAGTGGCTTAGCATGAACACTATCACATGCCTAAGGGTAGCGTAAAAGACAAGCCTAGCTGGTAGCCTGACTGGTTACCTCGCCGGAATACCTAAACGTTACGCAATAGAGGCGTGTAAGATGAAGATTGTTCGGTCGATTGCTACCTAGCCTGTTAGCTCGTTGGTAGGTGGTAGTAGAATGGAACCCTTCATTTTTTCCAGCAAACAGCGACCTAAATGACTTCACTGCTCATGCGTCCTGACAGTCCGTGCACACTTCCCCACGTGCTAAACACCTACTGCTAAACATTTCGACGCCTATAAATGGATTGTGAAAGATTAATTTCAAATGTTTACAATGTTTGGAATCAGGTTCAACCCGATCAACGAAGCCGATATGTTACATAGGAGTTGAAATGAATACTAATAAAGTAAAGGTAGCCCGTTCATATGTTATAAAGGTAATGTGGGGCATGGAGGTATAGTCCCATGCTCTCTTGACTTCTGCAGTACAATGAGATGTTGTGAAATGGATACTTACTTACAAATGGCTTTTAAGGAACCCGAAGGTTCATTGCCGCCCTCACATAAGCCCGCCAGCGGTCCCTATCCTGAGCAAGATTAATCCAGTCTCTATCATCATACCCCACCTCCCTCAAATACATTTTAATATTATCCTCCCATCTACGTCTCGGCCTCCCTAAAGGTCTTTTTCCCTCCGGTCTCCCAACTAACACTCTATATGCATTTCTGGATTCGCCCATACGTGCTACATGCCCTGCCCATCTCAAACGTCTGGATTTAATGTTCCTAATTATGTCAGGTGAAGAATACAATGCGTGCAGTTCTGTGTTGTGTAACTTTCTCCATTCTCCTGTAACTGTAGTCGTGCCAGAGAATCAGTCCTATTCCGAGGCTTATTATAGGGATACGTAACAAGCTGTTTTTTACGGTGATGGGTTGTTAGCCCTTCGCCCAACCCCCAAGCTGGAGGACCACCCCTTATCGGCTGTTCACGACTGCTTATTCAATATATTCGCAGCTACCCTCCATATCTGGAGGCCGTCTCCTCTATCCGCAACCTGAGGACGCGCCATGCCGTGGTGATAGGGACCCACAATACATGGGTTGTGAAATGGATACTAATAATAAGTAAATTTCTAGGCTAAATGAAGAATTGATGTTTCCCAGTAAGTGACGGTTTTAGAAACTTGAGATAATTATCGGTACTGACCTTTTAGCAATTAATACATATTATTTTTATCAATGTCCTATTTGCATTAGAATCAACAGATATAGGACACGATGGAAGTAAGCGTATTAGTAATAATGAAGATCCTGCTAAAACTACGGATAATAGTGTAAGTGTTGGTGCACAGAAATATAAAGAGATCATTTTCTTAATTAATAACAGTGTATATTTCCAATAAATAATTTCTTAGCATCGCCACAGATACACTTGATTGCACTTGTCACTATCTCTGTCACTAGAGAGTTCTTGAAATTTATATTTTCCCCGCCATTCATAAAATATTTTGATATGATACCTCTTGCACAAAAGGAGAGATCCATAACTAACACTTGATTAATACATTTCAGTATTATTTGTATTTATCCTGGTAATAATGAATAGTTTGACTCGTAGAAATTTGGTTTTTCAGCATTAACTTCCCATGATTGTATGAGAAGATTCGAAGAGAACGTCAGGATGTAGACCTTCGGCTCCCCCCTACTACCAATAATGCATCATAATGCCAATACGGCGGTTGCTGTCGTCTGCGATACGGCGAACGTTTTTGTTGATTTTCGAGTTCGTTATTTTTTTCTGGTTATTACATGCTTATTTAAGTTGTGTTAATTCTCGCTAAGTGGTTTTGTTATTTTATTTTATCGGTCTTAGTATTTATTTTATTATTGTTAATATTTTTGTTTTATTATTGTTAATAATTAATTAATATGTATTACTATCTTTGTATTATCTCCGTCATGGTAATTATATTATTATTATTATTATTATTGTTATTATTATTATTATTATTATTATTATTATTATTACTTATTTCTATCAACATTATTATTGATATCTGTAAAATTTATGTAGACTCTACTGGACTGTACCCGAGCACGAGCATATGCTCATTTCGGGTATCTATTCTTATGTACCATTTCAAATGTAAATTGTGAATAAATTTGAATTTCAATTTCAAAAAAAATTTGAACATGCTATTATTGCGGATGATGATATTCAACTTACAACTAGTGACCATACAAGTGATAACAAAAGACGAAGTGGAAAAGGAAGGCTTGAAATACAAATTATTTCTTTTCTTTTTGTTTTAACAGCAATATATAAGAGCTCAAATTGCATTTTCTTCTTGGCTTCTTGCAGCTATAGCTATTCCAATTCGTTTTATTTTATTAGTTCTTATATTTGTTATGGTAATAATATTTTTAATTATTAGTCCAAATTTAGTTAGAATTTTAAAATATGAAGCATCCTACAAAATCAGTGATGGCACAGCTATTTAGTTCAGAAAAAGATAGTAGGATCTTGTTAATAAGAATTTACAATATTTATTTGATATAATTGGCATTTTTCGCACTTAGTCAAGCAAGGTACAGGTTTCAGAGAGCATAATGAATGTTCATCTTTTCATTGTGTATGTCGGTCTTAGTACCTCTCTTTTTATGCGTGTGTGCTAATTCGTATATTCATGAGAAGAATACGTACCGGTACTTGTAAATTACCTTATTTTATCATACTATTTTGGCCTATCAAGGAAACCCTTCTATCGCTGTCTGTGCCTTGAACTAAATATACATTCAAGTTTCAATACACAGGACACGGAACAAATAATTGGGGCGTTCCCGGGATAACAACTTAATATACGTTACACTGCTTTTTCCGTTTCAAGCATATATTGAATCCTTATCAACACAATATCCTTTCTGACAAAATATTTTTTCTCTTCAACAAACACACCGATCTCTAGAAACATCTGAATGTAGTTCTGCGCAATTCTGTTATACCAGACCTAAAATGTCTGATGCTCTATGTCTCAAATCCAAGATTACTTACTTACTGGTTTTTAAGGAACCCGGAGGTTCATTGCCGTCCTCACATAAGCCCGCCTTTGGTCCCTATCCCGAGCAAGATTAATCCATTCTCTATCATCATATCCCACCTCCCTCAAATCCATTTTAAGATTTTGTAGTTAAATTCTCGTACTAGAGAACGTTTCAATTTATTCAATGAAAAACAGCTGTACAAATAAGATGCTTAAATTGTAAGTTATCAAAAAAAAAAAAATGAAAGCTGAATTCTGCAATGCTTGGGAAAAGTGGCATAAGTCAGTTTGCACATAAATTGTTTATTAATTTATTGACAACTTACGGAACATCTGCTCGCTTGGGAAAAGAGACATAAATATTTCTCCATTACAATAATTCATACAGAAGAAAATCAAATCGACATAAGCCAGTGTGAAGACAGTTTTTTCCTTCTCCTGTAAAATTAATATTTTTGACTTGTGCCACTTTTCCCGAACACTACACAACTTTAGGTAGAAAGGAAGGAAAACAATCACACAGTCACATTTCTTGGGGACATTACAAATGGCGATATTTATTTGACTGTCCAGCAAATTGTAGGCGACAACTGTAGCCAACAATTATCAAGAAAGAGATGCAGTCTTCCAGACATCGCGTTGTGTAATAATCCGCAGTGTTGGCAACATACCAATATAAATAATAAATGCTTCCTTCCTCTAAATCAATTTTCAAAAAGATTTTTCAACATAAAAGTTTGAGTATCCTCACCGACAAATATTCAAATTTAAATAATACCACAACCATGACCCTTCAAAATTGAAAACTGCAGTAAGTTAGGTTATGGTATAAAAAAGTTCCACTTCCATACGAAACAGAGTGTCACAGAGAACATTAAGGAGTTCTTCTTTTCTCGTGGCTATGCCAGTTGTTATGTGTTCACATCAAGCAGGCAAACTGCCGAGGAATCCAATAAACAAGGTGAACAGTTTCCCCCACTCCTCCCCCGTCGCTTCTCCTCCTCACATCCACAATGCAACCTGAACAAAAGGTGAATTATGGCTCCTATGCACAGGAATGTATCCATGACTACACAGGCTTCCCCAGCACTATTAAAATCTCCAAGTATATCCAAATGTCTTTTCCTTCGTGCTGGAGAGTCTCACTAGAATTACACCGAGAGAACGAGAAAGATAATAAAAAAGGAATAAAAATCAGTTAAATAATGAGGGAGGGGAATTATGTCACAGGATAAGGAATAAAAAGTAGGAAAAGAATAAGAACTGGATTGTGACTCAGCAGTGTCGAATTGTCGTCCACATCTACAGAACGAGAGCTTTGCACGGCTGTAATGCGTCAAATTGTAGGTTGGAAAACATCAGATTCGAAACGGGATTTTCAGCTATGTACCAACACGCAGGTGAGATATCAGAAGATTCTATGGACAGAACCTCAAGATAGGTCGGAATGGGCAGGTGCCTTAGCCATCTAGTGAAGCACAAGAAGCAGAAGAAAGAGTGTCACGAATATAATAAACTTTCTCATTATTTGTTTTACGCAATTCGAAACAATACAGTTCCTTTATCATACTGCGGATATCATTATTCAGTTATCATATTTGTAACTATTATTCGTGAAACAAAATATTTTTCGCGGATTTTAGTCTCGTCAGGAAAATTCTAGGACAATATTTTTTTTTAGTTGGTTATTTACGACGCTGTATCAACTGCTAGGTTATTTAGCGTCGATGAGATTGGTGATAGAGAGATGATATTTGGCGAGATGAGGCCGAGGATTCGCCAGAGATTAATTATTCAAGTCGGTTGGGGAAAAGAAAAAACCCAACCAGGTAATCAGCCCAAGCGGGGATAATCAGGCAATTTAACCGACTGAATAGGACAATATCTGGGGAAAAAATACCACGACAAATTTTTCCAAATCTTAATCGCAATTTTGCTTATTTTTGATTTACAAAATGTCGCTAAAGATTTTTATTATTATTATTATTATTATTATTATTATTATTATTATTATTATTATTATTATAGAAACTTCTCGAGTGAAATAAGTGTCAGGTAATAAGCCTGGAAACGAATTTGTAAAATAAATAAGAAGATAAACCTACAGAAAGAAAGGCAGACTGGCGAAAGGAATACGTAACGAACTAATTGATGAACGAAATTCCTGACGAAGTAACTGGCGGAATACATGATGGACGAAATAACTGATGGAAGGAATGCCTATCGGACGAACTGACGGAAGGAATTTCTAATGAAAGAAATAACTGAAGGAAGAAATTCCTAACGGTCGAAATTACTGACGGAAGAAATTCCTGACGAACGAAATAACTGACGCATGATAGAAAGAATTCCTCACAGAAGAAATAACTGACAGAAGAAATGTCTGATGAAAGAAATGTGACAGAAGGCATTATTGACGGACGAAACAACTAAAAGAAGGAATGTTTGACGGACGAAATAACGGAAGCACTACCTAGCGGATGAAGTAACTGAAGGAAATAATGTCCGACGGACAAACTGACAGAAAGAATAGACGGAAGAACTGATAGAAGAATAGCCAGATGTATGAATGTCTTCTAGACAATTTGACAGGAGGAATCCCCGAAGGAGGTACTAACGGAAGGAGTGTCTAACTAAATGACGGAATAAATATCTGTCGGACGAATTAACGGATGGAACGAATGTCTGATGGACGAACTATCTGACGAAAGTAATGCCTGAGATATGAACTAACGGGAAAAATATATAACGGAAGAGATAACTAACAGAACAAATATTAGACGGGTGGATTAAATGGAAGAAGAAATGACTAACATGGCAAACTACACGTACAATTGTCATATAACGAAAAGACGAACGGAAGGACTAACTCAAAGAAAGAATTTCTAATTGCCAAATTAATAGCTATATGAAAAGAATACCTAGTGGAAGGTATGATGCAATAAAATGTCTGATGAACAAAGTGACGCAAGTAATTTCTAACGGGCGGACTAACTTACTGATTTACTAATGACCGGACAAAATAAGTGTCACTAACTGTAATATTCTTCCCAGACTGAAGACTGGGGTTAACTATGTTCAAACACAATTCCACGTCACAAATTTAATATAGATGAAGACGTTTCATAACAATAAATATTTTGTCTGATGTGACAACCTTCACTATCAACATCAATGGTTTCCAGCAAAAGATTTAAAGCCTGAATAACTCAGTAGGGCTACTTGCATGAATACATCACTATATTAGTAATCTCATTTATCTAGAGAAAATCAAAAATACATCAATATATAAATCAGCTTACTCCAATACAATAAAAATGACTTACGAAAATATTTTATTATATCCACAAATAAATTTGATAGTGAGTTATGAAAACAAGCCTTCTCGTAAGTTTCGATCTATATCACGATGGCAGTGTTAAGTCAAGAAGGCTTTGTTGATTCAGTTTCATTTTTATTAAAACAGTTGCATTACACTTCATTTATCCGAATCCCAGTAATCAACGTCACTTGACAGATGATTTTCAATAAATCTTAATATTAAACAATCTCTGATACGTCACTATCCATAATATTAGCAGAAGCTATAATATAACCTAAATAATATACGCAAGTGTTAGAAAAGTTTTAATTAACGACGATGACATAAAAAATAAACATGAATAATTTTAAAAGCAATAATTATTGAATTACAATTTTCAAATTCGAATGTGGTTGGTGGTTCAATTGATGTTTTATTGGACGTGTGCGTAATAGAAGTGGAACTTTAATTTTTTATTCAACTTATTCAAATGTTGCCCTTCATTTATTTGTAAATAGGATTTCAGAAGATAGGTATGATCAGTGATTTTTATTAATTCTTGTTCTTGAATGAGAGTCATATTTGAAACTGCTGTGCACCGATTGGAGTGGTTTGTAATTATATATATATATATATATTTATATATATATTGACGTCAGATCAGCGCAGTTTCAAATGTTGGCAAACAAAGAAACAAATGCTAGGACGCGGTAAAATTAAACAAATGCTAGGGACGCGATAAGATTAAACAAATGCTAGGGACGCGATAAAATTGTGCGTTAAGCAGCCATGATTGGTTGAAATACGTCCTTTCGTACCGTTTTATTGGTCAAAAGTAGTGTGACGTAGTAAAAGTGGTTAAAATGATATTTTACTGTACCCACAATAAAGTTGTGTGATGAAACAGTCTACTTTATATGTAAGCATGTCTTCATACTTAAAATTTTATGATATTTCCTAAATTTAAAATATTTTTAAACCATGAAGACTTGTACTGTTTTATTTTATGTACTTAGGTTAAGCTTTTAATTTTTTTACATCAAGGGGATATGCGTGTACACAAATAGGAGATTATTATATTATAATTTAATAATGGTATCTGGTGATGTCGTTATTACGAAGAAAACGTCAATACCCAAGAATAAATAGGTAATAATTTTATTTTCATTTTTTAAATATGATGTGTGTAAACTTTTTATCATAAGAATGTACATACATCATAAGATGTTAACTCTTTTAAATGCCAGTTCTACTATCACATTTTCAACTTCATTGTACTTTTTATATTCTCTTATATTATTTTTAATTATCATATGCATATATAGAAGACATAATAATATTGGTTATAAATTATTATGCCATTATATATTTTAACTTTTTCAGTTATTGAAAGACTTAAATATTACTATTCGGACATCTCATATTTTTCCATTTGTCATTAATTTTAGAAATATAATTATACATGAGATTAATTACATTTGTTTTCGTTTTGCAGTTGTGATAAATAGTCACTGAAGATGGAGAAGCATCTCCGAAACATGTCAATATTACTAATTTCTTTAATAATTTTATTGTATTTATTAGTGTCCATATAACTGTAATATATCATCTTTAATGTATCTTATGTAATATAAAGGCTCACACTTTATATGAAATGTTAAGTCAATGACGGAAAATAATAAATTATTCATTGTAAACTATTCATTGTGTCACTAACTGACTTACTGACTTACTAGCTGATGGCTGACAGACGGTATGTTAATTTATTTAGTAGGTTATTTTATGACGCTTTATCAACAGCTTAGGTTATTTAGCGTCTGAATGAGATGAAAGTGATAATGCCGGTGAAATGAGTCCGGGGTCCAACACCGAAAGTTACCCAGCATTTGCCCATATTGGGTTGAGGGAAAACCCCGGAAAAAACCTCAACCAGGTAACTTGCCCCGACCGGGAATTGAACCCGGGCCACCTGGTTTCGCGGCTATACGTGCTAACCGTTACTCCACAGGCGTGGACAGGTACAGACGTGGACAAATTATTAACAAAATTGACGATTTTTATGATAATTCTGTTTACAAAATTTGACTTTTCAATTTAGACTACAGTTGACAATTTTGCATATTTCTATCATTACAATAGATAGAAATATGCAAAAATGTCGACTGTAGTTTAAATTGAAGAGTCAAATTTTGTAAATATATATAATGAAAATCTTCATATTTTGCTAATAATTTGTAAATATGCAAAAGTGTCAACTGCAGTTTAAATTGAAGAGTCAAATTTTGTAAAGATATAAATTAAAAATCTTCAGTTTTGCTAATAATTTGGAAATATCCAAAATGTAAACTGTATTCCAAATTGAAGAGTCAAATTTTGTAAAAATATATAATAAAAATCTTCAGTCTTGCTAATACTTTGTAAATATGTAAAAATATCAAATGTAGTCGAAATTGAAGAGTCAAATTTTGTAAAAAAAAATATACAATACAAATCTTCAATTTTGCTAATAATTTCGAAATACGCAAAAATGTCAAATGTAGTCTAAGCTGAAGAATCATATTTTGTAAAAATATGTAATAAAAATCTTCAATTTTGCTAATAATTTGTCCACGTCTGTATGTTAATAATATAGGCCTAGGTCCGTTGTTAGGAAACCGAAAAAGAGTATTTCCTTAAAAACTCCTAATAAGGTTAGGCCCTATACTTTTTTACAGGTACACAATACTTTCTTTCTGCTTCGTACAGTAAGAAAATACAGTAGTAAATACTGTACAGAGAAACTTTTAGTCGCATAACTTGCCTTGGAGGGTAGTGTAAGAAAAGAAAGGATGTTGCTTATGTCGATGCATCAGCACAGGAATAAACAGTGAGCAGTTCAGGATTTAATGCTGTGTCAATACTCTTTGTGTCAGAATGGACTGTTACTCCCTCCATCATTCTTATTCCTGTAGACTAATCCCTCAATTTTCCAGAAAGAAGACATAAATAACAGAATAACTGCGTTAAACAAGGCAAAACGCCATCAGGAAATCCACACCGAAGCAATAATTTCAAGCAGAATAATCTGAAATTGCCCAAGCAACTCTTATTACGATCGCTACTTCATTTGTTATGCCATTTGTGCCCCCACAATGCATTCTTCAGAGAAATCCGAAGAGCGCAGGTGTTCACCCGTCTTGCAGGAGAACGTTTCCTAAACGAGTAATACGGTAGATCTTATTCTCGGATAAAGCAAAGCAAGCCTAATCGTTAAATTTCAACAGAGTCCGAGATAAAAAGACACACCGAAATAAAAAAGCGTACATATATTTTAAGTAAAGAAAGGATACCTCCTCCCCCTCCACATCTCCCCATTCATTCTTTCCATCTTTGTGTTCCAAAGGCAAGTATTCAAATGGGATGCATTGGGCCATCTTTTAACCAACAAGAGTCACAGTCTCCCTCCAGTAACCCAAACGGCAACAAAAACAGCGCCTCTGTAACTTATTGCCCTTCAATGTCTCCTTCAGTTGTCTTCCACAGCATTATCGAGTAATTATTGACAGTGCCACAAGGGGCTTTTTGTTCTCCTCTTTAGACTGGACTTAGCCGGTAATACGACAGAATTAAAGCTATAGCCCTACTGTGGCTCTGAATCCATATCACAAAGAAGGATGAGAAATATATTAGACAAAAAATGCACCATTCACAAACGTAACAATATTAGTTAGTTAAAAAAAAAAACATCAATCTATAACTTTTCTGGATATTGATAAGTCAAAACTAGGCGAAAGCGAGCTAGGTTATACGTGTTGATATACGTGTTGTGCATGGGTAGATATATCATCACGAATTAAAAAATCACCTAACTATGTTCGGTGGGAGCGATCATGAATTTAAAATCATAACCAAACAACAGAGAACAGATGTCGGTAAATTCTCAGTGCTAAATAGAAGTATAAAAATTTGGAATAAGCTTCCTTTAATGACTTTTGAGTGCTGTCCTTACCTTGGGAAATTTAAATGTAATTTAAAGTATCATATAAATTAGCTAATTAAGTTTATATGTAAATAATTAAATTTTCACGTAATCAACCTGCTATGTAAATAGTATGCGTAATTATGTTGCTACGTAATTAAGATATGTATGAAAATAAGTTGATGTGTAATTAATTAAGTTGATGCGTAATTAATTGAGTTAATGTGTATTTGATTAATTCAATATATAATTATTAAATCCATATGTAAATAATTAAGTTGGCATATTATATTTAATTAGATTGACAAATTAGGTTTATTTTAATAACGTTTCCTTTAGTTATCATTGTTAATATTATTCTTGCTGTATTATTCTCCTATTGTTATTATTGTTACTGATGTAAAAATTATGTAAATGTCTTTTATATTACATTATATGATACTGCCACCTGACATACGCCAATTAGCAGTTTAATAATAATAATAATAATAATAATAATAATAATAATAATAATAATAATAATAATAATAATAATAATAATAATAATAATAATACATACACACACATATACAGGAACATCATTTTATTTTTACTTCAATTTTTATACTGAGTTTTTGAATACACTCCCACCCCTTCATAAGGAAGTTCCAACTCCACACAGAACCAAGACCGCAGATAGTAACCAGTACTGAGTTACTGAGTATAGTACGTTCCTGAAATATGTTCTCGTTTTCCAGTGACGAAAGAGCTTTCAATATTGAATCATATTTTCGCACAGGTACTGTCCGTTTGCCTACGTCGCATCCCGATTTCCCCCACCTGCTTCTGCTCGCCCCTCTGTAATAGCTGGGCTGTCTTAGCTCTTTTCTGAAAACATTAATTTCTCTTAGGAATTGGAAGTTTACGTAATATTATACAGCTGTTTAATTTAACTTAAATAAAAGGGCCTCGTTAAGTAATTAACTGTCACGTGATTTCCTCCTTTCTACAATCCTGCGGCATAACCACTTGGACGGACAGTAGATAGCATATCTGAGTAATTTTATATTTTTCGGGCAGAAGTGAAGATTAATTTACAGTACGTAGAGTCAAATTATTTCAACATGAGTTATTAGTACTAAGGACGAAACTGGCAATTGGAATTAGATGCAATAGTCTATAGTGCGATAATATGCACAAAAGAACTGAAGCCTATATCGAAATTAACGGCCACCATTTTCAAAATTGTGTTTAAATATTCATATTATGATTATTTTTCAATTTAACTTCTTTCTCTATATTGTACGCTAATGTGCTGTAGACAGTATAATATACACTGCATAATGAATACGTTCGCATGGATAACTCACTTCGTGAGTAAAATCACTTATTCTTAATACAGTACTGTACTTTGATTAAAGAAAAACCTAATGAAAATGATCAAACTCAAAATCGCGATATTTCCTACTTTACGTAAATGGATGAACTACTTTTCTTCCTTCCTATACCTAGTAGTGATTTATGTTTTACGCCAGTATCATCGAACTCCAGTCTTGGAGGGGGGAGCAAGCGGTGTTTCCTGTTCTCTAAAGGTATAGACAGGTTAATATTAAAAATGTTAGTAAAAATAAAATGATGTCCCTGTATATTTTATCATATGATGGAGACTATGTTGCTGATGAGATGATGATGATGATGATGATGTGATGATGATATAATAAAATATTATACAATTTATGAATGCCACTACCTGACAAATATATACTGTAATTCAACTCTAGTCCATTCGCTATAATGATAGTTTCTGCATGTGTAGAATTTTGTCCCTTAGCAATAGGATGTTTACCCCAGACCTGGGGCAAAGATCTCCCTTTCTTTATTTGCGACATTTTTAAATATAATTTTAGCACATCATGCAATCAATGTATGATTTTAGGTGTGCTGTGTACAATTTTCATTGTCATGTAATCAGAAAATCAGCAGGGTAAAAACAAAAACGTGTTAAGTGCGCATCTTTACCCCAGCCTACCTTATAGGAGACAAAGTTAGTTTTATACTCGTAAAAGAAGTTTAGGCAAATCCCAACAAAATAGAAAATGAAATTACAAGAGGTAATAAATATGTAAAATATTGAAAAAAGCTATTTTGAAAAAATCACACTAAATATATGTAATGAATATTAATACACGTTAAAATTATAGTCACTTTCATTTGACTAAAACACTTTTGGAATTGTTAAAAGAATCCTTATATGTTCTCATCTATGTTCTGTTAACTGATTCCTAGTCATTTGAAAACTATCTTATTTTCAAACCTAAGCTTGTACGTAAGCCTACCAATAGTTCTGAGTTGTGCATAATTTAAATCATTCCCGGACAGTTATGTTAATATATTAGTATAACATATGAGGACATCTTTTGCAACAACACAATAGCCAGTTCAATTTATTAACGACGAAGGATTCAATGTGAAACGTTTATGCTAGAGGTGAAATAACAAAAAGTGTTACAAGATTTTCAACATCTGACGTCACTTGCTTAACAACACAGTGAAAACATACAGCAGTAAGTTAGTTTGACAACTCGTCATGGGATAATTTTTCTAAGTTACAAGCAAACATTTTCATGGGGGAAGATAAAAAGTTATTTCCTTCTCTTTCACTATGTTAATAATATTAAAACAACAAATTTTGGGTCTACACCTGTGGAGTAACGGTTAGAGCGTCTAGCCGTGAAACTAGGTGGCCCGGGTTCGATTCCCGGTCGGGGCAAGTTGCCTGGTTGAGGTTTTTTTTCCGGAGTTTTCCCTCAACCCAATATGAGCAAATGCTGGGTAACTTTCGGTGCTGGACCCCGGACTCATTTCACCGGCATTATCACCTTCATCTCATTCAGACGCTAAATAACCTAAGCTGTTGATAAAGCGTCGTAAAATAACCTAATAAAATAAAATAAACAAATTTTTGGTCCACACCTGTGGAGTAACGGTTAGCGCGTCTAGCCGCGAAACCAGGTGGCCCGGGTTCGATTCCTGGTCGGGGCAAGTTACCTGGTTGAGGTTTTTTCCGGGGTTTTCCCTCAACCAAATATGAGCAAATGCTGGGTAACTTTCGGTGCTGGACCCCGGACTCATTTCACCGGCATTATCACCTTCATCTCATTCAAACGCTAAATAACCTAAGGTGTTGATAAAGCGTCGTAAAATAACCTACTGAAAAAAAAAAAAACAAATTTTGGCCATTCGAGCACAAATAAGGCTCCCCGACAGAAAGTAAGTTTCCTTGGGGCCGCTTACAGAAAGAAAACACAATTTCACGAAAACAGCAATATTATTGTTAAGCTATTTTTCAACGTTTTCCCGTCCCCAATTGACACAGGGATACAAAAGTTGATCCGACGATATGACAAATGTCTCATTTCCGTTGGAAAATATGTGGAAAAATAGTTCAACAATATCTGTATCTGTTTCAATAAATCGTTTAATGAAATTATGTTTTCTTTCTGTAAACGGCCCCTGAGAACCTTACTTTCGGGGGGAGGGGGAATTGTAATTGCGCTCGAGTGGCCAAAATTTGTACAAGCTCTCGTTTTGACATTATTAACACTGTAGAAGAAGAAAAAAAAATTATCTGCCTCCGTGAGAATGTTTGCTTGTTAGATTTAAAAGATTTCAGGCGGTAGAGAGTTTCAGTGACGAGAAGTAGGAACAGTGAAGGATGAGGAATACAGAGATGATGTGTAGAGTGGAATTTCTAGCATGTCGTCGAGTTATGATCCAGTATTGATATAATGAGAGCGAGAAAGAATGTGGAAAAGGAGGAATAAATAAGTCAGGGTTGAAGTGTTCATAATTCGATATAAGCGAGAAAATGAATGCAAATTCCTTTCACATAACTTAAGTCATGATAACTTCTCGAAAAAAGGTGAGATATAATCATAGTTCTATGATACTGAACGTTACAAATGAAGCGAACGCAAGCGTTATGAACACGCTGTAGTTTCTGGGAGGAACCAATCCTCAAATCACTGAATAAAAGTCGCAATAGTCGAAATTAGAATAAGTGCCTGTACAAGAATTGGTTTTAATTTAGATGGATAGTGGAACAATAATGTGGTATCAATATAATATATCTTAACAATGTCAATATCTTGCTTACGAAAGTTATACTTGTAGCAAGTTATAAACTAGGAGTAATATACAGAGACATCATTTTATTTTTACTTCAATTTTTATTGTACCTGAGATTTGAATGTACTTCACTCCCACCCCTTCTACTAATGAAGTTCAACCGTCCTCCACACAGATCCAAGACCGCATATACAGTCATAGCAGCCTTACGGTCATAGTAAACAGTACGTTCCAAAAATATGTTCGCGTTTTCCAGTGATGAAAGAGCTTTCAATATTGAATCATTTTCGCACAGGTACTGTCGTCCATTTGCCTACGTCGTATCCCGGTTTCCCCCACCAGCTTTTATTCGCCAGCTAGTGTCTGGGCTGTCTTAGAACATTAATTTCTGTTAGGAATTTGACCTCTGCGTAATACTATACAACTGTTTAGAATAACTTAAATAAAAGGACCTCGTTAAGTAATTAACTGTCATGTGATTTCCTCCCTTTCTACGACCCTACGACATAACCACTTGGACGGAGAGTAGATAGTATGTCTGAGTAATTTTATCTTTTCGGATCGGACATAAGTGAAGATTGAATTTACAGTATGTAAGGTACTCTTTTATAGAGTATGTACAGAATTATTTCAACATGAGTTCCTAGTACGAAGGACGAAACTGGTAATTGGGATTAGGTACAGTATAGTATAGTGCGTTAATATGCACATTAGAACTGAAGTCTGTATCGAAATGAACGGCCACCATTTTCAAAAATGTATTTAAATATCCATATTATGATTATTTTTCAATTTAACTTCTTTCTCTATATTGTACGCTAATGTGCTCTAGACAGTATAATATACACTGCATAATGAATACGTCCACATGGACAGCTCAGTTCCTGAGTAAAAACACTCATTGTTAATACTACATACTTTGATTAAACAGAAACCTAATGAAAATGATGAAACTCAATAGCGCGATATTTCCTAGTTTACCTAAATGGATGAACTACTTTTCATCCCTTCTATACCTAGTAAAGTGATTTATTTGTATATTACGCCAGTATCCTCGAACTCCAGTCGTGGAAGGGGGTAACAAACGGCGTTGATCCAACAGTATAGCCAGGTTAATATTAAAAATGTTAGTAAAAATAAAATGATGTCCCTGCATAAGGAACACTATTTTAGGGTAAAAGTATTACCACATACCTAAGCATTAATAAGTAATTATGAAGCAAATTACCACAAAGCACATCGACTGATGGGATAGCGACGATGACGACAGTAATGATGGCGGAATTATTTTTTTGTATTAAGGAATTCCAAGCAATATGATAATAATCTGTTTATTCTGCGTCATCCAGTTGATAGTTCTCTAAAAATCAGTGGTAATTAAAAGTCATCAAAGATAAAAGACTTCCCTAAAAAAACGGATAGAAGAAATAGCATTTATCTCAAGAAAAAAGACAAAAATAACATAGTTGTCTCAAGAGCTGTCAGGTCCCAAGCATCTAACATGCTCGTCCAATGCAAAACAATGTAGCAAGCTTCTCTCTTTCTTAGGTAAATAATACAGCAAGAGAGAGAGGGAGAGAAATAAAGCAGTGTTAAAGAGTTTGGTATAAAAGAAGTACAAGAAGTAAGCAACAGCAACAACGACAAAAAAGTGGTAAATGGAGAAAATCAAGTCATCAAAAAGGGGCGACGTCCTATTCTAGATGTTTGTGTTTAAGGTAAGGACACCGGTCCAACATTACTGGTACTTAGGGAAAGGAGAAGATATTTTAAAAATCTTGGGGAGGAATTCGATTTAAAGGAATCTACCATGGGGCATCTATCTCTCTTAAAGCATGCCTTCGTGAAGCATTCACCTGCGTCCACGCAGGCGCACTCCTTCGCAAAACAAAAGAAGAGCGTGCCAGCTCCTTGATTGAATCGTACTTTTTGGCATTAAGAAAATGTTGGAATTTTGATTGCTAGTTATGGACCAGCGACGCAACCGTAGCTTGTTGCAGAATAAAGAATGAGATGAGGTTATTAGTGAGATAAAGTAGAATGGAAACAACATTTTTCGTGTAAACCGATTGTATATGCTTAAATCTGGCGGCTTAGGTCCAAAAGACAGTGCTATGTTGGAAGATACACCTTCTAGCTAGAAGCTATTTTGAAAAAGATATTATTAGTGTTTGACAGCAATATAAAATCATCTCAGAAACAAAAGCAATAGAAAAATGTTTGCTTCTTTGTTTGTTTAAACCTATATGTTGTATTAACTCAATACTAAGGCGTTGTCGGGCTCTCGGGTAGCTGAATACTACGGCGCGGTATTATCATTTAGGAAACCTGGTTTCGATTTCCGGCGCTTATTGAAGTGTGTGTGTGTGTGTGTGTGTGTGTGTGTGTGTGTGTGTGTGTGTGTGTGTGTGTGTGTGTGTGTGTGTGTGTGTGTGTGTGAGAACTGTAAGTAATGTTATTAATTTCAGCGGGTTATTCTTTGAGGTATTTGAAACAAAAAGCTTAATACAATTTCGCTCGTCTTTGGTTCCTTTCCGAGATAAAAATTGTTTTATATTAAACATTTCATAGCGTGTTCTGAGGAAACCATTGACTAAATTCCCATTATACTCAGTCAATTTAAGAGAATAGTGTATTATGATAATAAATGATTGAAAGAATTTTAGTTTTGTCCTTCAAATCTGCATAAATAATAAAATTCCTTTGGAGATTTTAAAATTTCTTTGGAGAACGAAATGTTACATTTATTTGGATCAGATTTCTGTACATTTAAAAGATAAAACTGAAATTATTTCAATCATTTATCATAATACACTGCTCTCTTAAATTGACTGAGCATATTGGGAATTCAGTCAATAGCTTTCCCAAAACACGCTATGAAATATTTCATATAAAACAATTTTTATCTCGAAAAGGAAGCGAAAACGAGAAAATTGTATTAAACTTATTTTTCTGAAATATCTCAAACAATAGTTAAACACATTAGGCCTATATATAATTTTCATAAATCTCTCGCCACAATTACATTATGTTAAAAAGTTAGGTAAATAATAACGAAAAGGAAAAGACGTAGTCACAACAATTAATGGGATTTTAAAATTTCCTGTTAGATCTATTTCTTATTGTATATTACAAATATAACTCCCGTTTGTCATAGGTTATTTAGCGACATTGTATATTCTACAATGTAGATGTAGCCCTAATTGGTGATAGGGAGATGGTATTTAGAGAAATGAGTCCGAAGATTCGCCATGGGGTTACCTGACATTGATCTTACCCTCGTATGTTGCTTGTCGTTTCTCAAGTCTTTTCAGCAAAAAAAAACAATTTAAACTATTCAAAAACATCAGATTTAAAATTTCGTTTATACTGCATTATAAATCCAATATTAGATATTACTTCTACCATAATTTTATCCCTATCGTTTTTAGTTAGTTTATTTAATGACGCTGTGCCAATAACTAGGTTATTAATTTAGCGTCAACGAAATTGGCGATAGCGTGATGAGACCGAGGATTCGCCACAGATTACCTGACATTCGTCTTACAGCTGGAAGAAACCTCGGAAAAATTCAAACTAGGTAATCTTCCCAAGCGGTAATCGAACCCACGCCTGAGCGCAGCTGCGGATCATCAGGTAAACTCGCTACCGCTCGAGCTACGCCGGTGGTTTCCGTGATTTCGGGTTGTGGAATTCTAAATAGAAATATTAGCGCCAACGTAATGTGACGGAAACATTCACAATAATAGAATCAATAAAAGCAAATACGTATTATAAAGGAAAAGTGAAGATTAAAAAAAAAATACATTATAGTTTCTATCAGAAAGTTCGAATATTGTTTCCGGACGTAGATACAGATTACAATGACTTTCAGTTTTATATTTACCATTCTAGTTGTTGAAATCACAAACGTTGCAGAATTTACATGACAATTTTTTTATGGAACAAGAAGAGAACTGTATTAGGTTTTTGGAGCACCCTTCCCCTGTCTTCATCCAGGACTCCAGCCTTTACGATCTGCCCACCTGTTCCTTAATATTGCATGTCCAGGTTACACTACAGTACACCTCTCCTCCCTTGTCTCAACGTCAACAATACTAAGAATAAGTAGCCGCAGATGTTGGTGGTATTGTGGAATTACGTAATTTCTAAATAATATCTCCTACATTAAGAGCTAAGATAATTTATGAAGGAAAGACTCCGATCACCCTTTACACCCAGGAAAGGGATTCGGAATTTTCGTCACCGATTTTTCGTCACCCCGTGATTTCGTCACATATTACATTTTGTCACTGCAATATTTTGTCACCGATTCACTTTTGACACCACCATATTTTGTCACCAATTTAATTTCCTCATCACTATTCGCCACCACAATTTTCCCCCCTTCGCATCGCTTCCCTTGATGATACCTATATAAAATGATACGTAATATAAAACCCCCTACTTCATCGTTCATTTCGTTTCCAAGGATACATTCATTTCTTGATTTCCAAATCTTCAAGTTACAGCATTCATTGTGTTCATATTGTTCATTTGTTTGGATACATTGATTTTTTGGATTCGAAATCTTCAAGTTACAGGATTCATTGGTTTCAAAATCTTCAAGTTAAGGTATGGCGGAATTATTTCGATTCGTAAAAAGTAATAGAGCAAGAGATGAGTTGCTCTATAATGGACATATGTATACAAAGCACAAATTTACGATGACCGGGATTGTATGGAGATGTGATCAGCATGACATTTGTAATTCACTGATGACTATTTCCTCAGATCAGAAAACCATTATAAAAGAACCTACAGAGCACAACTTCAGTGGGAATCTTGGTTGAAACTCCATAAAAACAGGATGAATATATGCAATTCAAAAGCCACGTTAATACAGAGCATTAAAATAATTATACAGTGATAGGTTTGGACTCATAATAAAAACAGCCTACAATACATGTAATTTTCTGTATTATTTTGGTGACGAAATCCCCTCAGTATAAAAGGAAATGATGACGAAATATGTTCGGTGACAAAATCTCCTCAGTGACAAAAACATGACAAAATGTATTTGATGACCAGAAAACTAATGGCGAAAAATAGGTGACAAATCATAACGGTAACGAAATTTCCAGTTACGAAATGCCGTAGACACCCCAGGAAATACCCGATACTCAATTTGAAAGGAGGCTGAGTGAAACCGTCTAATTCTGGAAGTTTTGATAACTAGAAAAATACCTTCATTACCCGAGATTTTTTTTTAATTGTTATATTTTTATTTTATTACTTGATTTACCGGCAGAGGTCATTTTCGTAATGTTTTCCTTCTTTTACAATTTCCTCTTTTTTCTGTTTCCTTTTTTAAACCAGTACAAACATAACACATACAACATCCATGCCCGAGGTACAATTCGAACTCACAACCCTTCGGACGAAGCGGTAGAGACTTTCTGTGCCCCTACCGTTTGCGCCAACCAAGATCGAACTTTGGACTTGTCAGCCCTCTACCAACTGTGCTACGTCGCCGCCACAAATAATATAAATTAAATATTTCAGTATCCAGTGACACAATCATTCGTTACTTAGGAAGTGTTTCGTAATATCTTCCTTTCAAAAATTAATTTTCTCCCATCTCTTTATGTCAATGTCCAGATATTGCTAGTACAGTAGAACTTGGTTATAACGATATCCAAGGGACCTTAAAAATTATGTTGTTATAAACGAGTGTCGTAGTAACCGAGATTCACATTATCAATCTAGTGAGGTGGAAAATGAAAAACAACAAACTTAATTAGACTTATTTTAGATTTATGTATTGATTTTTAAGCCTACAGTACAATGGACATAATAAAATACACGTAGGCCTACAATTATAAATACAGTATTCTGTATTAAAAGAGTTTGTTCCTTACTCACCAAACTACTTTACTTAGAAGTGAAGTAATCAGTCATTTTACTCTGTTGTCTTCTACTTGCCCAATACACACTTTGCCAAGACTCTGGAATTTGCTACCTGCTAGCATCAGGGACTGTCGAAATAAAATTGAATTCAAACGCAAAGTTACTAGGCACTTGGTCAGTAATTGATTTCTTGTAAATAGTTTCTTTAATCTATCACAAAATATTTCAATATCCAGTAATTTTATCGCTATACAATTTTGTTATTCTAGGTTTAATTTGTAATTCAGTAAATATAAAATATTCTTTATTTTTCTATGATAAATTATCTAGCTTTAATTAGTCAGGTAATCTTTTCGTACTTTGATTTTTATTATAATTGTAATTGTGAATTTAATACTAATTGTAATTTTATTTGTAATTGCAATTGTAAATTTAATACTAATTGTAATTTTATTCTTCATATTATAGTTGGAATCTCTGGTAGAGGGGCAGAGAAGGCCTGACGGCCTTATCTCTACCAGGTTAAATAAATAAATACTACTACTAATACTACACTTTCTAGGGCTAAATTACGTTCTATGTTCATAATTATAATGACTTCTAAAGCGTCACTCACTTCTTTTAGTGGCCATACTGCGTTAAAATGCGTGCACTTAGTGAAAACTTCCTGTCGAAACTGATCTAATACCGCATGAATTCGGGCAGGTTACAATGGGGTGGGGAATCCGCCTGCATTCCAGAGGTCTATGACAGAAGGAGACTGTAAAGAATTTGTCAGGGTCAGATTTTAACAAAATATTTCTTAAAATACTTTGGTTCTTAGAAAATCTTATTCCAAACAGAGGTTGAAAATGACGTTATATGCGAGGGAGACGCATATGCGTTTGTCGTATTAAGCAAGGTAGGAAAGCATATGTGTTATGGGGAATTAGTTGGGACCACAGAATATTTGACGTTATAGGCGAGGTGTCGCACAAAACGAGGTCGCTGTAACCAAGTTCTACTGTATATTGCGTTGGAACTGGAATAGAGATTGCATAGTAACATTGTTTATACAAAACGGATACACGGGAGAGTGAGATGGAAGTTAAGAAAAGAGGATAGACCACAAAAAGAAAAGGAGCTGAAGAAAGTGAAAAGACTGGGAGGCATCAGGCAAATTCCTGGCATTCTGGATGTTCAGACTGTTCTTTATTGCATGTGGAACTGCCCGAGGACGCGTAATAAAGTGCCGACCAACCGGCCGGCAGCAGCTCGCTCCGATATCGGACCCAGACAAGTGAAACATGATGTAATGCTCCAGAGGTGGGGGGACCGCCTGCCCGATACTCTTCATAAATACATATTTCTACCAGCCACGCAATTCTGAACTTCCGCGGTATCATTCAAGTCCACTAATTGATAAAATGTTTATACTTCACGGCAAACAGATTTCCTTCTTCTTCATTCCAGCCTCCGCCGCCCTCACCACAACGCAGACTGGGAGGCTTTGGGGTAGAGAGACGAAATAATGTTCTACGGCAGCAGTCGGGCATGGGTTCGCATCCCACCAGGGCTGATTAGATGGTTTATTTCTGATTTCGAACTACGACTTTCTCGGGATTAAATATCGGGGTGGGGTTACTCGATTGCAACGAAAAATGCAATCCCCTCTCCCCGTCGGGAACGAAAACTCAAAGAGGACAGGAAAAACCAAAGACTACAAGGGAAATGCAAGGATAAGAAGAGGGAGAAAAGGAGTACAAGGAAAATACAAGAAGAAATGGGGCAAGCCAATGAATATAAGGGGAACTGGGAGAAGACAACGAGAATAAAAATAATACAAGGAGAACTGGGAGAAGACAATAAGAAGGGTAAGACAAGGAGAACTGGGAGAACAAAATAAGAATGATAATACAAGGATAATATAGGGGAACACAAGGAGAACTGAAGAACACAAGGAGAAAAAGGAGAATACAAGGAGTTCTGGGAGAAGACAACGAGAGTAAGAAGGATACAAGGAGGGTTGGGAGAAGAAAATAAGAAGGGTAAGACAAGGAGAACATAGGGGATCACAAGGAGAACTGGAGAACACAAGGAGAAAAAGGAGAATACCTGGAGTTCTGGGAGAAGACAACGAGAGTAAGAAGGATACAAGGAGGACTGGGAGAAGAAAATAAGAAGGGTAAGACAAGGAGAACATAGGGGAACACAAGGAGAACTGGATAACACAAGGAGAAAAAGGAGAATACAAGGAGAAGTGGGAGAAGACAACGAGAATAAGAAGGATACAAGGAGAACTGGGAGAAGACAGTAAGAAGGATAAGACAAGGAGAACATAGGGAAACAGAAGGACAACTGGAGAACACAAGGAGAAAAAGGAGAATACAAGGAGAAGTGGGAGAAGATAAGGAGAATAAGAAGGATACAAGAATATCTTAGGGCAAGACAAGAAAAAGAAGGGCAAGGCAAGGAGAACATCGGGGAACACAAGGAGAACTGGGAGAAGACAACGAGAATAAGAAGAATACAAGGATATCTGAGGAAAAGATAAAAAAGAAGGGCAAGACAAGAAAAAGAAGAGCAAGGCAAGGAGAACATCGGGGAACACATGGTGAATACAAGGAGAACTGGTAGAAGACAACGAGAATAAGAAGAATACAAGGATATCTGAGGACAAGATAAGAAAAAGAAGGGCAAGGCAAGGAGAACATAGGAGAACACAAGGAGAAAAGGAGAATACAATGAGAATTGGGAGAAGACAAGGAAAACAAGAAGAATATATACGGAGTACAAACGGGATTCAAGTAGATCATTTTGAAGATAAGGAGATGAAGGTGAAGATAAGCAGAACATGGGTAATACAAGAAGAAGGGGAATACAAGGATAAGGGGTGTATAAGAGAACAAGGGGAATACGAGAACAATGGAAAGACAAAAAGTGAGGTGAATACAAGGCGAAGAAAGGGATGACAAGAATGCACAAGCTATGCACCTGGCGACAGATAAGGTTGGTCTTCACGTACCTTAAATCTTACTAGCTTTTGGCTAAGTTGCGGCTGAAGTGTAAGTGAAGTTGTCACTCTGAATACAAATTCTGAATTTTCTACCCAATAAGTCAGATGTAAGTGAAAGTGAAGTTGAAGTGACGTTTCTGAATACAGCTCCTTAAACTTGATCTGTTCGCAGTCTCTCGAGGACTGTAAATCAAAATTGTAGTTCATTCAGTGAACGTTCAGACACAACATTGAAATGCTATTACGAGTATATTACAGTAACCCCTAAGAACAAAGAGTCAACACATGCTTCTGAACTGAGCGAATATCCCCCCACATAAATAGAGGTTCCCGAATTTGTGACACATGACCAAAAGCCAGGAAAGATGGCGCATTCAGCATTGGCGTATTATCTAAGAACTGCTGATTGTGTTCGATCCAATTTTCTATTGGGAAAATGGCATCCACGCACCCCTCCTGGCCATACAAAACACAACCCTATCGAGGTGATGGTTACGCTTCACAACACTTACCAGACCTAACTAACCGAATGATTTCATCACGGCTACCAATCCGTTGTTCAAAGCGCAAACTAAAAATACCACTGTCACTAATAACATAACCTCCCAGTCTAGTTGTGAACAGTAGCCTATAGGATACTCTCAGAAATTCTTCGATTTTTATTCCTCCCCTTAGTTTCCTTTTTCTCTCCCTTGTATTTTTACTTTTATTACTAACTTGTCTTTCTACTTTCTACTCTACATCTTTCACCGTCTCTGCAGGTCATCTCTGAAACTCTCTACCACAACATGCCAGAGACTGTCGGACATTATTTAGTTTCAAAAATAAACTAAAATTGCACTTTTTCAATTCAGATTCCTTTCAATTATAAGCCCTTTTCTCCGCGATAATTTGTAAAAATATATATATTTTCTTTCCTTTCCCTTTTTTGTTCTCTTGATCACCAGATGAATTTATCATCATACCCTTTTTTATTATGGATTTTATTTCATTTTCGTATTTTTCCTCCTTTTTTATCATTATTTTATTATATTCCATTTTGTGATATTCTTTCTTACGTTTTCCTTATTAACTATTTATAGTAAATGAGTTCCTTTTATTATATACCAATGTATTTTACTTTCTTTTTTCTATTATGATATTATTTTCATGTTGTTTAATGTCGATTTTGTTATGCTATTATTATAATTTTTTTAATATGTTAGTATTCTGTTCTTTAACTTTTTGTTAAATTTTCACTACTTGTATACTTTGTGACATGGTAGAGTATAAGAGAAGGCCCTATGACCTTAACTCTACAAGTATCAATAAATAAATTATTATTATTATTATTATTATTATTATTATTATTATTATTATTATTATTATTATTATTATTATTATTATATTATTTCTCCCTCTTGCGATAAATACACATGTACTCTGCTTCTGACATTCTCGCTTCAGTAACAAAGCATACTAACTCTTGTAAAAGTTAAAAATTTCAACCTTCACACATACATTTTTCCCCTTTTTTAAAAAATTTTGAGTATTAAACTTTTTTTATATAAGGCGAATAAACTAACTCGCAACTGCACGACTATTAGCTTTTCAGCGTATGACATCATCATTTCCTTTTGTACACATTTGATTTGGAAACTTCCATCTATTGGCCTATTCAATAACTAAAGCGATGGTGCTGTTCCTACAATCAACTTTACGAACTTCATCTTACACAATCTTAAAAAAAGGCGTTAGACATTGCCTCAGTTTGTAGGTCAGAATATAGAAGTTTCACATTTAAAAAAGTAGCTTATTATACTCATTATTGGACAAATCGTCAGAGTAAAGAAAAAAATGCAAAGGTAATTTAAAATCATATTAATTTAAGTATGACTCTGATTATTAGAGGAGAAAAATTCGCTCCGGTGCCGGGGACAGAACCCGGGTCCTTGGTTCTACGTACCAAGTGCTCTAACCACTGAGCTATGCACCGGATCGAATCCCTATCCGCTAGTGTTTTTGCCTTTGTGGACTGACTCCAATTTCGACATATATGTTGACATATATTAAGTCAACTGCCATTCTACTACAAGGATTGAACTTCGGCGTACCTCAGTGGTTAGAGCACTTGGTACGTAGAACCAAGGACCCGGATTCGATCCCCGGCGCCGGAGCGAATTTTTCTCCTCTAATAATCATTGTTACCATAACAGATACATTCTGTAGAACTCGTCAAATTATATTCACTTATTTTCCTGTGATCAGGTATATATTTCGCAATTCTTTATTCCGCATTATTTAAATTCCGTTTATAGGTCTCTTCCCTGCCTTTCTCTTTTTCACCCTCTTTCTTTTTCAAGTTATTTTTTTTCTCTCTCGCTTTGTTCCTTCCTTCTTGCTTTCATCATTTCTTTCTTTCACTATTTCTCTTTCCTGCTTTGTTATTCTCTATTATTTTTCTTTCCACGTCGATTTCTCTCTTTGTATTACTTCAATCGATCTAGGGATCTGAAGAATCACTGCCGCTTCAATTTTCGACCAGAGACACAACCCTAACAAAGACAGCTATTACCATAATGTATAACAGCATTTGCAATAATTCCTTTAACATACAAAAATCCCGCTAAATACACGAGCAAACTGTAGAAGTTACGGTGGGATAGTGAACTGTGTTACAAAGTGAACACCATCTGTTCCGTTCCTGAAAATAATGAAGTTGGCTCAGCAGATTCTCCACGGGTCTCGGCGTTACGATAATTTATACAATTTAGTTATTTTTATACTATCATGCCAGACAGATGTCTCTGGTAATTTGCAACTCCTTTCGTAATACATATTGCACTCGTGGCATGGACCCGGAACCGGTCACCATGTAACAGTGAGTTGTAATTCCATTATTTCAGTAAAGTTTCCATCCTCAATATGCACGTACTTCGCATGACTGTGTAAACATGACTAACATTTATAATATGTTTACTATTATTATTATTATTACTATTATTATTATTATTATTATTATTATTATTATTATTATTATTATTATTATTATTCCTTCAAATAAGCCTCGGAATGGGAATGATTCTCTGGCACGACCACAGCAAAGGAATAAGGTTTATTCACTATCACCTTTACTTTTTAACTTTGCTCTAGTCTAGAGTATGCCGTTAGGACAGACCAGGATAACAGAGAGGGTTTGGAATTGAACGGGTTACATCAACTGCTTGTCTATGCGGGTGACATGAATATATTAGGAGAAAATCCACAAACGATTAGGAAAAACACGGGAATATTAGTTGAAGCAAGTAAAGAGGTAAGTTTGGAAGTAAATTTCGAAAAGACAAAGTTATATGATTATGTCTCGTGACGAGAATATTGTACGAAATAGAAACATAAAAATTGGAGATTTATCGTTCGAAGAAGTGGAAAAATTCAAATACCTGGGAGCAACTGTAACAAATATAAATGATACTCGGGAGGAAATTAAACACAGAATAAATATGGGAAATGCCTGACATAATTAGGAACATTAAATCCAGACGTTTGAGAGAGCAGGGCATGTAGCACGTATGGGCGAATACAGAAATGCATATAAGTTAGAGTGTTAATTGGGAGGCCGGAGGGAAAAATATCTTTGGGGAGGCCGAGACGTAGATGGGAAGATAATATTAAAATGGTTATGAGGGAGGTGAGATATGATGATAGAGACTGAATTAATCTTGCTCAGGATAGGGACCAATGGCGGGTTTATGTGAGGGCGGCAATGAACCTCCGGGTTCCTTAAAAGCCAGTAAGTAAGTAAGTAAGTAAGTAAGTAAGTAAGTAAGTAAGTAAGTAAGTAAGTAAGTAAGTAAGTAAGTAAGTAAGTAAGTAAGTAAGAAAGTAAGTATTATTATTATTATTATTATTATTAATGATAAAACTTTCACTATAAAAACTACTGTGTTTAATCACGATAACAGATTTGATTAAGTAATGTAAAAAATGTTGCTGTATGTATAGGTTACTTAGGCCTACGTGGTAAACTCAATTTTCACAAATAAGTTAATTTAATTTATAACGATGCAATTATAGCTAAAATTGTTCATCGCATTCGTTCAGTTTGATATGTTTATTATTATTATTATTATTATTATTATTATTATTATTATTATTATTATTATTAATGATAAAACTCTCACTAGCAAAACTTCTGTGTTTAATCACGATAACAGATGTGATTATGTAAAAAATATTGATATAATTATGTATAAGCTACGTGGGTGGTAAACTCAATTTTCAGAAATAAGTTAATTGAATTTATAACGATGTAATTATAGCTAAAATTGTTCTTCGCATTCGTTCAGTTCGATATGAATTCAATGCACTTTCGGTAATTTGCTATTTTATTACATTCTTGGTATATGCTCGTACCACTTTTCACTGAATATGTCTATAAGTTCGGCCCAGTACTAGGGTGCCATCACACAAAGTCGACCGATACATTTACAGGCCAGTTTTATAGCGCCTATAATTTCGAAATTACACGATATATTTCAGCAAGGAAAATAGTTATAAAAAATGTGAAGAGGAACTTATCATTATGTGGTGATAATATGTTTCTAAACTTCTTTACAAGATTTGTATCAAATATACATACATAACAAGAACTAATCTATGTATAAAAAGACGAATGTTAAGGCAGAGAAGGAAAGGGAGGTGATGGTAGTGGTGGTGGTAGTGGCAGTAGAGAAAAACTTTCGCTCCTCGACATAAAGATTTGTCGCAACGTTGTAAAATAAGCTAAAAAATCTTCAGTTAAATAATTCATATGTACATTCAGCTTGAATTGAAAACAGAGCCTACATAAAATCGTCCTTTTACGCATTGTCACAAAAACATAAATTATAATCTCATATACACACTCCATTATAAGACCTAACTAGCTCCTTTGAAAGGCATCCACGTCCTTCTTGATAGTTTTTGAAATGGTATAGCAATACAGCAGGTTATATCAAAAGGTATTCCATATCCAGATTCTGATTTATTATAATCTGCAAGTATGAGGCCAAGATGTAATAAAGTATCAAAGTTAACTAATAAAGGGTTTATATACAATAAGGTCTAGTGGTAACGGATTACTATATATAGAAAGCAACATTTCGGACGCAAGGATGTATCCTATTCCGATATTTACATCCTTTTTTTTTACTGATTACATGAACTGGTTTACATTCATACCCATAAGTACGATAGCGTATAAACAAATGACTATCGTAAATCAAGGTTGACAACATGACGGTGGAGTAGCCAACTTGTTCCAGACAATACGGAGCTCAATCGAGATTATCAGCGGACATTAGCTAGCTGAACATAATTGATAAAATACTGTGAATGTGTCATTTTGATTTATTTCGAGAGACTGTCATCTCGTACTTCGAGTGGCGTAGAAGCTAAACCTCCTGTGTACAGCCCACCTTGTAATATGACTAGGGACCGGATTTTTATGTAATTACATATTATATTCCTTTCAACTTAACCGTATATAAATAACAAATCTTTGCTAATCTTGTAATTACCATTAATATATTAAAATTTGATGCTACATATTTTTACATATTTACCCCACATTACATATTATGGGTTGGTATTACATAAATCTTCATATTTAGGGGTTTTATTCATTTTTACTTCTCTAAAAGGAAACAAAAAAAAAAACTTCTGCTGGGGAAGTTTAAAATTTGAAATAATTACACAGATTTAAAAAACCTTTTTACCTACCCAAGAAAGGATATATTTTGGGACGAAACATAACGTCCTTAGTTCCAGCAAGTAATAGAGACACTCACTCCATACCGCCCACTGTAAATACGAGTGAACAAAAGGCAACCTTTCTCATACAACTACCTTGTATTGTAAAAATCACTCAGAAAATAGGGTTGCCTTCTTGCGGTGGAGTGGGACGAGAATGACATGATTTGTCTCGAACTATAATTGCTCTGCACACGTCTTATCAAGCCATTCTCATGCAATTTGTAACCTTACCCACCCTCTTCCTAATCATTCCAGGGAAAACTCGCGTCAAGTTTGACATGAGCCGCAATAAAGTAGCCGACTTTTGAAAAGAAGCTGGAGTAAAGGAACAAACTGGAAAGATGTTGAAAGATTAAAATGAATAGCTTTTCAGGTTATTGCTTGACCTTTTTACTTTAAATTTAGTATATCTATACGGAAGTGGAATTTTCCGAGCAATTAGAAAGTATGGTTCTCGGCTGGAATACTCCTATTCTTCTGAATGAGACAGGAATGTCATTTTTCAAACAACAGTTTGTAAATGCCTATAGTTTGAGGTTTTAGTAGTACTTTGTTTCTTACAGGGAACAGCTAAAATGCATGTGTCCCACATCTCCTCTTATTTTCGCCTAACCCAGTAAAGCGAAACAGTGCTTGCAGTACTGTTGTGTCATTCATTTCACTCAGTTCTCTAGTTTTAGTACTTACATTATAAAGTACAAGTGAGTTTATCTACTGCTTTTAACTAACTAAAATGGCCCCTGTATCTTCAACCCTAACGACAAAAATAAAATCATGGATTGTGATGAATGGAGCTTTCACTACAGATGGAAAAATAGTAATGTGTCAAGTGTGCGGTAAAAAAGTCGGGAGTTCTATGAAATCATAACTGGAGATTCTTACCTATCCTATACCTGCCAGATATTGATAATAAATATACTCATGATTTTACATATTTTGGTACATATTTAACTTATTTTTCTTACATAAATATGTACATATTTCACACTTTAATATTAAATAAAAATCCGGTCCCTAAATGTGACTGTCCGCTATAGACAAACACCGAGATGGCCCGGTCATAAAACTTGGCGCCTGGGTTCACACCATGTGTGTTTAAGGGTGCTTATCTGGATCCTGAGGCAGCAGCTCTCGGGATGTTTTTAACATTCGCTTATCAGGTAAGTAGGTCTAGGCCTTAGCATTAGACAGAGTCTTTAATTTTAAAAGATGAAGTTGCATTCCAAGTAAGAATCTCAGGCAAAATTATAGTCCCTAACAAAAGTAGAGCGCTAATACTTATGAAATTAAGGAAAATGCTCCTGGCAAATAATTTTCAGATCCATATTTTCTTTAATTTTTCTTTCTTATGAGATTTTAAGCTTCCTGCTGATTGCGTTCAGAAACAAACTTTTGTGTATTCCACTGTGTACTGCAACTAAATACCTCCAAAATTTTGGAAATGCATATAGGCTCTATCATCAGGGAAATTTAGTACAACCTGGAGAGTAATATATTCTGTTGAGCCTCATATCGATGGCTGAGAACCAGACTGTTCTCAGTCCAACTTTTTATAAGAAATAAATCTGTGTTTCATTGTGTTCCAGTTCTTGTCTGCATACAGAACATGAATCGATCAAAATTGTAAATATCCCTCTACATAAGGTTGCTATGAAGCTATTTCAAATTGTTTCATGAAGCTTTGAATGTCAGGAGCTTAAAATAACTTTCCTGAAAAAAAAAAAGTAAAATGGACTTGGAACATTCTGGTTCTGAGCCATCGATATGCCTGGATACTCCAAATATAAGTAATATCGTTTTTTTTTAAGTTTGATATTTTGTAAAATTTTAATGCTTTTCTTTAGTTGAGCAATGCAATTTACTAAACGCTATAGTTATTATTATTATTATTATTATTATTATTATTATTATTATTATTATTATTATTATTCCATGTATTGTGGGTCCCTATCACCACGGCATGGCGTGTCCTCAGGTTGCGGATAGAGGAGACGGCCTTCAGATATGGAGGATAGCTGTGAATATATTGAATAAGCAGTCGTGGACAGCCGATGAGAGGTGGTCCTCCAGCTTTGGGTTTGAGCGAAGGGCTAACAACCCGTCACCGTCAAAAACAGCTTGTTACGAATCCATACAATAAGATGGGAGGATAATATTAAAATGGATTTGAGAGAGGTGGGATATGATGATAGAGACTTTTGTAAGTAAATTGTAAGTAAATAAGTAAGTATTATTATTATTATTATTACTATTATTATTACTATTATTATTGTTATTATTATTATTATTATTATTATTATTATTATTATTATTATTATTATTATTATTATTATTATTATTATTATTATTACAAAGTGGTAGCAGTTCCTATGTTGATGTATGGTGCAGAATTTTGGGTTCTAAATAAGCAAGAAGAACGCAGAATATAAGCTGCAGAAATGAAATTTTTGAGAGGTGTGGCTGGATATACTTTATGGGATAGGAAAAGAAATGATGGCATTAGAAAAGAACTCAAAATATTCAAATTAACAGAAAAAGTACCTCAATATAGGAACGATTGGATGGAACATGTAGAACAGATGGAAGATGACTGCATTCCAAATTTAATTTTAAATTATAAACCGAAAGGTGTAAGGAATGTTGGCAGACCGAGAAGGAGACGGATACAACAGATCAGAACGAGCCAGTTATGGCTTAAGCCCTGAAGCTGATGATGATGGTGAAGATTATTAATATTATTTAAGTAGGCCTACATAGCATTGTGATTTTATCCTTCTGGGGATATTTGGTATTAGTTGGCATCATTGAAGAGACGGCCAAATTAGACATTTAAGCACTACATTTATGTGATTCTAACTATAACTACTGTCCATAGAACTGAGTGTTTGCTCCTTGTCCTGTGTTGTTTCAGCGGTGACCCTATGCCATACTGACCACAAAACCAGAGAGGTCCGCAATATGTTCTTATCTAGTGTTGGTCGAAAGATAATCTCTCTCCTGCACCGGATTGGATTGTAAGCCGGTAATACAAAGAGAGATAAAACGACGAAGAAATAAAGTAAAGAAGAAAAATAAACTAATTTATTAAACATAACGGACGTTTATTGAGTAAATTCGAGGGCCTTTTAATAACTTAAAATGCAAAACGTTTTAGAATAACAATTTCATTTGTCAACGTTACTTGATCAAACAGGAAAACCACACGAATTTAATAAATGGAAAGGTGTTAAGTATATGCGTACTTGTTTCAATTTAGGATATTGCTAGCATTACTTAACGTGTTTAAAAAGAACCATTCTGTTACATTTCACAAACCACAACGTATTTATATTTGAACATTTGAGGCTTTTTCACTAATACTATTTATAATTTAAACGTATAGTTCACTTTGAGCGAACAGCAAATACATATTTTTTTCTTTTAAAAGGCATTTCAGTAAATTTGAATGGTCTAGTTTAATATTTGTCTTTCATTAAATGTATCACTAAAATAAACAACATTAATACATTGTTTCAAGTGTTTCAATATAGAATTTTGTTTACTTTTCAATAAATACAGCCCCTGTTACTGTTTATTACATTGCTAAATCCTCAGAGAGGGAAAATGTTTTTGTAAACATATTTCATTTGCCTTAAAAGTTTAATTTTATAAAACCCAAACTCCCAATTCCGTAATTATTCACATGATATAAAATATGATTTTTAAAATATATTGCTGTATTTCAGAGTTGAGATTAATATTTATTTTTCATCAAATAAATTGTTTACGTCGAGCAAAAAAATAGCATCATTTACGTACTGAATTAATATTTTGTTTCAAATTCTGCAAGTCATAAATGGATTGTATTTATTTTGTGATACATTTTCGGTTCAACCGTCTTGTTTTCTATGTATAACATTAATAAATTCTCGAATAAGGGAAGACTTCTGTAAACTCGTAATCCAATAATTTGGAATATTCCATAACATGTATTCAAAATCATCTAGTTTTGTAATGATTCACTTAGCACGCAAAGTTGAACCTGGCAATCAATTTTTGGAACTATATACAAGGTGCAATAATTAATATATTTCTCAACTGCTATTGTATTTTTTATAACGTTAAACATACTTATGACTGTCACTAAAGATTATTACACCCATGCTTGTTGAGTCAGCCTATCAAACAGCGTCGGATTGTCTTTAAGAACTGAGCTTTTATACGTGATTTTGTGTAAACATGTTAAGGATCTATTGCGATTTTTTTTCCTGGAATCTCTCCATATACGCCTTATGACTAATCTTCTTCTCTGCCTTTCAAGTGATGCATTTAGTATAGATCCCAGGGGTTTCCCTGGTTCTAGATAACTTTTCGAATTCCTATGTCCTGTATTTTGCCTACATTCAGAGCAGTCCGGAAACTTATTGATTGTCTCTTGTACAGTAACAATAATTAGACTCCTTGTATCTACATTGAAATTACTTCACATAGCTATGCATTTTTTATTTACGGAATTAATAAATTAAAAGTAACATGAATACTAATTAGTCTTTGTTTCAGCTCACTCACATCTCATAAAATGAGTTAATGACAATAAGATAAGAGTAACCGCAGTAAAAAAGGGGAAATATGCCAGCGTATAATAACCAATTAATAGGGATCTACGGACATACTTCTGAGCTTCGTCTTGCGCAAGAACAATTGTTAGCCCCGATTTTGTGTTTAAGGTTTCAAATAAATACCTATTCATAAAAATCTATTTCACGTTTATCATACTGAATTGAGTCTTAGATACTGGATATAAACAAAATACATCCAATAGTTTATGTTATGAGAAATCACTGCACACAGACGGACAGACAGACAGATAGTGTGTCAAAATCAATTACTCGGCGTCAGGGATAGCGAAATTAAGGCCTATATAACCGGAAAAATCTAGAGATAATCTTAAAGCATTAGAGTACATTCTGCAAAGTAACAGTTGAGATGGAAACTAATTTACGGAAAGTAACCAACGGATTCCATGTAGTGGCTACGTTCGACTCTCTCTACTTGCCTGAGGAAAAACTTTATACAAAAAAGAGATTGAAATGCGAAAGAAACAACTTTCATTATCATACATATTCTTACTGGAAATTTATATTCCCGTGAAAAATTCGAAACTCATTTCACAGAGGATTTAAGAGCCTACAAATGGCGGTGTTTTCATTACGTATGCTATATAAAATTGAATGCTGAACCCAGTATTAAGCCTGGCAATTACTCGGATCAAAAATATGATCCTAATTAAGAATACTTATTGTTAAGATGGTTTTCAATTGCAGTCTTCATAACTCTATGGTAGCCTATGCCTCATATATTCCTGAAAAGTACTTACGGTCTTACTAATAAAAACTCTATATACAGAGTTTAACTGTCTTATACAATGAGTAGCTCGTTTATAAGCCGTGTGCAAATTCCTTACTAATAATCACTACATACGTCGTGTATAACAGTATAACTGTTACACAGCTACGTCATAGTTTCGTCATTACTTCATTATGAAAGGTAATAGAATATCTGAGATTCTCTATTGCATCCGGTAGAGCGCTCTAGTGTGCCATGTTAAGTATCGATAGTACAAGTGGCTCTGATCGGTTACTACATTATATTTTGGTCAAAGTGTACAAGCTAAAAGAATATTAATCTAATTATTCTATGCTCTTTGGTTTGTTCTTCTGTGCTTACAAGGCAGCCATCATCATAAAATGACAGTCGATACGAACAACTGTTAGAGGGGCGGCCATTTTTCTCTATATACAACACTTAAACAAGGGGTTTCGTGTATATAACTACTGCAAAGCAATTCCCATTGTGTAGTTACAGACTGTTTATACGTCCATAGCTTATTCACGGTTTATTAGTAACGTTTTCTCTCTCAACTCTGCATAAGTCTCGTATAAAAACTATACACGGTTTATTAGTAAGGCCGTAAGATAATATAACAATATAAAAAGCTACATAAAATGAAATTATATTAATTATAATACAAAAAAATAAAGGTAGACTAATATTCTTAAGAATCCATTTCTTTTGTTAAAGAAAATTTGACAAACAATTTAAACACTTCCTTTTCAAACACAAAATTAGTGTTAGGCGTGTATCATTATTAATAAAAGAATTATACAGACCCGTCTCAGACCAATTTCAGTATTACACTTTGGTTCAATTAGTGGGCTGGAAATAATGTAACCTATGGTCTTGTAGAATAAGCATGATAATTTTACGACTACAGTACTTGAGTTTGCTTTTATGAAAATATGTTAATAATAACTATATATTCGTAATTCTTTTTGATGTCTAAAACTTTAAAACATTTATATTATGAGCTACTATATTCGTTCTTCGAAAAACGTCACAGTGTTCAATCTGCAGTGCTTTACGACCTATTATGTTGTGAGTTAATAGCAGAACTGTGTCAGAAATACAACTAAAGTCCCTGATTGTAAGATAAATATGTTTATTTGTAACCATAACCTCTCTTTGCGGCTTCATTTTCGCCCTGGGGGATTCGCTACGCCTATACGTGCACTTTTTTTGCTTATATATATTTCGCTGGAATACAATTAACTCGTGGTAACACCCCTAACGCCGCCCAAACTTCGTGTTAACACACCCCTGACTTTCAAATCCTCTCACAGAGGATGGGTGGGAAGCTTCTGCAATACGATTCACATATCTCGCCTTCATTGTATCGGCCATCGATTAATGTAACATGATACACACTAATCATGTAAACTTTCACGAACTGCTCTCAGCTAATGAACTTTGTCCCGGCATCGAAGCTACACCTCCCATTGTGCCATTCAGAAGCAGATCTCGCCAATGGATGAGTGATTCTTTATGCATCGCAGAAAATTCCCTGTCTGCCAAGCTTCTGTTTCCCAACCTGTAGTTCGTGACAAGTTGAAGAATTAATATCTGATACATACAACATAAATGTTAAATTTAACCACTGTTATGTTTCCACAATATAGTAGAGTTCCTCATGTTTAATTTTTAATTTATTTTAGTAGGTTATTTTACGACGCTTTATCAACATCTTAGGTTATTTAGCGTCTTAAAGAGATGAAGATGATAATGCCAGTGAAATCAGTCCGGGGTCCAGCACCGAAAGTTACCCAGCATTTGCTCATTTGAGGGAAAACCCCGGGAAAAACCTCAACCACGTAACTTTTCCCGGCCGGGAATCGAACCCGGGCCACCTGGTTTCTCGGCCGGACGCACTAGCTGTTACTCCACAGGTGTGGACATGTTTAATTTGTTGTAGTTATTCCTAGAAACGTAATTTCTCAATTATCTAATGTCATAGCACCGAAAAGGTGAAGATATAAGTGTGTCATGGCTCGCTGTATGCCGTCATGTGGCTAGCCGATGAGCCTAGAGAATTCAATCTTCCTACACTTCCGCAGAGGTTATAACCTATGAGGCAGAGAAGTTGCCTAGCAAGAACGGCGTTCATTCTGAAGAGTACGTACCGATACGTACGGTAACGCCTGTAGTGGCAGGAATGTGAACTGCTTGGAAATAAGTACTGTCGGGATATGGGGAGAGGGTTAAGACGATTACTTACGTATTTGTTGACATTAACTTCGACGGTCAACATGGACACGGAGCATTTGATTTGCGTTGAGGAATGTTACCGTACGCAACCGATGATAACAAATACCCTGCGTACGACTTGCCGGCGCAAAACACAGTTCGAAAGAGGTTATGGTAGCACACAGACCGTACAGACCGCCATCTGTTACTACGACGTTCAAGTTATACCGTACACGTTCTCAAGTTCAGATTGAAGAACGCCTTAAATAATAGGCAACTTCTCTAACATATAAGCTGAAACTCGCTTCAAATCGGTGACCCAAAAACAGTGACGTCATGACACACTTTGAAATGAACATCCAATATAAATTACAATGTATTTTAAACGAATAAAAATAAAACTTAGAGCCAGATGGGTATGCAGAGTGTTTCAGTGACTTTCTTACAAACTTTTAGGAGTAATAGAGGTGGTCACTATGAACTACCTTCATATATGAACCCACGTGCGGTAAAGTTATGTTTGGGAGTTATAAACCTTCATATGAGTAGTTAGTACAGCCAGCTAGCATCAAATGCAAGGTCATATTTCTTCAATTTTGTTACAGACCTCCTGTTCCTGAATTCTCATAAACGTGGTATGGGCTAGTTGGCATCGTAAATGAAATTTTGACTGATAAAGCCTTGGAGGTTTTCTTCCATTTTCATTAGCTCTTCCATAAAAAAAAATTCATTTTAGCAAATCCTCCAATGATAATTAAAGACACAAAAATTATTGTCTGTACGTAATGCTTAATCCAAATAAGTCTAATGACATACAAATAGAAGAGTTACATTTACAATGAAGTAAGATTCCAATGTATTGGCCATGAGTTCGGTGCCAGCTGGCTATCGTAATGTACGTTAGAAACAAAGTTCTGTACCTGTATATCATTCCCATGGAATTTGTAAAGCTCAGAAACACTGCCATGGTAAAATAAATGCTTACTACAAAATAAACAAACTAATTTACCACGGCTTCTTAGTCGCTGTAAAATTAATAGTGTACTTTACCAATATGATACAGAAAGTAACCTGACTACACATATTAGCCAACAATGGAAGTCTTTCCAGACATTCTATATGAAAATTGTTTATACTGATCACCTATGCCACGTCTAAAAGTTTGTAGCGAAGTCACTGAAACACACTGTATAATATTATGATGCACGACATAACCCTAGAAGAGGGAAGAGGGCGGATGTAATGGAGACACATAATATACATGCATGCAGGACCCCAATACTACTGTTAAAACACAAACACACACGTATCGAACTGAGTCTAAAGTTGAATCATAAAATACTGTATAGAGGGAGCACAGTCATCTATAACTGCAACACCAGCCATTAATTTTCACGAAACTTTTTTTCTTTTGTTTCAGTATGAGATTATCACTGATTCCGCGGTTGTGGGTATAATGCACACAGCCTTTTTCTTCTTTTTATCTCTCTCTTTGTCGTTTTTTATTATTGCTGTATGCTTCTGTATATGTATATTTCTTTGCCACTGGAAGGAAAACAAGATCGCGATGAAACAGTAAAACATTTTAAAACTAAAACCAGGGGAAAAAAGACAGAAAAGACAAAAATAAAAAGAGGAAGATCGTATAAGAATTCTGATTGGTCGCATTCGTCCCCCTCCTTCTCCGGTCTTATTTAACCCCCTTCACCCCTGTATGAGAAATGTGACTATACATAATGGACACCCTCTCTCTGTCCTCTTACACCCCCACCCAAAGTTCTCTTAGCCCTCTCGTTGCCTTCTTTTACCCTTTCCTCCTAACCTCCCACAACCCTCCCCCCAAAAAAATCCTACGGGGAATAATCTTGGTAGTCCAAGAGAAAGAAGATTTGTTTGCACCAACAGGGAGCGCTACCCCCTCAACCCCCTCGCCCTGCTGCCCCATCGCAGGTCTAGTCTGCTTCTAGCGGCTCTCGCAAATTTATAGTAACTGCCTTCTTTAGGGAGACGGCCGTTGTGCTATGCGAGCGGACCCATATTAAAATACATGCAGCAAGATGAAAATTTTTACTCTCTCGCTCTCTCTCCTATTTCCTGTCTCTATCTATCTCCTTCGGCCTGTCCTAAAGTTCTAGTTTTGCATCCTCCCCTTAACAGTTTCATCCTCCTTCACTCCCCGCACCCTCTTTTATATATATAAAAAATCCTAATCTCGCCATATACTTCTTATAGGGTGATACAAAACGTGCTACTGTGTTTCTAACACTTTTTCTTTTTTGTATTACATTAGTATGATGGAAACGTGATGTGAAAACAAGAAAAAATAAACATTTATAGTTCTCATGTATAATACTCGTAATGAGTGGTTAAATGTACAAATGCACAGTTGCCTGAAAATAAAGAGTACCTGTCCGTCATGTTGGAGACCCAGGTTCACATCCAGAAGAGAGCTGCTGAAATTTATGGTGGAAAAAGACATGTTCGGAGAAGACAATACTCCACTTTCCAATTTCAATTTTTCACACTAAAATGTCTCCATTCTTCTTGATACCAGTATATTTACTGTAGATCATGTCAAATGTTACAATTTTTCACAAATTCTCTTTCATCTTCATCCTGGAATATTATAAATCTCATCTTGAAATTTCCCACAAATCTTCAGTTCATTTTATTCTGGTATAATTGAGATCCACTTCCCATTTTGCAATTTGCCACAACTTTATTATTCATCTTCATCCTTGTTACAAATTTGCCACATCTTCATTATTCATCTTCATCCTGGTCTTTTTTGTATTGTATTTATTTATCTCACTTCACAGCTAGAATATGGAACATGTAAAAAACATCTTAACATTACCACAAAGTCTTAATTCATAGTCACAGTCTAGTTGAAATATATACAGAGGAGCTTATTATTGTGATGTACCGAAGTACATTATGATATGCGTAAAATATTCACGTTGTAATTTAAGACGGCGCTCATTCCGTCGGATCCCGGCCACTTCGTCCTCGTAATGAGTGCACCTCTGCACATAGTGTGTTAGACATTTTACCACTGTCACACATCTGTGACACAGTGCATGAGGGTTGGCCACTAAAGGGAAACTAAGAGGTGGAACTTAAGCTGAGAGGATTGAATACGGCATCGGAACTGGAATCCGGTCAGCACGTAGAGCTGAAAACCCAGGTTGGAGTCCTGTTGCCGGAGAGAATTTTTCTCCGTTCCACCCATCCTTCATCACTACAATCAATAGTTTTACATGCGTATCATATAAATTTTATAATTCTTTATCTGTGCATATAATAAATAAGCCATATTTTACTTTCAAAAGGTTAGTGAGAAAAGATTGTTCACTGATCCACTCTAGAGTGTCGATGGATTCAGTAATATTAAGTTTTAAATACTAATGATTTAACTTTTTTAATCTGATTTCTCAATCTGTACTTTTGTATGATTAATGAGGCAAATAAATATATAATATCTAAAATACCTAATATTCTTACACATAGGAAAAGAGAAGGTACCCATCGTTCAGGTCTACACCTGTGGAATAACGGTTAGCGCGTTTGACCACGAAGCCAGGTGGCCCGGGTTCGAATCCCGATAGAGGCAAGTTACCCGGTTGAGACTTTTTCTGGGGTTTTCCCCTCAACCCAATATGAGCAAATGCTGCATAACTATCGGTTCTGGACACCGGACTCATTTCACCGGCATTATCACCTTCATTTCATTCAGACTAGAGATGAACAAAACTAACTGTCGCTCACACTCGCTGTGTTCGTTGCATTTGTCTTTCGAGTCTCGTCTCGTCATTCTCGTGCGCTTCGAGTCTTGCTCATCATTCTCGAAATAGCATTTGGTCGGCGTGGAAAGATTTCGTAACTTTGAATAACGTACATCATTGAAATAAATAACATTATAAATGTTTGAATGAGACAAAAAGACAAAACAGTATCTTAGTTATCAAAATGTTCTGGTTCTGTTATATGATATTACCTATGGTTATATAAATAGAAGAAAAATAAGTTTGCATTTCTAAGAAACATAAAACATGAGTTAATATCTTTTTACTTGAGATTTCACACTTGATCTCAAACATATGGAAAGAAAATTCCTAGCTTTTTAATAATGGCCTAGTAATTAAATAAAGATTGAGGGAACGGATTATTATACACTGAAAAGTAGAGATGATGTTTCAAATAGGCTACTTGATTGTTTATACATATATAACAGTTGCCAAAGTAGATAAAAGTTCAGTCAGGTATAAACAACTGTGGCGATTCAAGGCTCCTTGACGTTCGGGTCTTCGGGAGTGATCAATCTCGACGTCTCGAAACACTCACAAACAGTCTTTACGTCAACGACGCAACGTATACAACACTGTCGTGCGGGTTTTCGGCTTTGCGGGCGCTGTTAGTCCTGCTTTCTCGATCGTTGTTCATCTCTAATTCAGACGTTAAATAACCTGTTGACATGTTGATACAGCGTCGTAAAATAACCCACTGAAAAAAATGCCTTCGTTTAGAAATTTAGAAAAGAGAACTGGAAAGTATTAATTCAAAAGACTGGCTTTTAAATGAGTCTGAAAAATCTGCTTGCATTAATATTCTTGATGATTTTGACTTAGTATTAAAATATTAGGAAAGAACATAGCAAAATATAACATTTTATACCCTTCATCGTCTTTACCGACCTTTCAAGGTACTGTACGTACAAAACTAACACCCATGTCCACAGATAGGCAGTTCTATATCTTCCATGAGAGCAAATTTAAACACAGTGAGTTTCTATAATCGGAAAGACGATAAGAGACCGTTCTAGGAATTGTTGGCCTAGGCCCGGTTTCTTCAACCATTGTTAAATTATAACAGTGTGTTATTCCATTTTAACTGTAAACTTAACAGTTGAAGCATTTCTTCAACTATTGTTAGTACTAACAGGCTGTTAAAACCTATGTTAATTTAACTACCCAATTTCATACAGTTAAATCATTTAACTCTCTGTAAACAAGAAGTATCCAATATGGCTGGTGTGTTAGATGCCGAACTTATATATCTGTATTATTTAGAAAATGATATCCATGAATACATAAACAGAGGGGATGATTTCTGTGATTTGACAGACCAGAAGTTCATACAAAGGTATAGGCTATTTTCTGCCAAGCCTCACTTTTCGCTTTCAACGCAGATCCGTTTGTTTGTTTATTCACATTCATTGGTTTACATTGGGAAATAATTTCCAGCAGAAGGTTTCTTTCGAACCCAAGAGAAATTAGTCACATGATTTCTTTTTGTTCCAGTGTTTTCCATTTCATAACAGCAATACCAATACGCTGCTCCACGCTATTGTGATACAGACGAGGAAAGAAGCAGAAATCAAACCTGAGAGAATAGAAAGACTTCTATTCTCTCTGAATCAAACAACGGAAACAAGCGAGAATCGCAATTGTCAGAGTTCAGAAAACAGAAGTGAGCCTATACTTGGTTATAGGTTATGGTTAAACTCTAGAATCTCTGGTCCTAACAGAGAGTTAACAAACAGAATGTTAAAATGTGGAATGTAAAGTTGAAGAAATGCAATTATTTTAACAGAAATTCATACTTTTAACTTACAGCTAATTAATGCTATGTTAGGTGTATTTTAACAAAGGTTGAAGAAACTGGGCCCTAATATTTTGTGAATTATTCCAAAATACCTCCCTGGAGGGAATGGCACATATCACTTCCGAACCCACTCTTATACGAAAAAGAAACTATTCCTTCACCTTTCTCATATGAGCAGTCTGTACAGTAAAAAAAGTTATTTTTTTTTAATGAACGAAAAAGACTAAACGAGATTACGCGAATAGTCTTGAGGGTTAGAAAGCTAAGATAGCCTACGTGTGGGTGTATACAGAAAGTGGCTGGAATGAGAGCATCCCCATTCGTTGTTAAGGGAGAAAACTAGAATTTTTTTAAGAAAATAAGGATGGGTTATGTTTGAAGATAGAGGGGAGGGTTGTTCTGCTTAGTTATATATTACGGAGGCAGGGGTTGGTTGCCCCGACTAGCTAGCTGCTGCAAGAATGGCTGAGGGGGTGGAGGGTTCTCCTTAAAACTCTTTAAAAATGGGGATGACGCAGGCGCCCAGTTCTCCTGTTCCACCCCCTTCATCCTGCGACGCCACAAGGATGCCCATTCCCTCCCTCCCAATAAGCCACCCCCACGAACTTCGGGGCCTGCCAGCTCACACTACGGTGCCATTAATGCAAACTGTTTCTTGTGTAATTTACAACATTCAGTATTATATGGGCCCTAGACTCTAGTTCCAGCCAGTGGCATCGTTTTTATCTATCGCAATGATCACTTTAAATAAAGAAAAAATGAAAAAAAGAAGGGTGGATAAGCAAGGGAGAAACAGAAAATGGAGGGTGTGAGGTAATGGGACGGTTCTGAGATTTCTCACAGCGTCGCAAAGCCCTGCGCTGTTTTATGTGTGACTTGTAGCGAAATCACGACAGCGAGGGGTGGTCGTTATGACATCTGTGCTTTACATCATCATTGAAGTTTAAAAATACGTCCAATGCGACAATAAATCCTTCCTACGCTAGCGTCCCGTCACGCCTGTGACGAAAACTCGTCTCCTTGGCAACACCTGCTTATAATCGTTGTTCTCTCTATTGTTAAGCTCTTCTGTGTAACAAGGAGTAGACTGGATTGTTTACGAGGTCCTCTATCCAGACATAATGGCCGTTGTGGTCATGGTGATTAAAAGAAAGGTCAACGGTCAGCTCATCGCAGACTGAAGTGGGAGAGTTCGACAATAGTTAAACATAAGATGTAATGTAACAGTTGATAAATTACACCGGATCAGCTTACTTAATACTCTAAGGGTGAAACCTAACCATGTTTTCCCTATTACTACATATGTTATTGCATTATAGTGATTTTCTAGCTCTCAGGTTGAATTTTCTTTTATCAACATCGTTTCGAACTTCGAGAACTCATAAATACTACAACTGGCAGTTATTTTCTAACTGTTATGTTGGCAGCAATAACTTAAGTTTGCAGTAACGTAAACTGATGAAAATGCAAGTACCTAGGCTTGTGAATTAATAATTAATTGGTAATAGCAGAAACTCGGCTAATTTCGCAGTACGGGTAATTCCGCAATAGTGCATATATGATTTTACTGCGGCTTTACAATAGCGTGAAAGTAAGTTTTGAGAGGCTGTCAACAGGAGGCATGTCCTCTGCAGTGCTATAGAAAAAAATCAAGGATATTGGTCGACACCTCTGTCGGCAATACAGTGAAACATCGAAAGTTGGCTGTTTTTCGTGTTTTGTTACACAGCTGTGAAGAAAGTGAGCATTGTTACATATAAATTGTTCCTTTTATGTTACTTTCATAATGCATTTCATAATTATTTACTATTGCAAAATTAGCCAAGTCCTATTGCGGATTTATCCGCAGTGTTGCGGAATTACCCGAGTTGTTCTTTTTCAACTGTTATGAATGTACAACTAAATATATTTGCATTTTAATAGGTATCTTTTTCTCATTTGGTAATGAAAGGTTTCGTCCATGTCTACATACCTTGATAATATTTTTCAATAAACATTTTGATAAAAATGATAGATTTACTTCTTAATATTGCGGAATTAGCCGAGTCTCCCCTACCGGTATCAATATTAATATCAATACACAATTCAGTTCTGTTGCGTTGTGATTCCATTCAACTCTATACTCAGGTAAGTGTAATTAAATAAGAAATGGAACATGCACGTAAATATTAAATTCTTTCATGTTTAGATTTTTATTAAAATGTCCAAGAGAGCAAATATCATGGTAGCGACTTCTCCAAGAAAGAAAGTGTTTGAAAGTATTTTGAGTAAGCTATACATTTCAAAGTGGTCTTCTGTTTTCGGAACTGATACTAATCACTTCACATGATCAAACTACATTTTCAGGTTAGGTCTCGTGAATCGTAAAGTGTTTAGTTAAAGTAATAAATTTCATGTTTCCAGACAATATAATTTAATATTACATCATACTAATCCTAATTACCAACATAATATGCAAGAAGTCCAGGAGGAAAATATACTCTTTCATAATTTATTGAACATTTAGAAAACACCTCGCAACATAAAGATGAGACATTGTTATTGCTAATTACTATATTATTGTTATTATTATTATTATTATTATTATTATTATTTTATTTCAGCACGTAGCATTGTCATTTTTCCCTCTTTGGTGATAACTGGTATTAGTTGGCAACACTGAAGAGACTTTTAGGAACTACACTTACGTGATCCTCAGTATACTTTATTCTTATCACCCTAATTCGTTTTCTATTACACATATAACCAGACTCATTCACAAACAAACAGAAATAATCAATTCTGTCACATATTTAGGGTCATGGAACATTTTAGTAGACAAATTAAAACAAATATAAAATTGCCTACGAGTTATAACAGAATGTCTTTTAATCAAAGTATCCATATAGGAAGAAATGTTAATATTACTGTCAGAATATTTTAACTGTACATTTAGATTTCATTACCATTTGTCGTATGGCGACAAGAAAGTTTTACATGAGGAAAAAAATAATCGTTGGTTATATAGAACACATTTTTTATTATCCATGATAAAACTGGCAATAATTCGAAGGTCACTGACCTGAAGAAGAAGGTGGATGCAACCTCCGAAACGTTGTGAGTTTTTACTTTTCCATTACAGGAAGAAGAAAATACTGTAATACTTAAAAAAAAATCTGCTTCAATATTCTAAAACATGACTAAAATAAAAAAATGTGTAGTGTTCATGTTCTCACCGTGCATTAAAGTTTCCTACATCTGAATTACCGAATCATTAGTACATTATTAAGAAATTTTAGATTATGTGTGTTCTTAACAAGATTTCGCATGCTTATTTTGTATTAGTATCATTTTATTCTGTTTTCGAAACGTATAAATGACTGTTATCCTAATTAAGCGGTAAAAGTGTGCTTACATTATGATTTTTTAATAATAAATTAGTGATTGGTTAAGAGAGGATTGTGCCATGACAGAACTAATGACTATGGTGCGTCCCAGGATTCTGTAGAGTTCTTGGCGCATATGGGGGCAAAGTCTATCTGTGCCGGAGTGTATTGCGGGTAGCATCAGCTCGAGACTGATAAGGGGTAAGATGCTCGTGGTAGAGTGTTCAGATAGAAATGATCCCCTCCCTGCAAGAGATTGGTAGTTTCGTTCAATCGAACTATCTACTTTGGAAACTGTTATATATGTATAAACAATCAAGTAGCTTATTTGACACATCATCTCTACCTTTCAGTGTATAATAATCCTTCCCCAATCTTTATTTAATTACTAGACCCTAATTAAAAAGCTAGGAATTTTGTCATATGTTTGAGATCAAGAGTGCAATTTCAAGTAAAAGGATATTAACTTTATGTTTTATGTTTCTTAGAAATGAAAATTTATTTGAGAATTTTTTTTTTCTATTTATATAACCATAGGTAATATCTGATAATAGAACCAGAACATTTTGATAAATATGATAGTGTTTTGTCTTTTTGTATCAATTAAACATCTCTAATGTTATTTATTTCAATGATGTATGTTATTCAAAGTTACGAAATCTTTCCACGCCGACCAAATGCTATTTCGAGAATGTTGAGCGAGACTCGAAGCGCACGAGAATGACGAGACGAGACTCGAAAGACAAATGCAGCGAACACAGCGAGCGAGAGCGGCAATCAGCGTATTCCGAATCTCACTGGTCCGGTGGCATCAATGACGTCACGTTGCAGCGAAATAAGGAACAAAACTGCTGGAAGGATCGATGGCTGTCATGGCGATTGTACAAGTTGTTGTCTGTGCTACGCTAGCAAAATTTTGCGAAATTTTCGTACTCCCATCTCGTTCAAAGAAAAGATAGCATAAACAATTTATTTCTTGAACCGGTAGTAAGAACGGGTCCGTTGATATGTTCGCTCATAAGCCATTAACATTGTTTTTACGTTGTGCTCATTACAAACAATACAGCAGAACTACAGCAGAGCACACCGCCATGACACAACAGTGCACGATGTTATTCGTCTGCTAATTCCCGCCCTATACAAAAACCAATCAGATTCACTGATGGCGGCTGATGGAGACTGCCACCACCTCTGCAAGTTGATGGCACCGGTGCGACACCGGTGGAGCATCAATGACGTCATCGGTGGAATTCGGAACACCGTGATGCCATCGGATTGCTCACCGGTGAGATTCGGAATACGCTCAATTAGTTTTGTTCATCTCCAGTATGCATATATGTACGCAAATGTTATTTAAACAAGATATTTCCTACAAACTACCACCATTTTGGTTTTATACATACGAATAACTTATATATATAATTTTAGTTTTTTTTTTTTAAATAAAAGATTAATTTTTACATGTAGGACTAAGAGACTAATCAAGGAGATATTGGGAGTGTAGGGCACACCATGAAGAGGTAGACAGAACTTATTATTCCTCTAAGATACTGTAGATCAGACCCTGGAAGCTTAATTTCATACTGATTAAACTAAAGTCTCATTGTGATACAATATTATCGTTAACACCATATTGTTATACATTTCTCCCTTGTTTTCACCATTACTTTTTAAAGTTAATTATTGGAGGTACATTTACTTTACAAATATTTTCATTGAAATATTACATGTTCCTTCTATTATTGAAAATATCTACCAGAATTATTTTCAGCCATTTAATTTCGGACTACCAAGAATACTCTGGGGGAAATTCCTTCCCTACAGCTTACTTTCTTCCACTTCCAATCAGCGTACAATTTTTCCGGGGTAGAAAGGAAAGCAAGATACTGCACCAATGTGCATGTAGAAAATGATAACACAACCAGGGGTGATAATTTCAACTTCCGCCTAGCCATATGCTAGGCAATCATACGTGTACCGAATGATATAGTGGAAAACAAGATGGCAGCCAGTGTAAAACTAGCGAATATGTGGAAGTGAAAATAAGGGAACTCGATGTATTAAGGGTGAATGTGCATACAACGAGACGGAGAAGGAGAAAAAATGGACAAAGAAAATGGGGAGAAGGAAAATAAAGTTATGTAGCTCACGTCTCGAGTCCATTTTTATCAAGGTGGGTCTCCAAGGGGCTGTAAATAACAAGATGGCGGAAGAGAGACGGACTACTCTGTGCCTTTCCTCATTCCTATTTTTTACGATATGAATTCAAATCGAGCTGATTCAAGCTTTCGTCGTGAGCGAACTTCAATCTACCCCCTCCTTTATCCCCACACCGCCCCTTTTCGTCAATTCTCCCCCTCCTATCTTACTGTACATTAGCCGTTGCCCCCTTAGAATTACTTTGGAACTAAAATCTATCCACCGAGAAAGCAATAAATAGGGGGTGTGTGGATTGGCGAGCGGGATGCAATGTTTCAACTGGGATATACTGCAATATCCAGTTTCTTTTCTGAGATCATGCATGCTGTAGGAATTTTCTAATACAACTGGATGCTCGTGAAATAATTCTTGAGCAAAATGTATATAGTTCCATCGTGGATTGTTCACTCATTCGTGTCTTTTTATATTAATTATATAAGTATTTATAACCCTAACATACCTATATCAGGTAAAATAGGGTTCTCTGTAAAATTGGAGTAACTTATAATAATAATATTAATTATATACACTTTGAAGATTGAGTCTACCTTCGTCATGATACAAGAAAAGTGAATTTCTTAGAGCAGCTATAGGTCTCGCAAGCAGGGAATACCGACGGAAGTTATGCGAATGAAATAATGCGATAAGGAAGACAGGGTGACAGGAAAGATCACGAGATAGCTTGAATGATATTCATGAGTATAGTCGGAAGAGAAATGACATCGATAGAATCAGTCTTGCGTTGTGATAGTTACATTACGACTTTAGTTTGTTCCATTGCATGTGAATAAGTGTCTTGTATCGCACGGTATTATTATTTCATTCGTAAACATTATGTTGCGCGTTTAATTAGCTTCGAATTTTTCTCTTGCTGCATTCTTTATTTCCACAGCGATGTCCTCATTTGTTCATCTTCTTGGAAGAGACAGTACTTCCATCGGCCCGTACCTCTCGCCCCGTCGGCGTGCCTACATACACACGTCAAACAGACAGCAACGCCACCATTGCTTTTCGGTAATTTCTTTGCGCGAGCTGTACAAGTTGATATTCCATTTTACCGATCCAATGAAAATGCACCACTGAATCCCTTTTATAACTATGTAGTAGCGATGCAAATATATCTTATTCGTAGTATTTATAGCAATAAAATTATTTAAAATAAAGTGGTTTTGTGAACAACACATTTCTACTGTGGTATAGTTTTTGGGTGTTTCACCGGAACTGAAAAATAAAGTACCAAGTATTTCGTAAATATATATTCCACTTTAAAAATTAGAAATTTATCCTTTGAAGAAGTTCAAAAATTAAAAAAATCTTGGAGCAACAGTAACAAATATAAATGACACTAGGGAGGAAATTAAACGCAGAATAAATATGGCAAATGCCTTTTATTAGGGCCTATTTTGTTGGGAATCTTTTGTCATCCAGTCTGCTCTCAAAAGAGCTGAAAGTTAGAATTTATAAAACAGTCTAAGTTACATTACCGGTTGTTCGGTACGGTTGTTAATCTTGGACTCTCACTTTGAGAGAGGAACAGAGGTTAAGAGTGTTTGAGAATAAGGTGCTCAAGAAAATATTTGAAGCTACGAAGGATGAAGGATGAAGAGAAAAATTGAAATGTCACTGTATATTTTCCAACAATTATTTTAACATAACAGCCTGGAAAATGTTACGCATCACCTTCACAGTCGTCCTCACATACTGAACAGGCCACAGTTTTACTGCTAAGAAAATGTTTAATTTTGAACATTCTTTTAACATTTGCAGCCAGTAAATGGTATCTACTATAATGAAAGAGAAAAACTGAAATGTCATTTTATATTTTCGAATAATTAAACCTACTTCAACAAGGGAAGGTCTATTTTTTTCACCTTCATTAGCGCGTCTGGCCGCGAAACCAGGTGGCTCGGGTTCGATTCTCGTTCGGGGCCAGTTACGTGGCTGAGGTTTTTTCCAGGGGTTTCCCTCAACCCAATATGAGCAATGCTCAGTAACTTTCGGTGCTGGATCCCGGACTCAATTCACCTTCAACTCATTCAGACGCCAAATAACCTAAGATGTTGATAAAGCGTCGTAAAATAACCTACTAGAAAAATGGTTCACCTTGAAATATTTTCGTATTTGAGTTAAACTACCAGTAAAAACGATTAAACAAGAACACAATAAGATAGAAGAGTTCATAACTGACAATAATTGATATTTTCATATTTTAAATATATCAATTACGAATTTTAAAAATAAATTTTGGAGAAGGTGGGCACGAATCACTTCCCCCTCCCCTTGGTATTGCTTAGGTTAATACATGGTAGAAGCACCCTCCTCCAAATACATCTCAAACCAACTAGACTAGACGGCATTTCGGAAGGCGGTCAGCCGCTATATGCGCCGTAGCATTTCTGGTATGTGACATCACACGCTTGTACAGTAGAACAATCGGAATCAATCTATAACAAGTACTTCCCGAGTTTGTTCGCTCACGTGTGAGTGTTTAAATACATTTAATAAGTAAAACTAACATGAAGAAGAGACTGTAAAAAGACAAGTAATGCACAGGCAGGCGCGGAAAATAGTGTTTAAGGTGTATAATTATTTTATAAACTTTGACAAGCAGAACGCTGCCGGCCATCTTGATGCTGGCTGCAACGTTGCCAACGCGCAAGAAACGACTGCAGAAGCATGTGGTGTGGGATTGAGAACCGTGCAAAGAATATTGTTAGTAAAGGAAAGAGGGTTTGTTTGTTGTCATATTTACAGTAATCAACGGCTAAAATCATTATTGTCTTTTGATAATTTAAATTCTCTCCTGCGCTATTGCACGTGCTCGTGAAGTACGATGTGGCAACGTTGTACGCTGCCTTGCTCTCTCTACCTGACTCTCTCAACGCAAACGCTAGCAGACTACTGCCTTCCGAATTGCCGTCGACTTTAACTCCATAAAAGCTCCAGTTTTTGAGCCGCTGTCAAATTCCATCATTAAAAACGATAATTCAACCCAACTGTTTCAAAGCAACACGAAAAGATCATGTAAGCCTAATTTCTGACGATATGAGTAGGCATACTCCCCATTATGGACTAGTCACTAGCCTGAACTCTTGCCAGTTTAAATCGTCGTTCAAAGGCACTCGTTTTATATTCCTTAAAATGCCTTCTTAATTTTCATTGTCAATTTAAAATGAGATTTCTATAAAGCGAAGTGGACTTCTGGATAAAAAACAGGTGGTTGTTGCAGTGAAGAAGGGAGTGGAATTCAAAGCCCATTGAGGGCAACACCGTAAAATGTTCACAGTGGGTCTTGTGGCAGGCAATCAACAAGTCACTTTTATGCACCGCCGCGTGTGCTTCGTGTCAGTTCCTAGAAGAGTAACCAATTTCTTCGACTTCTAATAACTCCACCTCGCCTCATGTTCTGTCTGATAGAAGAGTCACTTTATTCAAGGGTGATTCCGTATAAAAACATTATTCTTTAGTGATCCCGCGTAACAGACTTCATTCTTGAATAACATTTCAACAGAATTCAATCCAAAACGGTTATATTAGTACCAAATACGAGTAATTACAACAAACACCAGTGAGAAGTCTTCATGGGAGATCCTTGGACGGTTTCCGTTGCAGATACTGCAACGAGATTGAAACCTTAGCACACGTCCTAGGATCCTGTCAGCATGGAGAACTCCTGAGAAATTCACGCCATCATAACATCCGAAAACTAATAGCACAAGCCCTTAGAAACAAATCCTTCGAGGTCCATGAAGAAGTGCACTGCGTTGCGTCTGAAGGCGGCGGAATTAGAAGAGCGGACATCGTGGCTCTACACAAGACTAATAGTAAAGGCTTTATACTGGACCCAACTGTTAGATTTGAGATGAGCCAGACCCAACCATCCGAGGTCAACAAAGAAAAACAACAAATTTATGAGCCTACTATTCCGTATTTTCGAGAAAAATATCAGATGGAAGGCACCTGGGAAGTACATGGTTTAATGATCGGAGCGAGGGGCACCATCCCACGATCAACTGTAAACACTATCAAAACATTTGGAATCCATGACATCATTCCAAAAATAATTACTTCAACCATTAAAGGGTCTGTGGCAATTCTGAAAAGTCATTTATAAGGAATATCATAATACCCCCCCTTTTCTATTCGTTAGTGTGTGATTGTTACATATATATGTACAAATTTATTATTTCTTAAACTTAAGCTCCTAGTTCACATTTCAATTTGGCTCATCTATCTTACTGTAATCATTGCTATTCTTATATGTGTGTTATTCTGTGTTTTTGGCAACCCAGGATGCCTGGGCAGATTATTTCTTGAAATAAATTATATATATTATCCTAATGTTCACTGTATGCTATCCCATACAAATCATCCAAGAAATTTGTGTTAGACACTAGTGGTTTTGGTGCACCCGCTTCTCTGAGTTCACATCATCCACAGTCTAGTATATACCCGTACAGTCACGAAGCTCAATACGTAGTAAATATGCATCCATGAATAGTTGTTCACCACTAGGATCGCTACTATCGCCCCATTAAAGACAATGCGAAATAGTACGGCACAATCTATTGTTCCTAGCACCCTCAAAACTCGAGCTTCGTGACTGTATATACTAGACTGTGACATCATCAACCTTCAAACATAACCTCAGCGAATCATCCAGCAAACATCATAAGCAGCCATTTCAGAAGTTAACAAATTGGGAGAAATAGACAACGATCCACAGATCACAGCGGAATATTGTGGCACATAGTCCAAAATTATATTTTGAAAAAAAAATCACTCTTCAACTTTCTATTCTTCTAATTAAGTGCATTTTAATTTTATTTCAAATAAACCATTAACAAAAATCTAAAATAAACTGTTAGTAAAATAATTACAAGTATTAATTCAAAATAAATACAATGCTTTTATTTTTGTAAAACAAAGCATTCTTTCATTTTACGAAGAATGGAAAGAAACGACTTCCTCAAAAAAAGAAAACATGTGTGCAAGTTTCAACAAAATACAGGTGTACTGGCTTGAGATTTAAAAGTTTATTTTAAATTTTCAGGATACGATCTCTACAACATGGCAGAGCTGATAAATCTATCCAAAAGAGAACTTACAAATTCATATGCTTGTTTTACCTACAAATCAAACGAACATTGGTTAATACTCGTTTTTATATATCTGTGCGACGGACGTTTCTGGAGCTATCCCACCGCTTAACAAGACCTTATTATTGTAGAAAACATTGTAGTGGTATTCAGATAAGTCAAATATAATATAAGAATATTTATTGAATGAGTTTCAGTCAAAATGACTTATCAACACATTTTATTCTATTTTTATTCTCATATTTATTTATTTATGTATTTATTTATTTTGCTATCAGTAACTGCCGAGCGAAAAACCATTCGTAGTTAATAAATGATTTCAAACCAGACATGACTAATCCACATGATATAGTTTCGGAGACATACAAACTTTACGTTCAACTGATACGAAACTTAATGTCACACTTACAGCCTTCAGCAGTTAATAAACAGTCATTCGTGTTGACCACAAGGTGGATTAAGATAAGAAGGTGTGATTAAAATAAGTAACTTAATTTTTGTAATATTGTGGGATATTCACGTCTGGCCTGAAACCAAATATTCAATAATTTGTGGAATATATGCGAACTCTCCTTATGTATGGGAATGGACTTCTTCACAATGTTGTTTATCGCATATGGCATAAGCATTTCCACGACCTGTTAGAAATAAATATAAAGTAATTACATAATTAAAATAGGACGTTTGATCCAGGGAACATTCGTGTTTGATAGAAGGATAAATCGTTTAATATGTTACTTAATTTAAATTGTATTTAAATAATTAAAATGCGATCATTTTGGTCGAGAGACCACTCATTTGGTGCAATGACAATTCCTTTAATACGTTTCTTAATTGTTATTCCATTCAACCATAGTTTAATGAAGATTGACATATCATTTAGTAATTACTGTAATTAGCTTCCGATATTATTTCATACAAACACAGAAACATTCTCTGTAGGCTATGTTTCATAGCTTTCGATTGTTGTTGTCCAAGGCCCCTTATAGTCGAAGTCACTTGTTTTTATTTCATTACAACGCCTTAGAAGGCGTTGTTATCTTAATTTTAAAACCCTTTTATCTCATTAAATATCAATCCTATCAAAATTTTGCAGAGAATAAAACTTAACGGAAATCATTTTTAAAGAAACCTTTGTTATGTAATATTTTTCATGAAAATTAATAATAAGGGATATATTTCAATTTATTTAATTCAACTCCCCTTTTAACCCCCCTTTTAAATTAGGTGTTTTGAATGCTATATATCCTAAAGTATAAGTTACAACGAACTTAATTTATATTCCAATTTTCATATAAATCAGTTCAGCCATTATCGCGTGAAAAGGTAAGAACATCTAGACAGACATACAAAAAAAAAATGTCAAAAAAGCGATTTTCGGTTTCAGGATGGTTAAATATACATGTTAGGACCAATTATTTTTGGAAAAGCGAAAATTACCAGAAAAATTTCGGCTACAGATTTATTATTAGTATAGATGACATAAGTTGAATATAAACGTAACAGTCTAAATAATAGTTCCATCTCAAGTCCTTGCTATTATACACAGATACGCCACTGTAGCAACTAAACAACAACCAACATTTTATTAAGAAAAACATTGCGTTTTCTGATCACTCGAAGGATCAGGTGAAAAGCGTGTTAACTAACCCTCTGCCTCTTTTCTCTCAGACACGTTTTCAAATGGCCTTGGGTTCCGAACCTCATTTTGTCGGTTGAGTGTTTAACTACAACGAGACTATCAGTTTTATTATGCATACATAATTAGCCGGAATCTGTGACGTAGATTCCGTGAGCACTGTTATTAACTACCAGTGAGAGGAGCCAGACAAAAGTTCTACCTGATCCAATGTGATGTTAGCCTCTGCAGTGGACATTCGCCATGAAATCGCATGAAGCCCTCAAGAAAAGAGCTTCAAACCGCATTTATATCGCCTAGAGAAAGAGAGAGACAGAGGGTGTAAGAGACGGATAGAAGTAAGACGTGTGAAGGGTTGCATACAAAGAAGGACCAATATCTTGCACGAAGGCTATGTCAGACCTCTGTAAAAATTACGACTACAGCCTGTGACATCCATTGCCTATCATGGGAGGTCAACACTGCCGGTCAGTGGAAAGTACTTTCTGTCATGGTTTGTTCTGTTCTACAGCTACTGTAGCTTGAGACGTGAGATATTTTTAAGAACACACACGTAAGACTGTAGCTACCCCTCGTGCGGAATTGGCAATGACGAGCATTCTAGCAAGTTTGCTCACACTGTTATCAGTATCGATATCAGATCGATACAGAATATAAATATCGATGCATTTTTAAGATATAGATCTAATGCCTATATTCGATCTCTATCTACACTAAAAGAAAAAAAAAGAAGAAAACGATTTTGTGGAACGGAAATTCAAATTCGGTTGTTATGGAAATGTTTACATCAAATCCGAAAAAATGATAATTGAACGAGTCCATTTCTATACACAAGGAGATTCGGCAGTTGTCAATCACTTAAGGGTAGGGCCTATGGGTTACTGAGTTCTGACGAAACATTTCAATTTTTACCATTTTTAAATTTTCCCACCAACAAATCATTTTGTCTAGGAGAAATATTTGTGCAAAGTTTCATTTTATTATTGAAATTGTAGGTGATCGAAATATTATTTATTTTAAGGGCCATAAGCTAACCTGATCGTCAGCTAGCTACCTTTAAATGTAGTTTCCCGGATATTAATTTTTTTTACATTTTTCAATATACTGTATCTGAGAGTTTGAATTTATAAACCAGTTATATTACCGGTTGTTCTGTATGGTTGTGAAACTTGGATTCTCACTTTGAGGGAGGAACATAGGTTAAGGGTGTTTGAGAATAAGGTGCTTAGGAAAATATTTGGGGCCAAGAGAGATGAAGGTACAGGAAAATGGAAAAAGTTACACAACACAGAACTGCACGCATTATATTCTTCACCTGACATAATTAGGAACATTAAATCTAGACGTTTGAGAGGCATGTAGCACGTATGGGCGAATCCAGAAATGCTTATAGAGTGTTAATTGGGAGGCCGGAGGGAAAAAGACCTTTGGGGAGGATGAGACGTAGATGGGAGGATAATATTAAAATGGATCTGAGAGAGGTGGGATATGATAATAGAGAATGGATTAATCTTGCTCAGGATAGGGACCAATGGCGAGCTTATGTGAGGGCGACAATGAACCTCCGGGTTCCTTAAAAGCCAGTAAGTAAGTACTGTAGCAACGGCAAAGGAAGCTTTTATAGAAACGGAGTATCTTCTGCGAACCTCTGGAAAAAGAATTAAGGAAGAGAGTGCTGAAGTTCTTTGTGTGGAGTGTGGTACTGCATGGGGAAGATTCATGAACATTAAGACGAAGTGAAGAGAAGTGAATAGAAGCATTTGAAATGTGGATATGGAGAAGAATGGAGTGTGTAAAATGGACAGACAGAATAAGAAATAAAGCTGTGTTGGAAAGAGTAGGTAAAGAAAAATTATGTTGAAATTGATCAGGAAGAGAAAAAATAATTGGTTGGGTCACTGACTGAGAAGAAACAGTCTACTGAAGGATGCACTGGAAGGAATGCTGAACGGGAGAAGAGTTCGGGGCAGAAGAAGATACCAGATGATAGACGACATTAAGATGCATGGATCATAAGTGGAGAGAAAGAGGAAGGCAGGAAATAGGAAACGTTGGATAATGCTAGGTTTTGCAGTGAAAAACTCGCCTTGGGCAGAAAACTACGAAAAAATGAATGTAAGAAATAAGATTTCTCAAAACCATGTATGATACTGCAATGACACTTTTACCATACATTTTAAACACTATAATTAGGCCTACATGGAAATGTGTGTTATTTTTATGTCACTTTAAAATTACAGCCAGAATAATTTTTATGCATGACCTTAAGAAAAATGTTTAAAAATGTTCAGCAATATATTTTCTTTCTAAACCACAAATGATAAAAAAAAACAGAAATGCAGAATTCTATTACTGAATTATTCAGCTACATGATAAAATCTTTACTCATTCATTTATAATCTGATTTATTGGCAAAATGAGCATTTTTCTGTTTAATCTTTTGGACCAAATATATAAACCAAAAAATTTTAAATTTTCAACATCATCTAATCTTAATTAGGTATTGTTATTTAGTCAACTGTCCGAAGACAGGTCTGAAACTCACAAGTGATACCAAGAAGGCACTACTTATGAGGCAACTAGGCCAGGAAACAATGGGGTAGAGTGGTCAGTTTCTTTCCCCCTCCATTGCATACATCGCCCACTAGCTACATATTACACTAGTCAGACTTCAGATACATACAAACAATTGTTCTTTCTCTGACACATATGGTCAAGTGAGACGTATTGCCTGATAATAGATGTACAGTAGTGGCAAAAAAAAAAACCGGACCGACCCTTGTAGCTGATTTCAGAGCCTTGTTCACTCCAGAGCACGATAGACTGGTATTTTTTTTTCCTTATTCAAATTTATTTCCAATACTTTTCCATTGCAGCGATATTTTACTATTTAATTAACTTATTATCCCCAGAACATGAATTTTACTAGCTATTTTGTAATGGCTTTCGAAATGGGCTACGTCAGCAGTCGAAACTACAACAATTTCAATAGATTACTCGCTATCTTGTGAATGCGGGCGTGACATGCGTAGTGGCTCATTTCGGGACTTTGATTATTCCATCGGTCCGGATTTTTTGCCACTACTGTAAGTTACATATCAGCCAGAACCTCAATCAGAGGAAAATTAGGTATTAGTGATCAAAATTTCATTGAAATCGTATAAAAATTTTGGAATTTTTAAAACTCAGTAGTGCATACCCTTAAAAAATTTTGGAACATTCCACAGGATTTTAAACAATACTGAATACAATGTGGCCTGAATGGAAGAACATGTTAATTTAATTCCTAGTGGTGGCAGCGACCGTGATGATGATGATGATGATGATGATGATGACTCGATGTCTCGCTGACCTCAGCTGATCTGCGTCAGTATCAACCCTCCAACAGCAAATTCGCCCGCATTTTATGGCAGCGATCTGTTGTTTTTATGTTAGAGCCTACTAAAAAATTACAGCCAGAATAATTTTTATGCATAACCTTAAGAAAAGTGTTTTAAAATGTTCAGCAGCAATATATGTTTTTTCTAAATTAAAAAATGATAAAAAACACAAATGCAGAACTTCATTACTCATTCATATGTAATCTGATTTATTGGAAATATGTGCACATTTCCATTTAATATTTTGGACCAAATGTACAAATCAAAAAATTTTAAAATTTCAACGTAACTTAATGTAATCTTAATTAGGTATTCATCCATATAGTGTTCTGCCCAAGGGCAGGTCTTTCACTGCAAACCCAGCATTATCCAGTCTTTCCTATTTTCTGCCTTCCTCTTTGTCTCCTCATATGATCTATTTATCTTAATGTCGTCTATCATACGATATCTTCTGCACCGAACTCTTCTCCCGTTCACCATTCCTTCCAGTGTATCCTTCGGAAGGCAGTTTCTTCTCAACCAGTGACCCAACCAATTTCTTTTCCTCTTTCTGATCAACTTAGTGATGAAAATTTCATTGAAATCTTATAAAAATTGTGGAAGTTTCAAAATTCAGTAGCGCATATACTTAAAAAAGTTTGGAACATTCGAGAAGATTTTACACAATACTGAATACAATGTGGCCTTAATGGAATAATATATTAATTTAAATCCTAATGTGGCAGTGACAATGACGACCATGATGATGATGATGATGATGATGATAATGATGAGGATGATGATGACGCGATGTCTCGCTGACCTCAGCTGATCTGCGTCAGTGTCAATCCTCCAACAGCAAATTCGCCCGCATTTTATGGCAGCGATCTGGCTGGGTGTCCCGTCCATTTTTCAGAGGCTTCAGTTCTATTATACAAATGAAGGGAAAGGGGGGGGTCCCTGACCAAGTAATCACTCTTGCGCCGCGGCGTCTTCCTTTGGAGATGGACAACATCGTAGCGGACTACCTAGGGGATGAAACCTATTCTGACTTGTTCTCCCTTTCTTCTTCCTTTTTTTTATGGCAAAGTGTGACATCCATACATAGCGAGGCAATGCTGTACTACATTATGGGTCCAGGCAGCAATGCTACTGTCCTCTATCCCCCTTCTCCTACGGCCCAGAAATGACTGAATTGTACCGTGTGGAGTAATCTAAGGTGGCATAGACCAGAATAGAAGTAGAGCTGAAGAAGCAGAAAGCGCAACAACGGTAGAAGAAGGAGCAAAAACTTGGGGGGAGGGGTATCTCTTTTTTTTTTTCTTTTCTTCCTCCTCTTACATTTTAAGAATTCATGTCATCGACGCGTGTAGGTAGAGTCCACGTCCCACGACTGTAAAAGTGGTGATGAGGGTGAGTTAAGGGATGGGGAGGCGACATGCGATACTCTCGTGTTGGCTCCCCTCGTCTCCAGGTAACCAAATCTTGGAATTTTTTAACAATCCAATATTTAAACAGTACAGTTCTGTTTCTCTCTGAAAATAAGGCGAACTTATTTATCAGACATGATGATCAAAGGAAGTAACAGTAAATTAATATTTAAAATATGTAATGTGAGGGAGTACAGACTGAGAGAGCCTGAGTTCAAGCCAAGGTGAACACGGAGTTTTAGAGACCTTACATTATCTTAAGCGTCGTACAAAAGCTGAGCACCGGAAAAATATCACCTCCTTCTGCCAGGGTCAAGAAAACATGGGAGCATGTAGGCGGATATCTTTACTTCAGTTTTCCAAAATACACAAGATTTTTTGTTAATTTGTGTAGCCTAGATTACCGATAATTTTAACTAATATCAATGTTCAAGATCTTAGTCTAACTACAAAATCTGAGGACAATGTTTTCTAAAGTGTAGGTATTTTTAGTAAGTTATTTTACGACGCTGTATCAACATCTCAGGTTATTTAGCGTCTGAATGAGATGAAGGTGATAACGCCGATGAAATAAGTCCGGGGTCCACCACCGATAGCTACCCAGCATTTGCTCATATGGGGTTGAGGGAAAACCCCGGGAAAACCTCAACCAGGTAAATGTCTCGACCGGGATTCGAACCCGGGCCACCTGGTTTCGCGGCCAGACGCGCTAACCGTTACTCCACAGGTGTGGACAAGTGTATATTCATCTACTACCAAAATAAATACATCTGATCCGTTGTAATCAGGCTTGTAGGCAGTACTGGGACTTCTTTATCATGTACTCAACATGGCATGAAGCACACGTTTACACGATACTTGATAATTATAAACCATGGAACGCACACCCATTCTCAATGTAAGTTAAATCCGCATTTTTCTACGGAGAATCAACCAGAACTTGCAGGAGGGCAGGAGAAGCAGTAAAATGTGGAGGACGACATGGAAATGAGGAGTAGAAGGCGATGTGACGAATGGAAGATGAGGAGAATTGGGTGAAGGGCAATGTGGGGAACAGGAGATGAAGACGACATGAGCAGCAAAATGGAAGACGAAGACTTGGAAATCTGAAGAGAAGAAGGGCGAAGAACGACACGAGGACAAAGATGCGGAAAATAAAAATAAGGATGAGAATTGGAGGACAATACGAAGAAATAGAGGAGAAATAGCAGAAAATTACGTGAGAAAGAGAAGGGAGACAACGTTCCGATTGAGGATAATATGATAGAAAGAAGATAAAAAAATATGACTGGAATAAGGACGACGAAGAGGAGTAAGAAATAAAAGTAAAAACATTGGAAAGAGAAATAAAACAAAGATCAATTTGTGAAATACGAGTGATGTAGAAGAGAAGTAGAAAGGGAAAATGAGAAAAGCGAGAATTTAGGAGTATAAAGCGAGGGGAGGAAAATGTTGAGATAGGGAAGGGAGGCGAGGGGGAGAAGGAAGTACGGAACTATCTGAAGAGAGGAAAGAAGGAGAGACGTGAGGAAGGAAGATGAGGAGCATGTGGAACACAATGTGAGAAAGAGGTGAAGGGGTAGAAAGAAGATGTGGAGACGACGTGATGAAGAAAGAAACTCGAGGAGCAGGTGGAAGACAATGTGAGAAAGAGGTGATGGGGTAGAAAGATGTGGAGACGACGTGATGAAGAAAGAAACTCGAGGAGCAGGTGGAAGACAATGTGAGAAAGAGGTGGAGGGGTAGAAAGAAGATGTGGAGACGAGGTGATGAAGAAAGAAACTCGAGGAGCAGGTGGAAGACAATGTGAGAAAGAGGGAAGGGGTAGAAAGAAGATGTGGAAGAGGTGATGAAGAAAGGAGGAGCATATGGAAGACAATGTGAGAAAGAGGTGGAGGGGTAGAAAGAAGATGTGGAGACGATGATGAAGAAAGAAACTCGAGGAGCAGGTGGAAGACAATGTGAGAAAGAGGTGGAGGGTAGAAAGAAGATGTGGAGACGACGTGATGAAGAAAGAAACTCGAGGAGCAGGTGGAAGACAATGTGAGAAGGAGGTGAAGGGGTAGAAAGAAGATGTGGAGACGACGTGATGAAGAAAAACTCGAGGAGCAGGTGGAAGACAATGTGAGAAAGAGGTGAAGAGGTAGAAAGAAGATGTACAGACGACGTGATGAAGAAAGAATCTCGAGGAGCAGGTGGAAGACAATGTGAGAAAGAGGTGAAGGGGTAGAAAGAAGATGTGGAGACGACGTGATGAAGAAAGAGCAGGTGGAAGACAATGTGAGAAAGAGGTGAAGGGGTAGAAAGAAGATGTGGAGACGAAGTGATGAAGAAAGAAACTCAGGTGGAAGACAATGTGAGAAAGAGGTGAAGGGGTAGAAAGAAGATGTACAGACGACGTGATGAAGAAAGAATCTCGAGGAGCAGGTGGAAGACAATGTGAGAAAGAGGTGGAGGGGTAGAAAGAAGATGTGGAGACGAGGTGATGAAGAAAGAAACTCGAGGAGCAGGTGGAAGACAATGTGAGAAAGAGGGGAAGGGGTAGAAAGAAGATGTGGAGACGAGGTGATGAAGAAAGAAACTCGAGGAGCATATGGAAGACAATGTGAGAAAGAGGTGGAGGGGTAGAAAGAAGATGTGGAGACGACGTGATGAAGAAAGAAACTCGAGGAGCAGGTGGAAGACAATGTGAGAAAGAGGTGGAGGGGTAGAAAGAAGATGTGGAGACGACGTGATGAAGAAAGAAACTCGAGGAGCAGGTGGAAGACAATGTGAGAAGGAGGTGAAGGGGTAGAAAGAAGATGTGGAGACGACGTGATGAAGAAAGAAACTCGAGGAGCAGGTGGAAGACAATGTGAGAAAGAGGTGAAGAGGTAGAAAGAAGATGTACAGACGACGTGATGAAGAAAGAATCTCGAGGAGCAGGTGGAAGACAATGTGAGAAAGAGGTGAAGGGGTAGAAAGAAGATGTGGAGACGACGTGATGAAGAAAGAATCTCGAGGAGCAGGTGGAAGACAATGTGAGAAAGAGGTGAAGGGGTAGAAAGAAGATGTGGAGACGAAGTGATGAAGAAAGAAACTCGAGAAGTAGGTGGAAGACAATGTGAGAAAGAGGTGAAGGGGTAGAAAGAAGATGTACAGACGACGTGATGAAGAAAGAATCTCGAGGAGCAGGTGGAAGACAATGTGAGAAAGAGGTGAAGGGGTAGAAAGAAGATGTGGAGACGACGTGATGAAGAAAGAAACTCGAGGAGCAGGTGGAAGACAATGTGAGAAAGAGGTGAAGAGGTAGAAAGAAGATGTGGAGACGACGTGATGAAAGAAGAAAGACGAAGAGCAAGTGGAAGACAATGTGAAAAAGAATGTGGGGTAGAAAGGCATGGAATCGACGTGATAAAGAATGAAAGACGAGAAGCATGTGCAAAATATTGTGACAAAGGAAAAGGTGTAGTAGAAGAAGGATAAGGTGACGACGTGAGGAAAAAACGGGAGACGAGGAGAAGAGTGTCTAGCAATATGAGGAAGAGAAGAGGGAAAATGTGATCGATGTATCTGAGGAAAGAAGGGAGAAAGTTGAAGAGACAGAAAATAATGTGGAAAAGAGGAGCGATTTAAAGAGGGTGTGGAGGCCATGTGAGTGATAGAATGGAAAGGAGGAGAAGTGTAGAACAAACAATATGAAGAACGGAAGGAAGCGAGAGATGAGATCGGACGAATTGAGTATAAAGAAGAGGGGGAGATGTAAGATAATTTGAGAAAGAGGAAGAGGGTAGAAAACAGATATGAAGCGACGCAAGGAGAAGATGAAGGACATTCTGAGGACGAAATGGCGGGAAAGGAGGAGTATGCGGAAGAGATATTTTTTAAACTGAATTTTTAAATCGAATAACAATGCATATCATATCCTGTCTTATCTTTCTAAAGCGGATCAATATTCATGAGAAATTAAAAGACTTTTTTCGACCAGTTATTTAGTTATTCCCGTGAGCTATCAAGATCACAGTTAACTAACAAAACCTCACGCAAACATAACTTACTTCTGTTTATCTTGAGATGATGGCTACCGATAAAACGGTCGGCATATCTTTCTAATCCTTAGTCGTTTACAGGGTTGTTATAAATTTACAGCGCCTTCGAAACTGTCCCGTGCTACCCCGCATTCCATCCGCGGGACTCTGTTGTGACTTGTGTCTTTTTAATACAACCCGTGTTCTGTGACCAAAGAATTGGGGGACGAAACAGAAAGAAGCTTCGTATTTCCACAAGTTAATGTCAGAAAAAGGATGACAAAGTAGAGAGGGTGTGAGCCAGGAATGTATAATGAGAACGTGCGCGAAGGAACAAGTGAAAAAAATAGGGAGGACCAAGATGCAAAAACAGAATGAAAAATGCAGGTCCAAAAGGAATAACGAACAAGGGAAAGGACTGAGGGAAAGATATGTGAACAAGATGCGTTGGTCGGTGACATTAGAAGCTGTCGCTATCACAGTGGTTGATAAGAACCGCAAAACACGGATAGTTTGCAAATATGGAATACAGACTGTAGGCTAACTATAGCGGCTTGTTGCAGTTTTACATATATCTTTACCATTGAAAAAGGCACTGTAAAGTCCACCCAAAACAAATACTTATTTTGAACACTTGGTCTATTTAACTTTATAGTAATTTTAAACAAAGACATATACTCGTATTTGCGGTACCTAACATTGTCTCGGGAAGCCAAATCCTAGCAAGGGAAAGTTTTTGCATGGCGGTTCTCCAATGATGCTTATTACTCTGATTGTTCAAAGGTAGGATTAGGGGAGAGTTGGGTAGTATCGGACATCGGGTAATATCGGACAGTGAGTTTCTTTCATCTACCACCAGATGATAGTACCTGAATGACATAGTTACGTTTCTGTGATGTCGCATACAGAAACGTAACCACGTCATTCAGGTACTACCATTCGGTGGTAGATGAAAGAAACGCACTGTCCGATATTATCCGCTGTCCGATAGTACCCAACTCTCCCCTAAAGTGCAAGAGGTCATGAAGGAAGATCTTCATACTTTATTTCTCTGTTCGGTTATTTAACAACGCTGTGTCAATCACTTACATTGATGAAATTAGTGATGGCGAAATGAGGTCGAGGATTCGCCATGGAATTATCTGACATTTGAATTACAGTTGGGGTTAATCTCAAAAAAAAAATGATCAGATAAACAGCTGCAAGCGGGAATTGAACCCACGCCCGAAAGCAGCTCCGGATCAGCAGACATTCATGTTTTCATGCTCTTGACACTAGAATGAGGTAGTGTGGTCACCATCACGCTCCGACAGCCTTTTATCCTCGAGAAAGATCAGGTACTCAATTTGATAGGAAGTTGAATTGACTTCGGGGTTGTCTCGAAGTTTGGCCACGAGAAATATCCACCTGGGATTGAACTCGAGCCTTTCCAGTTACTCTACCGAAATAACAAGAGTTAAGCGTGAGTCTGTCTGTGCTAAGATGGATTGAATTTATTATTATTCAGTAGCTATGAGTAGGCGAACCCACACTTTCTGAAGTTGAAATTGCGATAGAAAAGCTGAAAAATTACAAGTCTGCAGATGTCGATCAAATTTCAGCAGAATTAATACAAGAGGGTGGAAACGCATTATCTAGCGAAATTTATAAACTTGTACTTACTATTTGGGAAAAGGAAATTGTACCAGAACAATGGAAGAAAATAAATAGAAAACTTCTGGCCACACACTACGCCACTGCCATTAAATAGGAGAAAACATAAAAAATAAAACTTAATAAACATTCACACTATAACATTGTGATTACATGCAACAACATAATACACAGCAGAGTTTTTATTTGATAGCCTACCAAACAAATTTAATTTGTATATGAATTGTAAACTAGTCTTCGTGTATTTTATTATATCAATATTCGCATTTTAATCATATAATATTTTTAATATGACCACAAACAAATAAATGAAGGCTTGTAAAATATATATTAAATCTTGTATTTTTAACCATTAAGTTTTTTACTCTATTGACATTTACATTCAAATGGTTTGCAGAAAAAGAGGTTAACATATTGCAATTTGTAAAACAATAAACGTATCTGATGATGTCGCAATCAAGACCGATGAAAACGTTAGTACGAACATTAAATTATGTAATATAATGTACCTTGTATATGGCATATTAAGTCACTGACGAAAAAATAATAAATCCAATTATTAAAATTCCCAAAGCTTTCTTATAGAAACTTGATGCAAATGAACGATGCTGAATATGAACGGAACACGTTTCCATGCCAACAACAAATGACTACACAGGACAACGGCCCGGGTTTACTTAAGCATTCGGTTTGAAAGTAAAGACAGATGAATGTATTGAAGAAACGCCATATAAGAACAAAAAAGAGTTTTTGCTATCCTTTATTCGGCTTGGTGCCAAAAATGTCTTTCAACCAAATTTAGCTGTCTTCTATTTCTACGATAGGCTCCTTCTCTTCTGCCACTTTCACTTATCCTCTGAGCAAAAGCTTCAACATATTTGACAATGTAAAAATCTGAAGGCCGATAAATACATAAATGGAAATTACTTGACGAAGATGCTGGGGCTCTTCCGATCGATGCGGGTAATATCGGGCAGGCGGAGGAGAGACTGGACCGAGATTAAGGAAGCGCTTCGACAATAAAACTCCCTGCTTCAACCCGCTTCTTCTGTGCTTTATAAAACTCCGCAATTCCCTTTTTATTAAAAAGTTTGTATCCAGGAGATTATAGACACTATCATTATTCAGTACGTTTTACATGTTTCGGAATAAGTTCATTCCTTTATCACGTTGACAATAAGAGTAAGTTTATATCTTATTTTCTTCTACTTTCATAAAAATATAAATTGTTGTTTAGTCAACTGTCCGAAGACAGGTCTGAACTTCACAAATGATAGCAACAAGATGCAACTTATGAGACAACTAGACCAGGAGATAATGGGGTAGAGTGACCAGTTCATATCCCTCTTCATTGTATACATCGCCAATTAGCTTCATATTACACTTATCAGACTTCAGATGCATACAAACAACTTTCTTTTCTCTGACACATATCGTCAAGTGAGATGTACAGTCAGTGCCACCGTTTCTGGCGCGTGTCCTTGAGTAAAAAGTCAATCAGTGAGCACTTGTTGCCAGTGCAGCTGAGAACGGTACCATCCAACACTGACTGCGTCAAAGGCAAGGCACTCGCACTTTGCGTTTCTGGGCTGTGTCCTTGAGTACACTGTCCAATCAGTGGCATGTTGCCACTTCGGGTGAGAGTGGTACCATCTCCTAAACAGATGTGACGTCAACAATCTGCCAATCACAGTAGTTCTCAGCTTTCACGCCCACAGACTCTGGCAAAGATATGATACTCGCTCTCTATGTTCCCATGACTTATTTCACACGCCAGAAACGGTGGCTTTGGTTATACTGCCTGATAATTGATTTTATTTTATTTTACGACGCTGTATCAACATCTCAGGTTATTTAGCGTTTGAATGAAATGAAGGTGATAATGCCGGTGAAATGAGTCCGGGGTCCTGCACCGAAAGTTACCCAGAATTTGTTCGTATTTGGTTGAGGGAAAACCCTGGAAGAAACCTCAACCAGGTAACTTGTCCCGACCGGGATTCGAACCCGGGCCACCTGGTTTTGCGGCCAGACGGGCTGACCGTTACTCCACAGGTGTGGACCTGATAATTGATGTACCTACTAGTGTTCTGCAGTGTTCGAACATGAGAGAGACAACCAAGACATTACAAACTTCGTCTTATTTAATATCGAGAACTAATAGCAAGATCTGTGTTACAAACCTTACGAGGTTAAAACATGAAGAGATAGGAGTGAAGGACAGCGAATATTTTTATAACAGGGTAGAAGAGGCCTCCTCCTGCAGAGCGAACATAGGCGAATATCGAACTTCGCCATGCTCGACAAACTTGAACCGAACAATGCGCCTGTAATACACGATGCTAATACAGTGGACTCTCCTAAGTTCGACGAAACAGAATTGAAAGTTGAGTCCAATAAGGGTAATGGGTGTGGCAGGTGAAATGAATACAAATTCTTATTGGTTATCCATCAACGAATACAGTACTGTACTTACATTTCCTGCCCGCCCCGAGACTTGTGTATGCGCTTCTAGTACCACAGTGGGTTTCGACAGTTCCGTCTCACAAACGGCACAATTCTCAAATAGAGAAAGAAGAGTTCATTAATTTAAAATCAGTGATCAATATGGATGTCCTAATCAATAAAATATTCTGTTTTCCTTTAACAAAAGTATCACTACAAGACACAGGGCCAATTTCCATTTAAATGGCAAACCCATTTCTTAGTGTCCGTATAGGGGCGTGTCTAATTCTCCTACGTAAGCAGTCGAACTATAGGATGTCGAACTTGTTTTCTGTCGAACTTTAGAGCTTCCACTGTATCTACATACCAGCCAAAATCTCAATCAGATGTAAAAATATAAATTAATAAAATTATTCACTATGTAGCCAAATGGAAAGATTAAATTTTTGTCTTCTGGAATTTTATGACGGAGAAATCGTCTTTATTTGCGCTGCGTCATTCCTAAAGAGAAACGCCTGGATGAACAGCGAAAATCAAAATAGTCATCGTTCGCGGGAGAGGCTAATGTTTACCGAGGTGTTTAATTGTCATGAATGGTCAAGTCTGTGTCGAAACAGGCAGTATTCAAGAGCTTGGCTGCACTGTGCAATTTCCCGCCTCGAACATGACCTCAAATTAGATAAGTAGCGCTTATCAGCCGCCTTCATCGCGTAACAACAAACTGAGCGGCAATGCAAATAAAAGGCAGAAGAAATTCCGAGATTAATATGCTGGCTACAAAGTGACCAGCGCCGGGAACTTAATGGTTGCCTAGGTGACGGCATGCGAAGGCGATAATAATTAGCGAATCTATTAAACTGTTTTGGGTCCACATATGCTGAGTACGTAGATATTTCATACTGTTTTACTGCATGAATGATATATTAAGCCTTCTAAGAACTTTGAAAGTGTGTCACAAGTAAACAAACCCATTTCACATGTAATAATAGCAATAAACAGCAAAGGAGTGCAAGAGGGATATATAAAGTATTTTCGCACGAAAGAAAATTTTATAAGATTCTGGTAAGACATTCCAGAAAATGCTTTATCTTAGCATAGAGAGAAAAAAAATAAAGAATAACAAAAAAACATTATGCATTGCATCAGGGACACACCGGTACGTATAATACGTCACCCAGTTTCGGGGATGAAACTACAGTTGTATTGGTTTGAATGTTTTCTTTTGTTTCGGTTTTTCATTGTAACAGAAGTAATTAATGGAGGGCATACAATGTGTTTTCTCTTTATATGAAGCGATATTCCGAAATTTAGTCATTATGCTTCACTCAAAGTATAATTTATCATATGTGGCTATTATTAATTTAATATTGCAAAACTCGTGATTACTCTCGATGCCGAGATATTTTTTTTTTATTTTAGTAGGTTATTTTACGACGCTTTATCAACAGCTTTGGTTATTTAGCGTCTGAATGAGATGAAGGTGATAATGCCGGTGAAATGAGTCCGGGGTCCAACACCGTAAGTTACCCAGCATTTGCTCATATTGGGTTGAGGGAAAACCCCGGAAAAAACCTCAACCAGGTAACTTATCCCTACCGGGAATCGAACCCGGGCCACCTGGTTTCGCGGCTAGACGTGCTAACCGTTACTCCACAGGCGTGGACGCCGAGATATTACTGAGACAATCGATACTTAGTAGCAGTGAGGATATCAGTCTTATATGCTAGCCGTCTTTGTCCCCAATGAAATATCCCCCTACTCTTTTCTGTTTGAGGTTGAGTGAATTCCAGGGCGTGTTGCGATCGGAAAGACTAGAATAGCCTAATAATAATAATAAAAAAACATGACTCCAATTGGAATCGAATCCACAGCCTTCTGACATTCAGCATAACTCTAGCGCACATGCAACCTAATATTCACAAATTCTCATGAAGTAGTTATAAATAACAACAATTTCTAATTACTATTTCCATATTTACAAAAGAAAACAGCATTTAAGACTCTTATAAAGTTAAAAAATATTAAAAGTATATTACTAGTGTATTTATTACGAGATTCTGAAGAAATTGTTCCATTTTTCATTCTAAATCTGTAAGATATTGCTCCAATGTATACTTATGCGTCATAAATTATTTTATAAACGACCTGTAGGCCTAATAGTCTTAACAAGGGACTGTCTGTCCATTTCTGACTTTACCACTGCCTAAGGGCTTGGGAGTTTAAAATAATTCGCAACGAAAAGCAGAAATAAGTATGTTTATAACAATTAAGTTAATTTATTCGTCTTAGCAGAGCACTTTTCCGTCGAAAATAACTAGATTAAATTTAATCTACAAAAATGATAGGTAATTTATCTGCCTATTTCTGAAATTATGCTCTATTGTGTGCATTTGGTTTCAAATGACGATCTGTCAATTTTATTGTAAATATTATATTTAATTTTATTTTAATAAAAAATAATGTCTATAAGTGTCTGGTGTAACATTCTGAAGACAGAAGCAAGAGGATTTGACTATACAGTTTCCAGTATTTTTATATCATGGTATTGACGAAGATAATAATAATAATAATAATAATAATAATAATAATAATAATAATAATACCTACTTGCTTTTAAGGAACCCGGAGGTTCATTGCCGCCCTCACATAAGCCCACTGTTGGTCCCTATACTGAGCAAGATTAATCCAGTCTCTATCATCATATCCCACCTCCTCAAATCAATTTTAATATTATGTGTTTTCAATAAATGTCCATCGATTTTCTACTAATATTATTGCAATTCTTGAATGTGTACAAAATCGTTCAATACGTTTAGCTTATGAGAAATCGCAAGATACAAAGAGACAAAAGAATGCTCAAAACGCGCATTTCCGTAAAAATCTCGAAACTGATTTTTTTTGGATCACAATACATTTCTCTTTACACTTCGTATAATAATAAAATGCAAGAAAACTATTTTTAAGACGAAAGGGGATGATGATGATGATGATGATGATGATGATGATGATGATAATGATAATAATAATGATGATGATGGTGGTAGTGATGTTAGTGATATTTACATTGTTTCATTAACCAATGTAGGCTACTGTTATTAATCATTATGCTTGCAAATTAATGTACCGGTTCGGTATTTCTCCCATAGACTTACAAGAGGAGAAAAAGTGTAAAGTTTTCACATTTCTATAAACTCTGACGTCACTGATGGTACTATGGAAACAGAAGTGTAAGATGAACTTCGTGTTTCGAGATTTCCCAAGCTGTCCGTGTCGCTCAATTATCTAATAATTGGATAAGGGTGTATTCATGAAATTTTTCTTATGTCCCTCCAAACGGAACGGTGAACATCAGAGTGAGACAAGTGGCCAATAGGCTTGGAGCTCACACAGATATTTCCTCTCACCCAAAAATTCCCTTGCAAGAACTTGCGATTGCGTTAATTCATTTTGCTCATATTTCCACGTCAGTTTACTTATTCATTTCTTTGTGTATTCATCCTACCTGTAATAATAATCCGTGGCGCTACAGCCAGTGAAGGGCCTAGACCGACCAGCCGGCTGCCGGCCTCACGCCCACATGCCGAAGCAGAGGTGGACGATCATCCAACCAGAATGGAGGTATCGTGTGGTTAGCACGATGATCCTCCCAGCCGTTATAGCTGGTATTCGCAACCGGATTTCGCTACCTATCGTAGCTCCCCAAGTGCATCACGATGCTGGGTGGGCACCGGTCCCATACACTGGCCGAAACTTCATGAGAAAATTTCTTCCCCCATGAGGACTCGAACCAGCGCGCATTCCGTAACGCGAGTCCTAGGTGGGATGCCTTAGACCGCGACGCCACGGCGCGGGACCATCCTACCTGTAGTAATATTTATTTAATCCTTGAATTCATCCTTACCCAATATAACAATGACATACCAAGAATAAAGATGTTTAACACCATCCATCAGAGTTCATAAATCCCCTGTCACTTTTTGGTCGATTATCTAATGACGATATATCGACTATTAAGACTATTCAGGGTTCATGGAATTGGTGATAGCGAGATGATATTTAACAGGAGACGGCGGAGGATTTTTCATGTCATCAGGTGTCTTTTACATGAGGAAAACCTCGCAAAAAACAATCAAATAAACAGCCCAAGCGGATATCGAACCCATGGCAGACCGCAGCTTCGGATCAGCAGGCAAACGTAGCCTCAGCTATGCCGGTGGACCGTAGTGCATTAGAGAGACAAGAAAGACTACGATAGAAAACATTTTTATGTAACGCTTAAGCCACTTATCCTCGGACCGCTGTTGAAAGGTTTTGAAAGCATATGACGGGTTTGTTTATATGTGTATGTTGGTGTAGCTAATGGTAATTGCACCTTTATGTCAATACAGGTTGTCCGGTGGGTGCGAAGAGACTATTTGTTGTTGTCGGTGATTTACGCTGTGCTAGTGAGGGGAATAAGTTCTAAAAAAAAAAAAAAAAGTACATTACTTTATAAAGAGAAACGTTATAAACAAAATTATCTTTTTTGTATAAAGAAATAAACTTGAAATGTTATTCCATTACTCCGGTTCTGTCGCAAGCATTTGAATAAATAGAAAATATATTTGTATGCGGAACAATTTTGTATGTGCCGTATTTTAGGGGTTCTATTACTAGTGGTGGAAACGGAATTATTGTAGAAATAAAAAATTACACTTTTGTTCAAATTCGAATTCCTACTTACAGTAAATGTGTAATTCACTGATATTTTTCTTATTTATTTTCAATTATGTAATCTAGTTATTTAACATGTCCGACGAATAAATAGTAGAGTCTTAGATAATGTTTACACTTATTTTCCATTTCAATTTAAATTTTAATGTCCACACACTGTACTATGCAATGGAAAATAAATTACTATTACTATTATATATTTCTAAATTATTTATTGTTTACACACAGTTTTTTTAAGTGGTATTAAAATATCTCTAGGCAATGTTCGTTTCATTAAAAGTTATCTTACTTATTATTTCACAATTCATGCATCGAAATGCAATAATAAGCAATCGTTCAATTTTTTAAATTTTCTTTAAAAAGCAGTGAGTTACTAATTTATTATTTTTAGAATACTGAAACCTACGTATTATAGCCTACTTCCCAAACATATTGTCTCATATGAATGATAGGGCATGGAATTAATTGGCAGACACACAGAATTATAGCATAACTTGCTATAGTTTTTCTGTAAGTTGTCAGTTCCTAATTATTACAAGTTAGTATAATACAGTCTACATTTTATTCCATTACATCTTTCATATTATTTTATGCTCGACCATGCCGAAATGTAGTAATTATTATATGTAGCAGTACTTTAATGCATGTCATTAAAGTACACCTATTCATTAAAGTTCAGGTTTTCGATTATTCTCGGATATGCAATCGAAAGACAACTAGCAAAACGACACGCAGGCTGGAAATCCAATACTGTCGCAGAAGGTTATGTTCTGTTACTATAACAATTAGCGTTAATTGTAAATAATATTCAAATAAATTCAATTTGTCATCTCGTTTTTCAATGTCGAATTCAATTTCAAGGTTATATCAAGTTTAACGTTTATCTTACTTTCTAGATTATATATCAAGGTCGTCGACATTCGTTGCCCGGAAAAAATCAATACTTTCGCGTCTGCGCACATCTTACAATTTACGAGATTACACAAGGTCAGTTCGCTCCCCAGTTACATAAGACTAACATGATTACTTATGAATAATTTCATGTTAGAAATATGGTCTAGCATAAAAAGTCGTATGAAACTTGCCTATAATGGTAATTAAGACGCTCGTAAGAAAATTATTAAACTCGCTTGCGCTCGTTTCATAAACATCCTCGCGTCTTAATTACTATCATTATAGGCTCGTTGCATAATGTACTATTATAGTACAATTAGATCTACATATTTTTTGCTATAACATTGAGTTTTTAATTCTTAAATTTTACAGAATAATGAAACCCATACATTTTTCGAGAGATTTTATGTAATAAGACATTTAAAACTGTTTTTCTCTCAGTTGACAATATCCTTCTAAACAAATTTTCTAATAGGTGCTCTATTATGTTCATCTGTGGTCATGCCAAAGTTTTAATTCTACATCTTCATTTAAATAAATTTGTAAAATTCTGCCTTAGGCTCTCTGGGTTAATTCGGACTCATCGTAAACGAATCACATTCTACTAAAGACGAAGTCTGGAAGTAGACTATTTTGTTTGTAAAAATTGAAGATCCCATATTTTAATACAGAAGAGCGGATATAATAGCAATAAACAGGCAACAACAAAAGGCTATTATCATAGATCCAACTATACGCATGGAGACAGATCTAAACCAAGCTCATCAGGTTTATCATGAAAAGAGGGTCATTTATGAACCTTGTATTCCCTACCTTAGTGCCAATATATAAATCCCACAAGGGTGGCTGCCCTTCAGTAAGGGTTGCATACTGAACAAATAAAAATAAAATAAACATTTGTGTTATGATTATTATTTTCAAATGGAAGCTATCCTTGGCAAAGTAGGTTTATTCAATAATTATTAGTATTCAGACAGAATTTAAAGGAATTTAGGTGTACAGGTGATTACGTAAAATCTGAACAGAATATTTCATTCGTCGCAATAATTTTCAAAAATTTTAAAGGAATTCCAAAAGACTTAAAACATTCAGCTGAGAAATAACATCCCTCTCTTCAATTGGTCAGTAACAGGTTAATTTTTTTGTGCTCGGAGTTCTTTACCAAAATTTACATATATATTTTTAAAACAATTATAAATACCATCTTTTGAAATTCAATAAATCATCTCGAAAATTCTTGAAGATTCCCTGCAGATTATACAATTTCATTTATACCACTCAGAAAGTCTTAATTAAGGATATACTAATTTAAATAAAATATTTTATTTATAAGTGTAATTTTAAGGTCATCATCTAAGATTTTATTTTATTATTGATCATCAACGGTGTTTAATTACTACTTTACTTACTTACTGGCTTTTAAGGAAGCCGGAGGTTCATTGCCGTCCTCACATAAGCCCGCCATTGGTCCCTATCCTGAGCAAGATTAATCCATTCTCTATCATCATATCCCACCTCCCTCAAATCCATTTTAATATTATCTTCCCACCTGCGTCTCGGCCTGCCTAAAGGTCTTTTTCCCTCCGGCTTCCCAACTAACACTCTATATGCATTTCTGGATTCGCCCATACGTGCTACATGCCCTGCCCATCTCAAACGTCTGAATTTAATGTTCCTAATTATGCCAGGTGAAGAATACAATGCATGGAGTTCTGTGTTGTGTAACGTTCTCCATTCTCATGTAATTTCATCCCTCTTAGTTTAATTATTACATTTTATTTTTTTAACAATATTGATATTTAATTCATTATATTTTATTTGCTGTTAATTTCCGGATCCTCGTGGTCAACCTTATTAAGGCCGGACGATATATTTCTCTCTCTCTCTCTAAAAAAAAAAAAAGCCTCCTTCGTGGTCCAACGTGTGTGTGTGTATGTATATGTGTGTGTATATATATATATATATATATATATATATATATATATATATATATTCTAGTTTAATAGAGTTATAAAACTGAATTTAGGATTTATTTCTCTCTAAAAAAAAAAAAGAAGCCTCCTTCGTGGTCCAACGTGTGTGTGTGTATGTGTGTATATATATATATGTGTATATATATATATATATATATATATATATATATTCTAGTTTAATAGAGTTATAAAACTGAATTTAGGATTTATTTCTCTCTAAAAAAAAAAAAAAAGAAGCCTCCTTCGTGGTCCAACGTGTGTGTGTGTGTGTGTGTATATATATATATATATATATATATATATATATATATAGTTTAATAGAGTTATAAAACTGAATTTAGGATTTATAAAAAAAAAAGAATTCTAGTTTAATAGAGTTATAAAACTGAATTTAGGATTTATTTCTCTCTAAAAAAAAAAAAAAGAAGCCTCCTTCGTGGTCCAACGTGTGTGTGTGTGTGTGTGTGTGTGTGTATATATATATATATATATATATTCTAGTTTAATAGAGTTACGAAACTGAATTTAGGATCTGAGTTGCTGAAATTACGATCGACTTATGTATCTCCCGGATACAAAAAGAGTCTAGCTGACTAAGATTAAGAAATTCCACATCATTTTAAATTATGCTTAAGTTTAGCAATTATATAATTGAGAGGATAATTGCCCCTAGTCTCACTTCATTTTCTCTCCACTCAACAATGAAGTGTATGTTTTATTTCACAACTAACGTCTACTGACTGAGGATTAACATTGAGAATAAATTATTTTACAATTTAAGCTTCGTACATGGGTACTAATGGCACTTCAAACATTACGTAACATGATTTAGCGACTTCTAAATGACCAAATTATCTTTCATATTGAGGCTGTAATTAGATACACAATGCACGTATATGTATTGTGTTCAAGGCAACAGAAGTGTATTCTCGTATGACAGTCTCCAATCACAGAGCTGTCTTGTACAGGATGCTAATTATATTCAAGACAACGACAAATGACAAGCGATTACGCGTCATGTTTCTAACATATTAATGGCGTTGCGCAAACTAAGCCATATTAGCGTCGCGTATTTCTTTTGTTCGACAATATGGTGCCGTCGCAGGCTGGCCAATTCATTACTGCTAATCAGTGTTGTTATTTACATAGCACACACTGTAATTATATACTGTGACGAATACAATATGGAAGTCAGTGTCTCTCAGCCCACAAGGAAACTGGTATGCTACAAGGATGACAATTTGAGGTTCGTGAGCGGGATGTGGCTCAAGAGTTTGTTATATATAATCCGTTATTTAACGATGCTGTATCCGTCACTGGATATAAAGAAACTGTCTACTGAAGGATGCACTGGGAGAAATAGTAAAGGGGGAGAAAATTCGGGGCAGAAGAAGATATCAGATTATAGACAATAATAATAATAATAATAATAATAATAATAATAATAATAATAATAATAATAATAATAATAATAATAATAAATTTAGCTTCCCTTATGGAAAAGTTGCCAGAATTGACAAAGGGTATTACATATAATTTGGAAACACACCTAAAAGGTAAAATGATATACATTTGAAACGGTTAGGGAATCGAATATACAAAATGTCAGAAAAATTTACACCTAAGTAGCGTTTGTGCTCATTTACAGTTAAGAAATGGGGGAAAAATATCATCAGATAGGTTAGAATGATTTGAATGCCATATACCGCGAGAAAAATAATAGTACGGATTTATTGGCATTGATATCTAAACCAATCAACAGCCATCGGTTAAGATAACTTGAAATTTCCATTATCACTCCCATACAAATGATTTCTCAATATCTGAACCGATCCTTTGAGGGCACTAATGGCCATTTCCTTCACAATGCTGTGTGTTAGCCCCAGATTTTAACATTTGTTGGCAAAGAAGGAGGGTATGGTTGGTACCTCGTGCTCCCACCATCAGACCTATTACATCAATGTGGGACAGGCTATATTTATCTTTATAGAACGGGATTGTTGGTTCACAGATCCGTTTCTTTACACTGTCCACCTCATGCGGTTGATCTGCATGTGTCTCAAATCTGATGGTGGGATCGAGAATATATGCCGAGTTGTATTTATTAGTATTTATTTAGTATTTATTTATTTAACCTGGTAGAGATAAGGCCGTCAGGCCTTCTCTGCCCCTCTACCAGGAGATTCCAACTATAATATGAAGAATAAAATTGTATGCGAAGAATAAGAGAAAGGCAGAACATATGGAAGATTGGAGAATGCTGAGTTTGCAGTGAAGGACTTGCCCATGAGCAGAAAACAATGAATGACTTAATTATATTATTTAACGTCGGTGGAATTTTTATGGCGAGATGAGTCCGTGGATTGCAATGGAATTATCTAATATTTGTCTTACAGTTCGAGAAATAGGCCTACTCAGGAAATGTTAAAACAGGTAATAAACCGAATTGGGATTCGAACCCATACCTGAGGAGAGCCTCGGAGCATGAGTAGAGTTTGATAACCACTGAGCTACGGCGGAGACCGTGAGTTTTATACAGATATAAACGATATAAACGATATAAACTGCCAAAATTATATACACAGTATATATTGGTCTACTTAACAAAACATCTAGTGAAATTTAATTACACATCTTGATTACACAACTTTTAACACTTTATCACTTCGGAATGACCCATAAATAGGTCGAAACATGTAAACAAGGTACGTTAGAATTTAACACAAGAAAGTCTTATCATACATATTCCGAAATTTAAGTATTTCTAATAACTATATTTTTAATTTGTAAAGTAATCTATTATGTTTCTAAATTCAAATACCTTGGAGCAATAGTAACAAATATAAATGTAACTCGGGAGGAAATTAAACGCAGAATAAATATGGGAAATGCCTGTTATTATTCAGTTGAGAACCTTCTATCATCTAGTCTGCTCTCAAAAAACTGAAAGTTAGAATTTATAAAACAGTTATATTACCGGTTGTTCTGTATGGTTATGAAACTTGGGCTCTCGCTTTGGGAGAGGAACAGAGGCTAAAGGTGTTTGAAAATAAGGTGCGTAGGAAAATATTTGGGGCTAAGAGAGATGAAGTTACAGGAGAATGGAGAAAGTTACACAACACAGAATTGCACGCATTGTATTCTTCACCTGACATAATTAGGAACATTAAATCCAGAGTTTTGACATGGGCAGGGCATATAGCACGTATGGCGAATCCAGAAATTCATATAGAGTGTTAGTTGGGAGGCCGGAGAGAAAAAGACCTTTGGGAGTCGAGACGTAGATGGGAGGATAATATAAAAAAGAGATTTGAGCGAGGTGGGATATGATGTTAGGGACTGGATTAATTCTTGTATCCAATATTTCAATGACTATTTTGTGGAGAACCTGTGGTACGTAAGCTAAAAAATGAATGAATGAATGAATGAATGAATGAATGAATGAATGAATGAATGAATGAATGAATGAATGAATGAACCATATTTAAATATTATGTTAATCGTGTTTTACATAAATAAACTTTATTATTTTATAAATATACATAATTTTATTTTTCTGTAAATGCGATCTTTAAAGGAAGTTTCAGCGGTAGCCTGACTTTTAAAGCGACATATTAGTACATGCTGTTCTAGAACATTTGGTTGAGTTTCACTAAAAAGTCTATAATTATGACAAAGTTACGGCTTTCCCCAACTTAGTTTCGTGAAGACGACGCAGTAATACAAGTTAATTATGTATTAACATGGATTACTTCACAATTTGCTTGGTCTCCTGTACATTAACAAATATTTTGTTTTCTCTCGTTTTGTGCAGATTCTAGCAACAGAGATGAGATTCGCGTAATGATGCTCATCTGTCGAGCAGTCCGAGTGTGACGGGAACACGTAGTAGTTACAGTCGCAGAAGTATTCAAATAGACCCTGTCATTATGAGACAACCGTCGTAAGACCACGTATGTACATGCTACGTTAATAATTACGTGTAACACGTACAGAATGAAGGCAATAACCTCTGAGTCTACAATCTCTGGTATTGTACAGCAAGTTCATTGTTGTTTGATGTATCATCCAGCTGCTGGGAGGCACGTTCTCGTGATAAATAAGCAGGCAAAATGGTTTCCTTACGGATTAAGACATTTTACAAGCATCTAACTGTATAAAAATGGTTGTAACTAAATTAAACTTGCAAAGCACGATGGCGAGATGTAGAAATGTATTTGGGCATTAGCTGTAAGAACTAAACAGGTAGCTAGAGAGAAGGAATGATAGGATTATGTGGTATGTTTCTCTTTTATCTGTATTTATAGATTTAAAATGACCATCCTTTAGTATTTTCATTAATCTGTTGAAATTTATGCCTTCATTTATGACAACAGAATTTAAATTCATTCGTGCTGTTAAAATTTATTATTGCTATAAATACTAAGGAAATTACACGCCGGTAGGCCTATAGAAAGCTTTAATTTATATAATATTAGTTTCATTATTATTATTATTACTATTATTAAAGAACATAAGGGAAACAAATAAACGGAAGTTAATAGAAATAATTAAGAGTATGGCTAACCGTGTTATGATAGATAAAGGAGCTGCTAATAGACATCTCGGAAAAGAAAAATTATCTTGACTGAAGGAAAAAATTGTATTGAACAAATTTCTTAATAAAACAGTAATTTAATTATTTTCCTATCATTATTATCATCATCACTGAAGGCAACAAACAAGTTAATATATTTATAAATCTGAGAAATTAACAAAAACATATTTACTTACTTACAAATGGCTTTTCAGGAATCCGCAGGTTCATTGCCGTCCTCACATAAGCCCGTCATCGGTCCCTATCCTGAGCAAGATTAATCCACTCTCTATCACCATATCCCACCTCCCTCAAATCCATTTTAATATTATCCTCCCATCTACATCTTGACCTACCCAAGGTCTTTTTCTCTCCGGCCTCTCAACTAACACTCTATATGCATTTCTGGATTTTCCCATACGTGCTACATGCCCTGCCCATCTCATACGTCTGGATTTGATGTTCCTAATTATGTCAGGTGCAGTTCTGCGTTGTGTAACTTCCTCCATTCTCCTGTAACTTCATCCCTCTTAGCCCCAAATATTTTCCTAAGAATCTCATTCTAAAACACTCTTAACCTCTGTTCCTTTCTCAGAGCGAGAGTCCAAGTTTCACAACCATAAAGAACAACCGGTAATGTAACTGTTTTATAAATTCTAACTTTCAGATTTTTTGACACCAGACTAGATGACAAAAGCTTCTCAACCGAATAATAACAGGCATTTTCCATATTTATCCTGCGTTTAATTTCCTCCCGAGTGTCATTTATATTTGTTACTATTACTCCAGGATATTTGAATTTTTCCACCTCTTCGAAGGATAAATCTCCAATTCTTATATTTCCATTTCGTACAATATTCTGGTAACGAGACATAATCGTATACTTTGTCTTTTCGGGATTTACTTCCAAACCTATCACTTTACTTGCTGCAAGTAAAATTTCCGTGTTTTCCCTAATCGTTTGTTGATTTTCTCCTAACATATTCACGTCATCCGCGTAGACAAAAAGCTGATGTAACCCGTTCAATTCCAAGCCCTCTGTATTATTCTGGCATATCGTGTGAATTTGAGGAGGTACAGTGAGTAGCGAAAACCGAAAGTTTATTGAAAATTCCCGAAAATCATTTATTTTAAATATGTTTTCAAAGTTATTCTGGCATACCATTAGTCTAACCAGCATCGTGATGAATTTGGGAAGGTACAGTGAGTAGCGAAATCCGGTTTCGCTAGTCAGCCAAAACGACTGGTGGAGGGGATATCATGTTGCTAACCAGACGTGACATAAGACCAGCAACTAGCTGGTAGGCTTTGGCCCTTCTTGGGTTGTTGCGCATCGGACATAAATACATACATGGTCCTACCTGAAGTTTTATTTTTTCGAGAAATAAAATGGCTTTTGAATATTAAATCTGAAGCGTCATATTTACATTACATTGATATCTGAAGAAGAATCTTTTATATTGCGTCGCAACCTGATTGTTATCGTTCTGGATATTGATTAAAAGGAAATAACACGTATGTCATGACTGGAATTTAATTTGTTTGCGGCACCTGTGTAGATATCACATGAAATGCTGTATCAGGCAGAGCTACTGCAATCAAATGAAGTGGCTTCCACTCTAACTCTGAGTGAAATTACTGTAATAATCTGGAAATAAAGGCTTTACTCTGCACACTTTTATAGGCCTGCGTTAGTAACAGAAAGGTCGTTGAAAGTATGCGCTATGTTGAGAAACGTCAAGTAACTTCACTGTACCCTACAAGTAATATTTATTGTGAAACAGTTTTGAGCTGAAAACTCACCAAGAAAATCTAGCTGCAGTGGTGAAACTTTATGTTAATGTTATTTCTATTTCCCTTTCAAAATTGTTTGTTGTTTATTTTTTAAATATATCCAATATATACAGAATGAACCGTAAGGAATACCATTAATTTCAGGGGGTTATTTTTTTAGATACTTCAAACACAAAAGTTTAATACAATTACAGTAAAACCTTGCTAAAACGTACCCTCTATAAAAAGGAAACCTGCACAAACGAAAAATAAATTTGGGAACGGAATGATTTCCTATCTAAAATAATATTTTAAAACGGAAAACTGCCTAACGTGGAAACGGAATCATTTTTGGGCACCATTTAGATTTAAAAAAAAAAACTTGACTAAAACGGGTAATTTTAAGCGTAACTGTTGCTAAATTCTTTCAAACCATTTTTAATTTTGCGATAATACTGTACGAAGCATGACATAATTTTTTGTGTGACAGTACATGCAATGTTCTGGAAGACTTTCGCTATTCTTTGTCAGGCGTTGGGGGTGAAGCTTCTCTAACCATGTCACTATTCTTTGCTTATTGTCAAGGACCCGGGCAGGTTACTGGCCTCCTGTACCGTTACTTCTTCCAATCCTCTTGCATTTTCTTTCATTTATTCTCAGTTTTGTGTTAAGAAGCCAATACACATCCGAAGAATCAGGGCACGATCTACACTCTGAATTGATGGAGGATGCGAACGAAATCCTACAACGTTCCCTTAAAAAAAAGTCGCTGCAATGCACTTTAAAAGAAATGTGGGGGCCAAGAAACTAGGGCGCAGAAAGAGGGAGAGAGAGAGAGAGGCTGAAATTATGTAAGTTAATAATTATGAAAATTAATTCACTTTGCATGTACTGTAGTAAATTTTATTTCAAATTATTTCTTCACTGTGTTCTTCATACAGTGAGCATATTGCAATAGTCTATTCTTAGTTTTGTCTAAACTCAACCCTTTGTAAAACGAAAACCTGTGAAAACGGAAAAAAAAAAAAATCTGGAACGATCGCGTTTCGTTTTAGGAAGGTTTTACTGTATTATTTTGCTCGTTTTGTTTCCTTTCGAGATACAAATTATTTTATATGAAACATTTCATAGCGTGTTTTGGGAAAGTCATTTATTTAATTCCCATTACGGTCAGTCAATTAAAGAGAGCAGTGTATTATGATAATAAATGATTCAAAGAACTTTACTTTTGTTCTTTAAAGGTGCAGAAATGTGATCTGAACAAATGTAACATTTTAAAATTCCTTTGCAGAACGAAAAGTTACATCTATTCAGATCAAATTTCTGTACATTTAAAGGACAACAATAAAATTATTTCAATCATTTATTATCATAATACACTGCTCTCTTAAATTGACTGAGCATATGGGAATTAATTCAGTAGCTTTTCCAAAATACGTTATTAAATATTTCATATAAAATAGTTTTTTTTTCCTCGAAAATAAAGCAAAAATAAACTTTTTTGTTTGAAATATCTCAAAGAAAAAACCCTTGAAATTAATGACATTACTGATAGATCTCATTACAATTTCTTCAAATTGTTCCTTCATATTTCCTCGCTTAAGTTTCTCTTGTGTTAATCAGTCGTGTTGCTTCAGACTACAAAATTTGTTCCAGATATAAATTATTGTTGTTGTTTAATCAACTGTCCAAAGATATGTCTGTGACCCCACAAGAGACACCAACAAGGCATTACTCATGAGGCAACTATATCAGGAGATAACGGGGTAGGATGGCCACTTCCTTTCCTCCTTCACTGCATTCATCGCTGACTAAATACATTTTACATTGATCAGACTTCAGATATACCCATATAAATTATTATGAAATAAGAATTTAAGCATTATAGTAGGAAAACTGTCTTACAGATAAATAGTTTTAATTGATTTTTATTTGGCACTTTTTTCTCACATGTTAAACTTTGAACTATTTACAAATAACGATTGTTGAGGAATAATTTATGTAAAGTAAAAGAGTTGTCGCTTGTAATCTATAGACCTAATAGTGAAGTTAAGGACTAAAAATTTAGCAAATAACCTATACTATTTTCTCAGATACGTCTGACGTTTACATAATGAGCACTGATTCGATTCATGGAGGAAGAAATATTCTCATTGAAATTTCGGCAATGTATGGAACAGGTCCAGGAAAGACACTTGACTACATAAGTTTCTCATATTTAGTAAATATGAATTTCTTTTAATTAATTCCATATTTTAAGGAGCCAGACTCTTGTTTAGACGGTCGCAACTTCAAATCCCCAGAATACCAGAATCTAGCTTTGAAATACTGATACCAGTAAAATAAATTTTAAATGATTTTCTGACCAGAATAACTTTGAAAACATTTTAAAATAAAACGTTAAATTATGCAAATATATTTCGTAAAATATAGACAAATATGAAAAATAAAGTATGTTTTAAATCACTTCAAATACCTAATTCGTAAATGCGAGTATATGAAAAAAATTTTAACTGTAAGAAATGAAAAAGGCAAATAGAAATTTATACAGAAATTCCATCCGACTATTAGTATTATTATTAATGCAGTTATGAAAGAACTGTGTATAAAATTATTATTCAACAATCTTAGTTCTGTAAAATCATTGTCTTCTTACGAACACACACGCTGAAAATGCTCATAAAAACCAAAGTATCAATTTGGTTGAAAAACGGGCTTGGTTGGAAATCTTTCTCAGTGCCTCTATTTCCCCTGAGACTTTCATTACACCAAAGCTCCATTGTTGTCGTAGCCGTATTCCCTACCTTCCGTGACGTCACTTTTAGTCCACACCTGTGGAGTAACGGCTAGCGCGTCTGGCCGCGAAACCAGGTGGCCCGGGTTCGAATCCCGGTCGGGACAAGTTACCTGGTTGAGGTTTTTTCCGGGGTTTTCCCTCAACCCAATACGAGCAAATGCTGGGTAACTTTCGGTGCTGGACCCCGGACTCATTTCACCGGCATTATCACCTTCATTTCATTCAGACGCTAAATAACCTGAGATGTTGATACACCGTCGTAAAATAACCCAATTAAAAAAAGTTACTTTCAAGTTACAAAGCTGACTGTTATAATATCTCTGAAGAGAATTCGGGGCTCTGGAAACGAAACGAATGAAAAAAAACCTAGACTAGATGTATGAAGTTAAAAGCTAGGTTAATAAATAAAAGTTTATGATTATTGTGATGGTTGTTTGATGGTGATGGAGTTTGATGGTCAGATGTCAGTACAGTATTGTTTATAGCGCATTTTCTATCTGGAGTAATGTATGTTACTTCGGAGTGTTGTGTCCGTCGGTGTCCATTTACAAAATTGATCACAGGTGCCAAATTGTACCCTACTGAATGCAACATATTTTATTCATAACGTATCTATCCGTCCTGATGAGATGTGGGGATATATGAATCATAGCATTCAAATTATTGAGAATCAAGGCAGGACTCAATCCTGGCAGTGATATGGCATTCATTATGAACGCTCTACATATTCATCAAGAAACTATAAGCGTTCCACGACCGAATAACTCAGCAGAGGCCGGGAACTGGCGCCTCGCATTCTGGTTAATAATAACGTGACACAAAACACAAGCCATCTTTTGTTTCCATTTATATTTTACTTATGTTTTATTACACAAGCTGCATTTAATAAATTGGTGTCGTGCTAGATGGTGATATGACTACTAAACTTACAAGACCAGAAGTTCGCGGGGTTTAAACCCTGTTCGAAGCGAAGGATATTTAAGGGGCATAAAATACTTAGCAATTTTTATTTCAAAATCGAAGTACAACCAAATAAATCTGCAAGATTTATGTAAATGAATGAATGAATGAATGAATGAATGAATGAATGAATGAATGAATAGATGGATGAATGAATGAATGATGGATGAATGAATGAATGAATAGATGGATGAATGAATTAATAGATGGATGAATTGATGGATGAATGAATAGATGAATGAATGAATGGATGATGAATGAATGAATTAAAGCCTACTTTTGTGTGTTTTTGAACCTTTGTTCTTTTGAGAACTTGGTTGATAAATTCTGAGGAAAATATCATTTTGAATTTTGAGTATTAAATCGCCTTCTTCAAGATATGTTTAAGGTCTTTTGTTTAATCAACTGTTCCAAAGATAGGTTTGAACCTCATAAATTATAATTTCAAAGATACATTTTTCCGATAAGTATGATATTGCAAAATGAAATATATCTATATTTGTTTATTTCCTTCAAATTACTTATCTTATGTTATAAACAATCAAGCCATTAAATTATGACATAAAAATTGATGTCGTGCTAGATGGTGATATGACTACTAAACTTAGAAGACAAGAAGTTCGCGGTTTTAAGCCCTGTTCGAAGCGACGGATATTTAAAGACCACAAAATTCTTAGCAATTTTTATTTCAAAATCGAAGTACAACCAAATAAATCTGCAAGATTTATATGAATGAATGAATGAATGAATGAATGAATGAATGAATGAATGAATTAATTAATTAATTAAAGTCTACTTTTGTGTGTTTTTGATCCTTTGTTCTTTTGAGAACTTGGTTGATAAATTCTGAGGAAAATATCATTTTGAATTTTGAGTATTAAATCGCCTTCTTCAAGATATGTTAAGGTCTTTTGTTTAATCAACTGTCCAAAGACAGGTTTGAACCTCATAAATTACAATTTCAATAGACATATTTGTTCTGATAAGTATGATATTGCAAAATGAATATATCTATATTTGTTTATTTCCTTCAAATTACTTATCTTATGTTATAAGCCATTAAATTATGACATCAAGCCATTAAATTTAAATTATGACATAAAATTGGTGTCGTGCTAGATGGTGATATGACTACTAAACTTACGAGACCTGAAGTTTGCGGTTTTAAGCCCTGTTCGAAGCGATGATATTTAAAGACCACAAAATTCTTAGCAATTTTTATTTCAAAATCGAAGTACAACCAAATAAATCTGAAAGATTTTATGAAAATGAATGAAAAGAAGAATGAATTAATTTGAAGAATGAATGAAAACCCTTAAAGCCTACATTTTTCCTTTGTTCTTTTGAGGAAGATAAATTCCGAGGAAAAATCATTTTGAAGATTATTAAATCGCCTTCTTCAAGATATAAAGGTCTTTTTTTCAACAAGGTTTGAACATAAAACAATTTCAAAAACACATTTGTTTTATTTGCAAAATGAAAACTATATTTGTTTATTTCTTCAAGCAAAGTAAACCAAGCCATTAAATTTTAAAAAGATCTAGATGATATGAACTTCAAGTTCGCGGTTTTAAGCCCTGTTCGAAGCGACGGATATATAAAGACCACAAAATTCTTAGCAATTTTTATTTCAAAATCGAAGTACAACCAAATAAATCTGAAAGATTTATGAGCGCAAATATGAAAGAGACTCGAATCTTTAAGAATAATAAACACCCTTAATAGTACATTTTTCGGAAGGGAAGTGAAACTTGAGATTGTGTTATAAATTTTCCAATACATAAAAGAACACTTTATTTGAATGAAAACATTTCTAGCAAAGTCCTTTCTTTAGATCATGTTGAACTTTAACTCGGCTAGTTAGTTGAATGAATGAATGAATGAATGAATGAATGAATGGAGTGAATGAATGAATGAATGAATGAATATTTCAAATTTGGAAAATTGTTTGTAATTTTATTATAAAGTCTTGGGCCGAAACTAGTACCATGTTTAAGGCTGCACTTGTATGACATTTAGGTTCAATTAATGGGAAAGTAGACTTTTGTCTTCCAGTACGATATTCATGTCGATGAATGTTTTGTGTTTGATTGCTGTGGTTAGTAAACTATATTTATAAATTTCTTCAATAGTTAATACTTTAAAATCTATATAAATTAAATTTGTAGGGTAATCCATATTTTTGGTTAGACAAATTTTTATCAATCTTCTATGTAATAAAATTAATGGATTAAATACATTGCATCAACCATTTTAAAATCTTATTGAACATCATCAATCACCATCTCTATTCATCTTTATAATATTCAGTGTATGTTATTTATTTTTCAATAAACTTTCATCGTATTGATAATTACCATATCTTGGCGCAGATATTTATAATTTTTTTTTAATTTCATTATGTATTTTTCTAACATGAATTTACATTTTCTTCTTTGTTCATATGACTTGATTAGGATGCCGATATTTTATATCCAAGATTTGGACGGTTATCAATATGATGACTCTATTATTATTATTATTATTATTATTATTATTATTATTATTATTATTATTATTATTATTATTATTATTATTATCATCATCAATTTTATTCAAAAATCTGATCTCCATTAACTAAAATGATAAGAAATAAGGTACTAAACTTGCAATAAACTAACGTTATTTTCAAGAGAATTAATTATATACCTATATGCCTGAATGCGAGGCATAGCAAAACAGCTGAAGGAAGAAAAGCGGAATATAGAGATTGACGTTTCAGCTCGAAGCGACGTCTGTCCGTCAAGTCGTCATCAATAACACAGGCAGAATGTCACCCATCGTCAGCGCAGATAGGCATCTGTATTGAGTACTACAACCGCTGGACTCAGAGCGAAAGACCGCGGTAAATTTATAAAGTCCAGTGCCGCCGCGTCCGCCATTGCTGTCCAGTCGGGTACTGAATGGCGGTGTACTCACCGAATTCAAATGAGCGAAATAAAAGAGGCAAATGTATTGAGTAGAACGCCATAACTTATATTCATATAAATGTCACCCGTGTTGAATGGTAAAGAATAGGTGAAGAATTACAAAAGAGATAAAATGTAACTTGTACAGAATAAGAAGGCTGTCATACATAAATGTAGATCGAAGCTGTGTGGAGTGAAAGAAATCTAATTAGACCTAGTACTCGCTTATAGTAACTCTTGCTTGGTCCTTAATATACTTTACAAAGAACAAATACAGGGAAAAATTTTGTTTATATTTATGATCAAGTGAAATACAGAATTACTGTATTCAAGTTATGAAATTTTCGAATTCGCTCAACCTTCATTAAAGATAAATTTCAGACTAGGGTACATAAAAATTAAAATAAGACTTTAACATCTAAAAGACTTCAAAAAGGCTGCTCAGTATCCATAATTATTATTTAATACATATTTTTTATTTATTTTATTTTATTGCTACTAAGTTTGAAATGAATACAAGTTAATACAATGTAAGATAAACTAGCCCACTCCTGAATGAGTAAGACTCGTGCTCAGGAGGGGATTCCAATACAGACAAAAGTAAAATTAAAATTGAGAGTGATTACAGATTAAAAAGTGTTTAATATGTTTAAATCCAAACTATAAATCCAATACAATTTTCTTTATTTTTTTTATTAATTTGGGGAAGATTTGTGGTTAAAATAATATTAGAATAATATTTGTTTAATAATCTGGGACCTTGACCCATGTTGTGATGAAAAGCTGCATTGTTTTACATTTAGGTTCAGACAAACGCAGAGAATTCGTATTTTTAGTTCTATATTTATGTATATACCTTTCAAAGTTATTAAGATTTCTGTGAAAATATTTTAATAAAATAAAATAAAATAATAAATTTGCTTAATGTTGAAAACTTTAAAATGTTTAAACAACAATTCAATTCAGTAATCTTTCTGCTTTTTTAAACAAATTTTTAATAATTTTTCTGTAGTAAAATTAACGGATATGGGTTGGATTTATAAATTCCACCCCATACATAAATATAGATAAAAATAATGCTAAATAAATTATACTGCTAATTATAAAGCTAAATAAATTAGGTGATGCAATAAGATGACGGAAAGCAAATACTGGTATCGGTCAATATTAAACAATTTATTATAAAAATGGATAAATTATTATATTATATATAAATTATTTTCATACATTTCTATTTGGTTTTTAAAATAGAGTACAGTTACATAAAGCATGATACGTTATAACAATTATACCTACATATATATTTTGCATGCATTTCTTTTCTCTTAGTGAACATTTCAAGTCTCTGGCATACTGTGAATAAGATCGCTGCAAGACTCCCGAATTCCAGTGTCTGTGCAAATAGGTACAGTATTAGGATAATTCCATGAGTCTACTTTAATTGTAATGTCGAATTTCTTTAATCTCTTCTTAACAAAGACCAGATATTCTCGATTGGGTTCATATCAGGACTATTTCCTGGTCAATTAATTGTTTTGGCGTGAAAATCCTGAAAAATTTCGGCACCTTCTTCGTTCTATAACATGTAATGAATATGCACTCATCATCACGAAACTAGTCTCTTATCTCTGGCAGGAACCTAGTCTGTCACAATAACTGAAGCTCTAATAGGGTCAATGTTGTGAACATTTAAGTGGTCATTAACAAAACTACAGAATGATAAGCCTAAACTTATAAAAAATTGAAAAATCATATTTTAAATATAATATAATTTGTCCACGTCCATGTACTATGTATACAGATGATCAGATCCTATTATGATAATTGGAAGATTTGGTTCTTTTACTTGTTATTTAACGACGTTGTATAAACTATTCGGTTATTTAGCGTCAATGGAATTGTTAAAAGTGAGATGTTATTTCGCGAGATGAGACCTGACATTCGCCTTCCGGTTGGTGAAAACCTCGGAAAAACCCAACTAGGTAATCACCCACGCCCAAGCGCAACTTCAAATCAGTAGGCAAAGGAACTATCACCTGAGCTAAGCAGGTGGCTGGAATCTATGTTTACAAAAGGATTATTTTGATCATGAAAAAGTCATCAACGCTATAATTTAAATACGTATAATTATCTGAAGAGAAAATAAATTAATAGTTTTTGTGGGAAACAACCAACAAGGAGAAGATAATTTTAAAGAACAGGATGACAGAGAAAATTAATATTTTTAATTATTTGGGTTGCAATATAAGTTACAATTTCAATTGCGATTTAGAAAATAAAATGTCCATGTTTCAATTATGTAAGTCACAATCATTATTAGAACACTTAAAAGCAAAACATGAAAGAATACCCTATTGAAGTTTTATAAAGTGATATATAGTCATGAAACCTGGACAGTACCAAAAAATGAATGCAAGTAAATGTAGGCAGCAGAAAATACATTCGTGCTATTAGTAACAGTGTATAGGCTAACGGGCAGAAACAGAAATGAAGGTATCATGAAAGAAATAAATATTTTCTCGTCAAATGGAAAAATAATAGAATGCGGAAGTAAATGGAAGGAGTATTTAAATAAACAGCCCGGCAGTAATATCCTCAAAAAATCGTTACTATATGTAGCGAAGAGACGGACAAGATTGGGACTCCCAAAATCAAGTTTGTAGCAATAACACTTTGAAGTCGAAACAAGCATAAGTTCCACAATTTTCTCTGTGATCCTGTTATTTTAAATTATCTATATAATTAGGCATATACTTGTACTGAACTAAGTCTCAAATCATATTGAATTTAATATCATTGAATTCGTTACTGTTATTCTGGAAACATAATTCTAATGTTAATATTTTTATTATAAACTATAATTTACATTATTTTTTCTCAATGAGGATGGGAGGGGAACACCCCTGTGCACCGCGATTTGTGGTCTATTGTGCGCCCCTGGGATGAGTTGCAAGCATACCGACCCCACCTACGCCGAACCGATCTAACCGCTAACAACCCAACGACCAGTTCCACAATCCATCAAATCTGTGTTCCATTTCACCCCAACAGCCCCTTCACATTTCTCTCTCAAACGGTCTGAGGTGTAATCCTTCTCTTCCTCTAAACGGTCTGAGGTGTAAGCCCCGTCTACCGTCAGGAGGAGAGTGGGTTCCGCTTCTATAGTCCCGTCGCTCTTATTTCCGGCAGCCAATCACGTTGCAGGTCGCCTACATTTAAACGTGTGCGTCTTGTCATCCGCTGCTGATGACGTTATGCATTTCCTAAGGCTCGATAAATACTTAATATAATGGCCCGCCATTTTGGTTCTTTCATTCGCGTTATTCGCTCAAATATTTGCTCAACAGTGCGTTTGATTTATTATCATAGGAGCTACGATATGATAATGTTTAACTGTGCAGCAAATAGATTCCTCGTCTGGTAGGTCGGCAACGAAAGAACGAAAATGGCGAACGATACTACCTACCTAGACTTTATAGAGCCTTCACTTCATAAGACGTAAGCAAATAGAAGGAGTCACGCCTGAAATAACAGCGGCGCAACCATATCACAGTCTAGTATATACAGTCACGAAGCTCAATACGTAGTAAATATGCATCCATGGATAGTTGCTAACCACTAGGATCGCTACTGTCGCTTCATCACAGATAATGCGAAATAGTATCTGCACGGTCTTTTGTTCCTAGTACCTCACAACTCAAGCTTCGTGACTGTATATACGAGTACTGGACTGTGATTACACCATGCTACATTAATTTAATAACTTCCAATAAAGCTATTTATCTTATAATTATTTTAAACGACTTATAAATATGAAAAAACAACAATAAAATAGCTTTATAGGAAGTACTAACAATTCATTCCGATCACAAACGTCATCCATAAGGACACCTCTCATTAAACCGTGTATATTTCGATTAATGTCAAAGGTCGATATAGTCCATATCGATATTTCACTGACTGCTTGCAGAGTTCAGTGTCCGAGAAGTGCTTGTCAATCTGTGCGTCTGACGTTATTCATATGTTAATATGAAACTGTTTCCATGGCATCTGCCTAACCTTAATATTCAAGCCCTGTCCTACATTTCACATTGCTCTCTGCGAAGACCTTCCTATAATTGGCTATTATCTTGAGCTTCATTTTTATTATAACTATTATTTTAAAGACACCATTCCACTTTTTTATTTCTTTCGTTTTGGCCCTCGTAATGTCTTTTTGCGGTTTTCACACCTGCAATACAATTATAATATTCTTTTTACCTCACTCAACACAATACATCTTTTCATTTCCAGTGATTGGTGTCCATTGTAACATATGAAATATTTAAGAATCTCATTATTGTATAGCTTTGTTGTTAGGATACATGGGGCATTAACTAACTTAAGGCGGTCCCATACGACGGTCGTATACGACTACAGTTTAAAAAGAAACCGTCCGGTTTCTCGCATATTCTCGTGAATTACGAGACGACCCCACGTGTTATAATTTATGGACCGGTTTTTATACATATATATTTTTTACGGTTCTCTCTTTACCCCTCCCCTCCACACCCCCTATTCCCACCCGCTCACATTCACCCTTACTACTTAAGAAATTGCCTGAGAGTCATAAATAATAAAGCATTTATACGACGTGTGGTGAGCGAAATAAAAATGGCTCCCCTTGTAAAAAAAAGACAAACTTCTGCTGCAACATATGAATACAGAGATGCAAGCGTAACAGAGCTGCCGGGCCAGTGCTCCTCTGTCGTATTTAACCGTCTCAACGATGTATCGGACTCCACCGCAGACAAATGACGGACGAAAAGCGATTAATGTTCTTTTGTGAATGGATACCCAAATTAAATTCCATAAAATGAAAGCCACACCAATGTTTTTTCTGGTAGTGACATTTGGATTTTTTGTGAAGCACAATAAATAAAATAAATTGAAAGCTAAAGATGCATTTGCGACTTAGTTTGTCCAAAACAAATACAGTGAAATCTCTCCTTACGGACACCCCCAAGATAAGGACACTCCTATATATGGACAGATTTTTATGTCCCAACTGAAATAATATAGAAATAATGATAAATTTAATTCTCGTTTACGGACACTCTCAGACACGAATAACTGTTTCACAGTCCTAAAGCTTGCTTTACCTCCTGATTGCGGACAGAACTTGGATTTCAAGATCTAATGTGTTACAAAAATGGAAAATTTAGTTTTGAGAACTGTACAGAAATTCTTTAACATGAAAGAAGACAATAAGGGTCTCGTAGGCTACCACTAACCCCTTGTTAGCTAGAAGCGGGTGGATAAACAAAGTCATAAAATTTAACCTGTCTGATGGGTCCAAGGTTTCCGCGATCGTGAAATTGTATTCGACACATGATAGGGTTAGTAGGGTTATTCTCTTCACTTCAATCAGTTGTTCTGTTTCGAGAGACATGGCACCTGAACGTAAAGGTTAAGTTGAAAACTGTAAATTACGATTCTGTATAACTGTAGACCTACAATAAAATCGCTTTTCCTTTTTCGATCTTATCTACTGTAGTTCAAAGTTGCAAAGAATTTACTGTATACTGTATTTAGAATTAAACTGCAGTAATACATTTCATTTAAAGCGTGAATGGATACATGATGCATATTATAAATCTGCAGTGCTCGGGAAAAGTGACACAAGTCAGTTTCCACAAACCTTTTTTGATAACTTATTGACAACTTACGGAACATCTGCTCGCTTGGAAAAAACCACATAAGTATTTCTCCCATTACAATAATTCATACAGAAAAAAACCAAATCGACATAAACCAGTGTAAGTTGTCAATAAATTATCAAAAAAGGTTTGTGGAAACTGACTTATGTCACTTTTCCCAAGCATTGCAGAAATTTACTGTTAGATTGGGGAGCCTCCCTCCCAATAAAGGACACCTCTCAGATGCGGACAGATTGTTATGTCTCTTCAATGTCCGTAAATGAGAGGTTTCATTGTAATATTCAAAACGGTGTATTAAATCTTTAATGGATAAACGTGTAACACTTTTGTTTTAAATGCTTTGTTTCACCTGTCTTAAGATATTACTTTGTAAATTAATCCAAAACATATCTTCATTTCATCAGTTTTAATTGACTATCTTTCGGAATTTCTTGCATTAACATTACTGTGCTCTACCTAAGCATATACTGCTCGAAAGAAACTTATGTCACATAAAATAATTTATTTAGTATACATTCAACAGTAACTAAAGAAAAACGTCATGCAGGTGACAGCTGGCAGCGATTAGTCACGTTTTTGCGCATGCGTTAAGTTCTGTACATTCCATGTTACGCTCCTGTGTGGACTGCCTGATTTGTTTTGAAAATGTTCAAAATAAATGTTTTACACAGAAATGCTGACATTGTTCAATACACATTTGAAACATTTAAACTGAAAAAATCCAATATACTGCAGACACAAATTTACAAATGACATTTAAAGAAAAAATTTTTATGTAACGAAATTGTTGTTGATGTTTAGTCAAATGTCCGAAGACAGGTCTGAACCTCATAAGCGATACCAAGAAGACATCACCTATGAGGCAACTAGGCGAGAGATAATGGGGTAGGGTGGCCAGTTCCTTTCCCTCTCCATTGCATACGTTGCCGACTAGGTACATATTACACTAGATGATGAAATTAGTAACCTCAAAATTACAAATCAATAACAAATTTCAACTTAAGTAACAAAATACAGGAAAATATGACCACATTAACAGTACTTATTCAAAATCATTCAATTTCACAAGCAACTTTTGAATAATAAATTCAGTCAATAAAAAAATATTGTAGGTTCATATTACTTACTTATAATTGGCTTTTAGAGAACCCGGAGGTTCATTGCCGTCCTCACATAAGCTCGCCATTGGTCCCTAACCTGAGCAAGATTAATCCTGTCCCTAATAACATATTCCACCTCCCTTACATCCATTTTTATATTATCCTCCCTTCTTCGTCTCGGCTTCCCCAAAGGTCTTTTTCCTTCCGGCCTCCCAACTAACACTCTATACTCATTTCTGGATTCGCTCATACGTGCTACATTCCCTGTCCATTTCAAACATGTAGCTTCATATTACGACAAGAAAATGATATTTCAGCTTCAAAGTGAGACGTGCAATGGATCATTCATCGATACAGATGACACTGCTGGATGTTTATACTATTATTATTATTATTATTATTATTATTATTATTAACTAATTATATATCCAACACGGGGAACCTTATTTCACCCGAAGATATATTAAGATTTTAAATAATAATAATAATAATAATAATAATAATAATAATAATAATAATAATAATAATAATAATACAGCTACAAGATATAATATTAATAGGAATAGTGAAATTTTTGTAGACAATGTCCTTCTATAGGCCAGATAAAATCGTTCTCTATAAACAAAATTAGAAATTACAGTTAACGGATTTTGCAGTTCTACGAAGCCATAACCCTTAGAATATACGCAGTAACAAGATAAGAAAATACAGTCAGTTAACATAAGAGCTGAAAAACTTTTGGCAAATAGGTAGACATCATTACATCTATCCTTATATGATCAATATCAGTAGTCTCAAAATTTACAATTTACAAGAATGGAAAGTTACTCATTGTGCTTAAATCAATAGTATTGAATACATGTCGCATAAGATCGACCCTGGCAGAATCGTGTTGTTAGACTTCGCTTGGTATCCTCGTTTAATGAACATTCGATATATGCAATGGAGAGACAAAGGAACTGGTTACACTAACCCATTATCTCCTGGTTTAGTTGCCTCATGAGTGATCCTTATTGGTATCACTTAGAGGTTTAAACCTGTCTTCGGAAAGTTGGCTACAAAGACTACCGGAATTTCTAGGAATAATAATAATAATAATAATAATCATAATAATAATATAATTATTATTATTATAATAATAATAATTATTATTATTATTAATATAGTATGATTTACATTACTGCGGCTGGTATAAATACTGATAGAATATACACTGTACTATCCCACTCAGAAAGAAGATAATTCGTAAAGCCACATAATTGTTTTCCTAGTATTATACAAACATGTCATTACCGTTAGTCGAAAAGCAAGAACAATGACCTCTTATAATGGAGACATGAACTTCAAACTACAGCCAATCAAATGTGAAATTTGTAACGATGTTGCCAATGGCTTATTTAGGTACCCTAGTTTTTCCTGTGGTATCAAATCTTCATTTTCGCGTTGTTATCATGGATGGTGCAACTTTGCATCAAATTTCTGTGTTGTCATTTTATACCCTGTCATGTTTCTTGGGTAAGGACTATGTCAACTGAAATTTCGTCACGAGAGCACTATCGAAAGAAAAGTTACTATAAATTTAGGGTAACATGAATTTCGGTATTAATTAGGGGAAAACAATATTTGTGTAAATAATAGTCTGGTTTTAACATTATTGTTAAAATTATATTTTTAATTTCAGGGAATAATATATTTGAAAAATTAATTTTGAGAATAAATGAAGACGTAGATTCATGTTATCTTTTCTCTGAAGTTGTAAAAAGTATTCCTTGAATACATCTGGCCAACTAATGTAGTCTACAATAGAAACATATATACGAAGATGCTTACTACTGAAAACAAAAACAAGTTATAACTTTAATATTCATTAAACCACAATAATTAATTCCTACATTACAGAAAGTAGGACTTCATTAATGTGGCACTAATAAGAAAAGTAAGATAATTTACCAGAGGTATAATTAATAATTTGCTCGTACACTATGATTAAACTTAAGATAATCTATATACAAAACTACTTATCTAAAACTGTTCGTGCATGCACAGACCTTGGTTTCTTTTTCTCTTAACTGCCATCAGTCTTGCTTCTCCTTATTTGACAAACAAGGTGAAAATTAAAACTTTAATTGCTATTACGATCATTTCGCATTCCGTCATAAGAAAATTAGTGTCTTTGTCTAACAAGTAAAGCGGTTTTAAAGCTTACTGAAGATTTCTGGCATTTAAAATGATTAGAGGTTTCTTTAAATTTTAATTTACATTCCTTCTTTTAATAGTTCATTTTCAAAATCGAAAATCCCCCACTCTACATGGTCATGCTCTACCTTTGGTTACATATCGTTGCGGACATAAATGCTCTAAGAACACTAGTGTCCATGTAAGCATTCCATCTGTTAGTGAATCTAAAAACTTCGTTAAATTTTCATTTAGAATTAACTAACAAAATGTAGAAAATATTGGTTCATAACAGTGTTCTCGACTAATTCCAACAATATTTCGACTTTCTTTATACACATAAATAGTGAAAGTTTCAACGTAAAATTTAACACCGCAACATTTTTATGTTTTTATATGTTTTATGAAAAGTACAGACAGATAACAAAATTAAAATAAATTCTTCGTTATCCACCCAAGTAAAAACTAGAAAGACTTATGAACAAAAAATGAACTATTTAAAGAATAAAATTGAACAATTAGATAACGAACAGATCAATCTTTCGCAATATTGCAATGCAATGTCCTACAAATCCCTTCCTAATGTTTTTATGTAGAAGATTAAACACACCAAAAGTATGGATTGGTTATTTCAATGATATCTTGACAGTCCGAAGTCTGTGTAAAGTGTGATGGAAAATTGTATGTCTGTTTAAAGCATGGAGTAATCGGAATACAGTGACTCAAACAACAACAAATTGGGAGAGAAACCTCATTTTTGGGAGGGAATCGGCGTCCCCCGGTTACAGTTACAACACAGTCTAGTATATACAGTCACGAAGTTTGAGTTGTGAGGGTGCTAGGAACAATAGACTGTGCCTGTACTATTTCGCATTGTCTGTAATGAGGTGATATTAGCGATCCTAGTGGTCAGCAACTATCTATGGATGCATATTTACTACATATTGAGCTTCGTGGCTGTATATACTAGACTGTGGTTACAACAAAACATGGTCCGATTCAACATAAACGAAAATAACTTACCCGAACTGGTACAGCAATAATTACTATAGTGTTGAATCAGTTTACGTACAATAATACGATTACAAACTCTAACGTACTGACGTCTGTTTAAGCGTCCTCTTGATACAAACACAAACAAAGGTATGCTGTGTAATACACAGTGACAAACGACTGCATTCTGTTTTCTCATTTGTTTCTTGCCAAAGAGCTCACAATGAAGATATGCTGTTCTTACAATGATGGAAAACATTTTTTCTCATTTCTCAGAAGATATTAATTTTAGAACCCATGTTTGAATGAATGAATGAATGAATGAATGAATGAATGAATGAATGAATGAATGAATGAATGAATGAATGAATGAATGAATGAACGAACGAATGAATGAATGAGTGAATGAACGAATGAATGAATGAGTGAATGAATGAATGAACGAATGAATGAATGAATGAATGAATGAATGAATGAATGAATGAATGAATGAATGAATGAATGAATGCTAGCCATGATGTCCCATGTTGGGCACAGGCCTCCTGTGATGGGGTTAGAACCCCCTCGACAGGGATGGCTCAAGTGTACTCGCTTAGTAAGCCAATCCAGGCGAGCTTGTCGTGTATACTACTTTTGTGACATGGTTAATAATCCTGTTAAACTTTAACTAGTCTCAGCACTCTGTTCTTTGTTCATTTTTTTTTCTTGCACTACACACATTATACTGACACTGGCACTTTGACAAACACTGATTGCTGTTTACACTATTTACCTGACAGTTTCTCAACACTGACTTTACTATTTACAAAATTTATCTTACACTTTCACTAATACTGACTTTACTACTTACAATATCTTAACACTGATTACGTTATCTATTTACAATGACCTTCCCTAGTTCTTTCCACAAAACTCTGTTCTTTGCTGTCCTCGACCATTGTTTCTCCTCCTCTTTGGTAAACATGTCAGATCATCTCAGCCATGGTCTTCCCTGTCCTCTCTTTCCGACGTAGAGGTCCCACATCGTGACTGCATGGAGAACTTTTATTTCTTGTTTAGATATATATTACCTCCTCTCTAAATATTGGAACCATTTTCAGAACATTCTGTATAAATCTATTTTGAACTCATATGAGTCATCAAATATAAAACCATACTAAATGGCAGCAGGACATGCTACATTATTGATTGACAAATCCAGAGTTTACTTTGGTGCAGAAATAATTAAATTACGACAGTAGAAAACCTGCATCACCATCGTGTTTGTGCACCATAAATGAACTCTGATGTGCTCTACAAAAGGAGCATCGTACGAATCTCTTTCACGTGTCGCAAGCCTACAAAAATAAGACCCCCGCTTTTGCTTTCCTTTCTAAAGAAAACAACCTAAGAATTTGTTATCGCTATCGTCCGGGAATTAACCGTTACAGTCAGAGCGTAAAATACTATTGTATTCCTTATATTATTGTAAAAACGGTTATAAATAATTTGGCATTCCTGTACAATTTGAGAGTATGAAAGGAATTAATTTTCTTTGTGTATATCTTTACTTTAAGAGATCGGAGTGAATATGTGGACGAAATAAGAAGGGATATTAAGCGAGGTGAAACGATTTCTTTTCGAGTCATTATGTTTTATGGGAGCGGATCACATCGATTCGTACCGCTAGGTGGCTGCGATCTCAACAAGAAACGGGCGAGCGATTGCAAGGAAAAAAGACTATAGAACAAGAATATGTCTCAAGATAAACCGTGAACTGCTATAACTCATAGCTACAGACAGCGCTGTAATGCTAAAAACAACAAATTAAATTTATAAATAACTGAGTCTACATATGAATCCCCCGTTTCTAAATGAAATTATACCAATCATTCTCCTTACTCGTAACTACCAACTCTCCTGCAGTATGCGGGAATCATCTGATTTTAAGTATCCTGCTATGGTATTCAAATCTCACACATTAAGCAATTTTCCACGAAATGCATCGATGGATGGCTTCTGGCCAATTTCATGAACTTATGCAGCAATTTATTAATAAGCAATCTGTATTTGTATTTATTTATTTTGCATATAATTGTAACATATATTATAATATAACAGATAAAATTTAGCTCACTCCTGAAAGAGTAGAACTTGTGCTCAGGGGTGGATTCCTAATTTTAAATCAAGAAGTATATAATACAATTTGTCTTATGTCTACTACACAATAAGAATTTATAAATCTAAATTTACTTTTTCATTATTTATAAAATCCAATACATAACTTTTTTAAATTTAATACCTACTTGAACTATTAGAATTGACAATATTAGAATATTTAAATATAAATTTGTTATATATTCTTGGGCCTAAATTACTACTATGATTAAACACTGTAGCAGTGTTGGTTCAAACAATCTTAAAGCATTCATACCTTTTGTTTCATAACTATGAGAATACAATTCAAAATTATTTCGATTTTTATGTATGAATTTTATTAATACAATATAATAAATTTGTCTTATTTTAAGAACATTAAAGTCTAAAAACAATTTTTGAGATGGAAAATCAATAGGTTTATGAAGACATATCAGTAGGGAGTGTCATTTTTTCGTATTAATGAAATACGCGAAATGTGTTAAAAGCTTAATTTCATGCGTGGAAAAATGCAAATCCCTTAATTAAAGTCCAAAATTAAGTGGAATATATTCGCGAATTTTCGCGAAATTGATATAAATTCACGAAATTACTTCACGATCACAATATTTTCAACAAAAACAAGTTTCATGGAGAATTCGCACAAAAAAATTACACGTTCTTCCAAATTAAAAGTGAAAATTTTCTTCGCTATAAAATATACATGAACACTTCTACTTGCCCAGCATTACATATGTGTGGTATCTAGCAACGTTGTACGCATAATTTCAGGGACTACTTCCAGAGAGCAGCAAAAGCAGACATCGATCATTTCTCTTTCCCGCAAAAAAAACTGCTTACGTGTGATCAAGAAGGCAGTGACTTCACCACCTCACAATCGAATGAAATTGAATTTAATGATGCAAACACTTTTCTGCTAATTTTAAAGGGATTGTTTCAATAATAATTTAAAAAAAATGTTATTTTATTATATTTTTTAGTTCCTTTAGGGCGCGAAATATGAACGAAATTACTTGTTTTTTATGTAATACTCACCAAAATTAAACACTTTTAATCATCAAAATCAGGGTAAAATAATCACCATAAAAACACAGTAAAACATGACTGTTCAGTTTCTGTGGGTTGTCACTATTATCGAACATTCCATGGAGAGACGGGAAATTTAATGCAATCTCTAAATTATTTTTGTTTACAAGGCAACTGAGGTAAAAAGATAAAATCTTTGTAAGCGCTGAATATCGCTGAACGTCTTGACGTCGATAGTAGTGGTTAATAAAAAAAGAGCTACTGATCGTATGTGAAATTGTGAGCCTACAATAAATAGGGATGCTTAGTTTTCACAAACCGCGGATTCGCGAAATACGGTTTTCCAGCTCATAAACGCAAACATTTTATGTTTCAAGTCCTTCCAGTTCAAAATATCGTAGTACGTTTAAACTCGCGATAAAAGCGAAATTTGATTTTAGCACAAATTTATTTCAAATTTGTATTTTACAAGGAATTTTTTTTTTAATTAAATGTTAATTTAACGCGCCCAAACTTGATATTTATGCAAAAAAATTTTGAATTCAATATTCTAACTTTTTGAATACATTTTAATTCTAATATCAAACCGTATTTCGAGTACCTTTATTAAAAAAAATATATATATTTTTACTTGCTTCACATTTTGCCTACTTATTAAATTTGGCATAGACTATAAAATGTTATAATATATAATAGCTGTAATGTTAAATATTTAAGTGTAATCAATTTAAATTTTACGAAAAGTAATCAGTATAACGAAATAAAAGTTTCCCTCCCTGACGAAAACCTTAAACATTTTACCGAACTATCATAAAGCAAAGGTCCCGCGCCGTGGCGTCGTGGTCTAAGGCATCCTGCCTAGGACTCGCGTTACGGAATGCGCGCTGGTTCGAATCCACATGGGGGAAGACATTTTCTCATGAAATTTCGGCCAGTGTATGGGACCGGTGCCCACCCACCATCGTGATGCACTTGGGGAGCTACGATAGGTAGCGTAAATCCGGTTTCGCAAACCAGATATAACGGCTGGAAGATCATCGTGCTAACCACACGATACCTCCATTCTGGTTGGATGATCGTCCATCTCTGCTTTTGCATGTGGACGTAGGGCCATCAGCCAGCTGGTCGGTCTTGGCCCTTCATGGGCTGTAGCGCCATGGATTTACTTTACTTTTACTTTATTATAAAGCAAAGTTCGAACTGCTAAGGTGTTGTAGCCTACACATAAGAAAATAATGTTCTAGAATTTATTGCATTATTCAGACTGTTCTATTTTAATAACGTTTATTGTCAAGTCCAACTTCTTAGATTTGTCATGTTTTCGTAAATATTATTTTTTAAACAACACTGACTTTTTTAAATTTGCATAATGGAAATGTGTAATCTTGATTTTCTAACTAGACGAAGTTTTGAATTTACAAAATTTTAGAAGCTACATTTATGTTTCGCTTAAAACCTGAAGTGATGATGATGATGATGATGATGATCATATGATGAAGATTAATGTCAAGCTGTAATGAGAGAAAGAGAGAGGGGGTGTTGCATTATGAAGCAGACAGTACGAGACATACAGTATATGAAGTACGTTTAATTTAGTTCATTTCATTTTAATTCGAATTCAAATCTTGAAACATCGGCGTCTCCTGTTACGCACCCACAACATAAGCCTGCTAATTTATATGACTATCGTAGACGATACGGAAAAAAAAAGAAAGAACACAAGGAGCATAGTGTGTGCTTTGCCGAGATTCTATCGCATGTCTTTATTTCACAACAACTGACAACGATTGTTACTAGAAATGGGAAGGAAGAGGGATGGAAAATAAATTAAATATAAGAGGACAGAAAACAAAAAGAAAAGAATCGTGTAACTAGGCAGAACAGTGTAACGCTGGGACGAGTATGTTGATGTACTCAGACTTGTCTACGTTATTCCATTTCCTTTTCTTTCTTTTTTATTTCTTCTTTTTTCTTTTGAAACGTAAAAAGATAAGAGAATGAACTGTCTGCATTATTCCCTTCTCTCTTTCCGCTCTGCTCCTCCTTTCCTTTTTAACAACAATATCGACCAATCACGGACGATGTTGCTTGAAACTTGTCTTTTTCAAAAAAACACACTCTCCACCTTCTATTCACACTTATGTCTTTCTCCCTTCTATCTCATTCTACTTTGATTAAATCCGCTTTTTTTCCCCCCCTTTCTTTTTCTGTTCATTCCATCTCCGCTATGTATAGAAGAATTTCTACATTCATTTTGTTTCTCCGCGAAGGCAACATTTTGCTTAGTGTAACAATGGCGTAATTACAAGAAAAACTGCTTCATTCAGTCCGCAGTTGATGCATCCTGCAGCTATTTTCTTTCAAGTCTCCACAGCTTTGTCTACCGCAAGGGAAATGAATGAGAAGAAATTCTCTAACGCGGGGAACTGCGGTATAAATTTTCAAAAGCAAGTCTCACAAAGATTTCATTAAATTCTATAGACAAAATATGATTAGAAATTAATCCGTCCAGTGTACAGTCTCGTCCATACAAAACTAAACACTCAAGTTTCATATAGAGTGGAAATGATATAACTAATTAGAAATTTATCCTTTGAAAAGGTGGAAAAATTCAAGTACAGTAACAAATGTAAGTGACACTAGACAGGAAATTAAACGCAAAATAAATGTGGGAAATGCCTGTTATTATTCGGGTGAGAAGCTTTTATCATCTAGTCTGCTCTCGAAAAAGCCCGAATTTTAGAATTTATAAAACAGTTATATTACCGGTTGTTCTGTATGGTTGCCAAATTTCGACCCTCTCTTTGAAAGAGGAACAGAGGTTAAGGGTGTTCAAGAATAAGGTACTTATGAAAATATTTGGGGCTAAGAAGGATGAAGTTACAGGAGAATAGAGAAAGTTACACAACTCAGAACTACATTCATTTCTTTCTATATGTTATATATTAGGTATGTCTGATTTCTACTTACTTGTTGTTTACATTATATTATTATTATTTTATTCAGTTTTGTGTGTAAAATTGTAGTGTACTTAGTATATTTGTAGTGTTTTTGTAACGCAGTTTTACTCCTGAATGAGTGTTAGAGAAGGCCGTATGACCTTAACTCTGCCAGGTTAAAGAAACCATTTTTTTATTATTATTACCACTATTGTTGTTATTATTATTATTATTATTATTATTATTATTATTATTATTATTATTATTATTAATTAGGGCGGTCGGGTAGCTCAGTTGGTAGAGCAGCTTGCTACGGACTGGAAGGTCCGGGGTTCGATCCTAGGAGGTAACAGGATTTTTTCTCGTTGCCAAACTTTCAGAACGGCCCCGAGGTTTACTCAGCCTCCTATAAAATTGTGTACCGGGTCTTTCCGTGGGGGACCACAGCACCTCAAAGAGGCCAGAGCGTGGTGCCGACCACACCACATCATTCTCTTATCTTTTTACGTTTCAAAAGATAAAAGGATAAATAGCACGTACGGATAAATATAGAAAATGCATATAGAGTGTTAGTTGGAAAACCTGAGAGGAAAGAGCTTTAGAGAGGCCGAGACGTAGATGGGAGGATACTATTAAAATAGATTTGAAGGAGATGGAAAATGATTGAGGGGACTGGATTAATATTGCTCAGAATAGGGACCTATGGCGGGCTTATGTGAGGGCGGCAATGAACCTCTGGATTCTTAAAGCCATTTGTAAGTAAGTAAGGAAGTGATATAATTGTGCAGATTGAGGGGGGGCAATAGACTACATTAACATAAATTTTATAAACCGTTATGATTTTTGTAATTAAGCTCATGATTAATTAGAAAATTAGGCTCAAAGTCTACGTTAGTTTGGCAACAGTGCATCGCCGGCTCACCTACGAATACACACACAAACTCTGGTCTGAATAACATCATTCCGTCCCTTAGTCACTGCAGTAGAATTGCCAGACTTCCTAATGGCATGAAAAACGATACGAGTTAATCTTTTTTTTTTAATTTAATTTGCAAAAAGCCGTTCATTTTATTGAAAAACATCAACAGGATAAATCATTGCTTATCAGTTTCTCTAATGATAAAAGTAAAAATAGAATCGTAGGCATAGTAAAAAAATTAACATTTAAGGAAGTTATTTTTTTCTGACTATTACACTTTTACTACGTCATACTACTTTTGACCAATAAAACGGTACGAAAGGACGTATTTCAACCAATCATGGCTGCTTATCGCAAAATTTTATCGCGTCCCTAGCATTTTGTTTAATTTTATCGCTTCCCTAGTATTCGTTTATTTTTATCATTATCCTAGCATTTGTTTCTTTGCTTGCCAACATTTCAAACTGCGCTGGTCTGGACGTCAAAAAACAGAAAATTACAAACCACTCCAGTCGATGCACAGCAGTTTCAAATATGACTCGCATTGTCATTCAAGAACAAGAATTAATAAAAATCACTGATCATACCTATGCATCTTCTGAAATTATATTTACAAATAAATGAAGAGCACCATTCGGAAATCTTGAATAAGTTGAATACACCATGTAGACCGTCCAACATCAACGAGTTTCACTTCATGTTTATTTTTTATGTCATCACGTCTTTTCAATATAACATCAATTGAACCACCAAAAATCATTCAAATTTGAAAATTGTACATTCAATAATTATTCCTTTTAAAATTATTCATGTTTATTTTTTATGTCATCGTAATATTTGTAATGTTGAGATGGTACAATAATACATTTGAAGACAGTTGTATTTTCGTAAGTCAATTAATATTTTATTGTATTGGAGTACTTCGTGACTTCTAATCTTTATATACTTTCTTCTAATCGTGTAATAGTCAATTAAATCCCACTCGAGTTTTGATTTTCTCTAGATAAATCAAAACCTCTAGTGAGATTACTGTTGAGAAAAGTATTGATTTGAAACTAATGTAGTAAACTTCATAGTTAAACCTACTGCTTCTGACTCTGTGTAGACCCAACTTTCTTTTCCTGTTAGGTTAATACTTCACGACCCTTGCCATCTCTAAGGAGCCTTGAACAAGTATACATAACTTTCTTTAGACACACGGTTGGACTCAAATTATATGGAGACAACATGACACTGTCTTTCTTAGTATTTTACTACAAGTCTAATAACACCTGTAACCTTTGATGATCCTCCTCCTATTTCCATTATGAGATATTGCTTTCCAAATGGATACTAGACGAAGGACATGGTGTAACTACCATTACGAGGCGTCCACACTACGCCACTCCGCCTAAGACAACATTGCATAAAGACGCCGCAGGTGCGATTCGAACTCACGATTCCATGCAACATTGAAGCTGCACCTTTGACGTTACAGAATCCACCCGTGATTTGGTCACTCCTCGGCAGTCTAAGAGTTAATTAGGCAACAACGCATGGCATACATTAAGGAGACTTGAACGGGCTACTGAGTCTCAGCTCGTTCTTATTAATTCGACTACTGTCTGTCATTTTGGAAGGTGAATATTTTGTAAGACGTCTTCGCACTTGGCCACATTATGTAATTTGAGGCAAGCAGTTTCAGCTACTAGTTTGTTACTGTATTACGTCGTTGGTGAAATTAAGGTAAATTGTGTAAATAAATTACTTTTACGGTGTTAAAACCATTTCAGTGCCTTACGTTATTAAACTCTCAGTAGAATGTGAATATAGTTGCCAACAAAAGTTTCATGAGAAAACTAGATCAATTCTGTTTACAGTTTTTTAGTTGATTATTTAACGACGTTTTGTAAAAATATATAATAAAAATCTTATCATTAGCAAAAACTGCATTGAAGAGTCATATTTTGTAAAAACTAGGTTATTTGAAGCGTCAATTCTATTTATTTATATTTATTTGTTTATTCTGGTGTAGTTAAAAAGTCATATTTTGTAAAAATATATAATAAAAATCAGGCCTTCTCTTCCACAGCACCAGAAATACAAACACAATAATAGAAATAAAAAGAAAAATCACATTATAAACAAAATAAAGCCACACAATAGTAATATACGTTACAAGAACGGTATGTTGACGTTTTCATGATCGAGGAAAAGATTGAAAAAGCGAAACGTAGTTGAACTTTTTTAATTTTCGAGAACATGAAAACAAACATAACGCTCGTGTACCGTACATTATTTTGTGTGAAGATCGTTTATTACATACCTGAAAGACGAATTTCTAATTAGTTGCAATGAAATCTCCATCTTGGTTTCTGTTTAATGACGCCAACTTCGGAAAACCAAAATATCTTTCTTCAACATTGTTTATATAAAATGTTTTCTGTGTTTACTATACTCCAGCAGGCCGTGATATACGTCTGTCTTTTTCCCCCAGTCTATAAATGCGAACTTAAAACAAACGGTAAGGTTATGTAATGATTTATTTTTCATTTTAATATTTTAACAATATTATTTATATAACATATTGCAGTAATAACATCGGCATCTGGAATCTTGTTGATTTTTTCACGGCTTCCTTAATGTTACTTGTATCAGGAATGCAATAAGTTTCGTAGAGTAGTAGACTTTACTTAATTTTTGCAAATATTTTAAAAAACAATAATTAACAGTGCAATTTAGGTGAAATTGCAGTGGTAATTTTCCAATTTATAATTATTACTATGTTAAACGTCTCTAAAAATAATATGTTAAAAGCCTAAAGCAGTAAAATGAATGTCGCGCTTAAGCGGTAAGAAGAGGGAAATTGTTATGTGTGTTACATTGGGAATACTGAATGTGGTATTTCACACTTACCGCGTATTGGTTCTGTGCGGAAAACAAGCAAATACGCACGATCTCGCACAAAAATATACACAGGTTACAGTCACACAAACTTTAGATCATAAGTAATTATACTTAGGAATATGTATGATAAGACTTTCTTGTGTGATACAGTGTTAAAAGTTGTGTAATCAAGATGTATAATTATACTTACTTAGTTACTTATGGCTTTCAAGGAACCCGGAGGTTCATTGCCGCTCTCACATAAGCCCATCAAATAAATAAATGAATGAATGAATGAATGAATGAATGAATGAATGAATGAATGAATGAATGAATGAATGAATGAATGAATGAATGAATGAATAAATAAGAGTCTGATTCGTTGCTAAGCAAGTTACGTCAAGACAGAATGACGTACTGTATGTCCTTGCCGTTGCTATGAAAGTAATATTAAATGTTAAAATGTCCGTAACTTTTTTTTTTCAGGTCAGCATAGAGTATGAACGTTTCATATTACAAAATATGATTGACAAATATTATTATGCAAAGATTGCCCAATACAAGGAGCTCAAGGGTTAAATAGATAACAATGCAGTTCTTATGTAATAGATAACCGGAAAACCGATCAGAAAAAGTTACAAATGCAATAAATTAAGACGTCAAATAAAAATCTGCTACATATAATAAAATTCGAGCAACAATAGGATGTTAAATAGCATTGCACCTCGTACATAAAATAAAATTCATGTACAAAATTATGAGTGCTGTGACTTGAAATATGAGACGACATTTTGGACCGTAATGGGGCGATTTGATTTCCAAAATCAACAGGGACCGCTCCTTCATTACGTAGAGATAATGGGCCGTATGAGAACGAGCATTGGTAATGGAGACGAATAGAAGAAGCGGAAGTTATTATATACGGTAATGCTGTTTCTGAAGCCTCTTCAATCTGACCTCGGCGCGACCTCACTTATATCTACCTGCTAACAAGGTCGTTCCGGACAATTAACACCAAATCATGTTCGTGGTCGTTCCCACCCACCCAGCAGCGAACTCTACTGCAGCTCGTACTGCCTCGCCAACGACGCTTCATCAACTGAGCATCGCCGAATCTGGGATCATTGTTCGTATTACAGTGATTAATACGGACATGTCAACAGATCACGGCTGAAAAACAATTTGGAATAACAGATGCTTTGAAAATTGATATATGGAATGTAAGAGGAAATATACATCGATATTGAGAAGGCTTTTGATCTGAGCAGGAACGTATAATGGATTACAATGAAGGAAAAAGGTTACCCCAGAAAATTAATATAAGCAGTTAGGAGCTTAGGCTATATCAAAACTAAAAAAATCAGAATAAATACAGGAGAAAGGAAAACGGGAGAGATTTTAATAAATAAGGATGTCAGACAAGGTATCCAGTTTCGCCTAGACTTACTTACTTACTTACTTACAAATGGATTTTAAGGAACCCGGAGGTGCATTGCCCCCTCACATAAGCCCGTCATCGGTCCCTGGTCCCTATCCTGTGCAAGATTAATCCAGTCTCTATCATCACATCCCACCTCCCTGAAATCCATTTTAATATTACCCTCCCACCTGCGTCTCGCCCTCAGCAAAGGTCTTTTCCCCTCCGGTCTCCCAACTAACACTCTATATACATACGTGCTACATGTCCTGACCATCTCAAACGTCTGGATTTAATGTTCCTAATTATGTCAGGTGAAGAATACAATGGATGCAGTTCTGTGTTGTGTAACTTTCTCCATTCTCCTGTAATTTCATCCCTCTTAGCCCCAAATATTTTCCTAAGCACCTTATTCTCAAACATCCTTAATCTCTGTTTCTCTCTCAAAGTGAGAGTCCACGTCTCACAACCATACAGAACAACCGGTAATATAACTGTTTTATAAATTCTAACTTTCAGATTTTTTGACAGAAGACTAGATGACAAAAGCTTCTCAACCGAATCATAACAGGCATTTCCCATATTTATTCTGTGTTTAATTTCCTCCCGAGTGTCATTTATATTTGTTACTGTTGCTCCAAGATATTTGAATTTTTCCACTTCTTCGAACGATAAATCTCTAATTTTTATGTTTCCATTTCGTAAAATATTCTGGTCACGAGACATAACCATATACTTTGTCTTTTCGGGATTTACTTCCAAACCTATCGCTTTATTTGCTTCAAGTAAAATTCCCGTGTTTTCCTAATCGTTTGTGAATTTTGTCCTAACATATTCACGTCATCCGCATAGACAAGAAGCTGATGTAACCCGTTCAATTCCAAACCCTGTCTGTTATCCTGAACTTTCCTAATGACATATTCCAGAGCGAAATTAAAAAGTAAAGGTGAAAGTGCATCTCTTGCTTTAGCCCGCAGTGAGTTGGAGTGTTTTAATTATTTCTGTACTGTTGTTTAGTCAACTGTCCGAAGACAGGGCTGAACCTCACAAGTAGTACAAAAAGTCACCACTCATGAGGCAACTACGTCAGGAGCTAATGTGGTAGAGTGACCAGTTGCTTTTCCTCTCCATTGCATACATCGCCGATTAGTTATATATCATATAATCAACTTCAGATGCATACAAACAATTGCTCTTCCTCTGACACATATCATCAAGTGAGATGTACTGGCTGATAATAGATGTACAGATACGGAAATAAAATTTGGAGCTCTCTTATTGTGTAAGTTTCGCTTACAACACGTTGCGCATGTGCAATAAAGAAGAGCCCCTGTATATATGCTACTTGAGGGCAGTCGTGAGAAATTGTTGCCTACATACAGGTGGACTTCCATCAAGACTCGCTCCAAATTTTAATTCCTTATCTGTAAATATCAACGAAAACCTCAATCAGAGGCATACATCTATATGAAATCCGAAATAGGTAGGCCTATAATTTTAGTATAGAAGTTAAACTAATAGACGAAATAATATTAATATTTCTTGTGCAGACAGCACAATAATAATTAAGAAACCGAATAAGATCTACAGCGATCTCTCTCTCTATTGATGTAACCAGAAATGTGAAGTGCAAGATTATAAAATAGGTTACCTATCGAAAAATAAAACTAAATTAATGACTAATTTTGGAGTAAAATATAATTCCTGTTACATATAAAATTATTACTGAAAACGAAATTTTAAAACATGTTACAAAATCTATCTCCGAAATGAAATGAATAGGATAGGTCTAAAGGATAAAGATACGAACAAAAATTAACAACGACTGAAATGAAATACAAAATGTGTACAGAATAAAACCAGAGAAGAAACAAAAGCAAAATTCCACAAAACAATGGCTATGCCTTCTTAATGTGTCTTAATGAGAATTGGGGGCTCATACAAAAACTTTACCTAAAATTCAAAGCTCAGAAATGAGATTCTTGAGAAGAACAAAGTGCTGCACAAAACAAGACCAAATTAAAAATTAAATCATACCGACATTTAGGGGTAATGAGTGACATGAGACTCTAAGGATAACATATTAATATAATCCGAAAGAAAAAGGAGATGTAGCGAGCCAGTAAAAAGATAGAGGGATGGAGTATGAAAACGAAACAGGTATATGTCTAAATAGTTAAGAAGAAGAAAATGTAAAAGACGTAAGTTTAAAATAATCTAAACATAGGCTAATTTTCTATGGAAATCTAAACCGATGCACTTCAGGGAATGGTTGCAGAAATGAGGTCATTTCTCCAGTATTCGTTAAGTTTGGGGGAGGAGATGATCATAAAACTGTCGGACTTATTCTCTCACCAGTTGGCCTTTAGAATCTATGTACTGATGTGTCGAGAAATTGGACTGCTTATTTCGATATTTTGTATTAATATTTCAATGTTGATTCAACACCGATTTAGCCAACAGGATAAGGAAATATCAATATATATTCAAGTTCATATAGATATATCGATGAATTGGTATCTTCAGCAAACTTTATTTCTAGTGGTGAACATTGGATCCGAGCTCCTCAGGTTCAAATCTGGAGAAGGATGATGGATTTTGTAGTACGATAAAATCCTTAGTATGGCTCCATTCAGAAAGAAAGATTTGGTGGGCCGTGTTTCGTGTCGTAGATTTATGGTATGTAAAAGAATTTCGTCTCTGAATAATAGGACTCAAAACAAAATATTCCTGACATTTTGTCTCTAAAAATAAAAATTTGGAGGTAACAAAATCCATCTATAATCAATCAATCAACCAATAATTTCTTCATTATTGAACTGGATGGACATGAAGGCTATGGCTCGAGAGCTTTGTGATTAGGCAGCAGAGTGCAACGTGCTGGTACGATGAGAACCGATGACCTCTGAATTCGCGCGCGCGACTCATGACCCTGTATTTCCACATCGACAGTTGACCAGGGGGTAATGAGACAGACGAAGTACTGCATAACACGGGCACGGCATGCTTCGCTTTCTCCCCCAGCACTGATAACGCAATACATGTTAATAACAAACTCATACTTCACGGTCCTGTGATCCTTTTACTTCCGTCCTAAAAACACACACAAATGTACATTTCTAGGTCCCAATGAAAGCTCCATCAATTTCCTTCCAATGCCTGCGAAATATACCATTATTACAGATCAATTTATTATTATATGCTGATAGTTGTTAGCATGCATGCCAGTCTAGTAAACAGGAGGTTCAAGGTTCGATACCAAAGACGGACTATCCTGACTTGGATTTTTGTGAATTTCCAGGTCTCTCCGGGCAAATATCGAGATAGTACCAAGGAACTACACGTTTCTTTGTCAATATTAGTCCAGTGACGAATCTCTTAAGAGACTTTTGAGGCTTAGAGCCTACCCCAAAAAAACTGAGTTATTATACCTAGTAACAGTAGACCTATAAGTTCGTAATAAAGATGTATCACAATACTTTGTTTCACTCCGGTCCTTCCATATATTAATTTTACTGTTGACAGCATTTCAGGATGGAGAGTTCAGTGCGAGAGGCTTGTGGCAGAAGCCTCTAAAAGCATGGCTACGACCTTGGCTCGTAAGCTTGAGGAGGGACTGGCTAGGGGGTATCGATTCGCTACATTTCGGTATGAAACGCGACTAGCCTCACCATCACAATAATACGTTGCGCTACATTGATGTTCTGTGAATGCGCTGCAGTTTTGAATGTTAGTTTAATCTAAAGTACATGTGTGTGTTACATATTAATTTTGTTTAAAATGGCTCATACTGAATATTGAGGTCATTATTTGTAGAATTAAAAGAGAAACAGTTTTAAAGTTGGACGTATGAAACAAAATTTGCTTACAAAGATAGGAGATCGACACTATATTTAGGCCTACATATTAAAATAGCAGATGAAGGAATAAAAAATATAAATTTTCAATTTCCATAGTATAATGAATATCCTTGGCTAACAAGGTGCTCTGAGACAATCGCTTGCTGATTGAGTTGCTAGTTTTATGATACTGTTAAGAAAATTACAGCATGTATGGGCGAAACCAGAAATGTATATAGAGTGTTAGTTGGGAGAACGGAGGAAAAAAATTCCTTTGGGGAGGCCGAGATGGAAGGATAATATTAAAATGGATTTGAGGGAGGTGGGATATGACGATAGAGACTGGAATAATCTTGCAAAGGATAGGGACCGATGGCTGGCTTATGTGGAAGCGGCAATGAACCTGCGGGTTCCTTAAGAACCATTTATAAGTAAGTTAAGAAAATTACGCCCCAAGAATTCACTTCTCCCAGACTCTGTGAGCAGCCAAAAATATACAAAAAGAGAAAGCACCACTGAGATCCACTATGAAATTTAATTGCTTCCCCCTAAATGATACAGTGAAATTTCCGTAGAATAAGGTCAAATTTTTCGGATTGGCCAGATATAATGGACTAACAGAGTAGGCGAAACTTTGCAGTATTGGGTGGCATGATCCTGATAATATCGGATATAAGTTTCAACATGTGGTTTTTGTTGTTTAGTCAACTGTCTGAAGACAGGTCTGAACCTCACAAGTCTAAACTTCACTTATGAGGCAACTAGGCCAGGAGATAATGGGTAGGGTGACCAGTTCCTTTTTCCTTCCACTGCGTACATCGCCGATTAGCTACACATTACACTAAAACTCAAAAATTTGAAATCGCTGTATCACATTTGAACTCGAAAGTCTTGAACGAACGCATCTGACTACGATAAATAATACGTCTATGCAGGGAGGCAAGAAAGATCAGGAAATCATAGCTGACATAGGCCTAGATAATGGACTCGTTTAAATGACATACAGTATTAAATAAGAGAATAAAAACGACTTGGCGATGAGCATATTTAAAAAGTGGCAATAACAGCCAGTGTGTAATATTCGAGGCGCCATCTCAATTGGTGACGTAAACCGCATATTTTACGCATCATTTACTGCGAGAAGAATGGAACCCTTTTATCGATTTTGCTAACTAATCGCTCCGGAACGTCTTGTGTTAATGCATTTATACCATACAGTGGATGTATCGATATATCTTTTACTAACAATAACGGAATACCAAGATTTACTACCACGCTAACTTGTTACCGGGCAAAAAAGCTTTCATATTATTTGTAGTAGTCTTTTAGAGTACGAGATAATCTTCACCTAAAAACAAACTGCGGTAATTATTTCACTCACGTATTGTAAGACCCGGAAAACCGTGGCAACAAAAAGAAATGATAATCGCCAATGTGACTAAGAGGAAAGGTATTTGTACTGGTACAGGTGCTCAAATACCGAAACACCGTTACTTTTACAAAATATTTTTGAAGGAAGAATTCGATCGCATCTGGGGAAAAATGATAAAAACGATTATTTAAAAGAAAGTTGTGTTTCAAGGTGAATTCCCATGGTACAGAAAGAAGAGCTGCAAGATTTGAGAATCGGAATTTTAACTAGACTCTTAGGTCCGAAGAACACAAAGAGACAGTAAGATGCAAATTGAGATTGTCAAAGCAGACCTTTCAAACATCATTGAAAATTAATACAATATTAACTAAGGCAAGACTGTTCTTGCAGACAAATTTTTCTTATATAAATTAAAATGTAATTCAATTACAAATATCTCGTATTTCCCTTTCTTAGTAACATGGGCCTAAAATTTATACTGATGACTTGATGATAGTGGCGATATAATGTAGAAAAAAGAGAGGGAAAGCATGAATGTTTTCTTTGGATCGAGAGTGTTTCGTCGTTGTTCCTGCAATAACTCCTATGTACAAAATATAAAACATTTTCAGTAGGAAGAAAAAAACACATTTATTCATCCTATGGCAGCCGTACATAGGAGACTGAGAATTCTTACATTTTCTAAACAAAGAAATATAATTATATATAGGAGATTTTATTATTTACTGTATCACTATTTCAGTTATTTAATAGAGCAAAAATTTGAAAATCGATAAATATGTCACATAAGAGTTATTGCACGAACAACGACGGTTTACAATATCCAACTCAACCAAAGGAGCCAAGATATGTAAATGTTTCATATTTTAACCCTGGATGAGTAACATGAAATTCTAGGAACACATTAAGTAAGGTGGGGTACTATTTTACCCCAATTTAGAAGCGATAACTTAATTAATTGTTAGAAATATTGCAAATTTTATTGAAAGCAGATGGAAAAGGTGAATTAATAACAGAACAATCTATTGTATGTGAGTAATTAAACAATAGGCAACAATAAGTCACTTAAATTTTAACACTGTTGAAGTACAACTTTTCTTTTCTGAAATCTGACTTACTTGACTTACTTTGATATTCATTGTTTTAAAGTTATTTATCGGTATCAAATAAGTGACATACAATTGAAAATAAGTATCTTGTAATTAAACATACTGTAAGTGTTTTACAATTAAAAATAAGTACCTTAAATCAAAGGTGAGTTTATTACAATTAAAAAAGTCAACACCTGTGGAGTAACGGTCAGCGTGTCTGGCTGCGAAACCAGGTGGCCCGGGTTCGAATCCCGGGTAGGGCAAGTTACCAGTTGAGGTTTTTCCGGGGTTTTCCCTCAACCCAATACGAGCACTTTCGGTGCTGGACCCCGGACTCATTTCACCGGCATTACCACCTTCATATCATTCAGACGCTAAATAACCTAGATGTTGATACAGCGTCGTAAAATAACTCAATAAAATAAAATAAATAAACAAGTGTCTTTCAATTGCAAATATGTTTCCTTACAATTAAAAATAAGTGTCTTACAATTAAAAAAAATGGGTGTTTTTCAAATTAAAAATAAGTTCCTTACAAATTAAAAATAAGTGTCTTACAATTAAAAATAAGTGCCTAACAATTACAAAGAAATGACTTACAATTAAAAGCAAGTGACTTAAAATTAAAAATAAGTTCTTACAATTAAAAATACGGATTATAATTATAAATTTCATCGATATCTCTTTACCGTCTCTTTGCCTCCGGATGAAATAATCCGAAACTTAGATCCGTCACTCGGAATGAAAGTGAATTAGCAAATTATATATTTTATGTTATTTATCAAGTACTATTGATTGCACTATAACTCGTCCTCAGGAATCTGACACTCATATTGTCCCCTAGTGTTTCTTTAGTCAAATATTTCAGTAGAAAAGAGAAAACGAAGAAACACGATATCATTGACAAAATGGTCCTTACATTTAATTGTTACAATGAAGTACTTGTGAGAGATAATACGAATACTTAATTTTATGTTTCGGACAAACGTTAGCCCTAAAGTATATGATACTGAATTCCCAATTGCAAAACTAAAAAATCTCACAGAATAAACAACTTGTGTTAAGGAAAAATTTTACGACAAATGAAACAGAATAAGATAAAGTTTATCTTTGTTGAAAACTATTGCACCCAAACAAGTGTAATTTAAGGACTTTAAAGTCAATATATTTATACACACATGTGACAACTTCTCGTTTGCTGCCGCCATTTTAAATGAAACAAAATCTACGATTTATATTCAGAAATCAGGGTTCTTTCACAGTGCACTTGATAACCTTGCCAACCACCAATGAGAGATGTTCATTTCAAACAAGGCAATTTTACATTTTATCCGGCGTTGGTTGCAGGTGGGACTAAGATATTAATTCCCGTAAGCGTGAAATTCAAATAACTCATCCTCTAGATGCGAAGATGACGGTTGTATTGAATTATATGCAACTCTCGCAATTATGTACAATATCGTAAGATATTTCGGCAATAATAATAACAGACTCTTAAAAAAAGAGAATTATAGTCGGCTTTAATTTGCATATAATTAAATTCCTTCAGACACGTATACATATACACACCTGCACTTAGTACATACTCTAAGTTTTGTTGTTCTCTTAAGGTTGTGGGTAGATTTTCAAGCCCTCAAGTGTCAATCTGAAAAGCCAGCTCGAACCTGATCGCTCTCCGGTTTACCTGCCTATTATCTATATCGACTCTGCCTGAGTCAGCTCCGGTCCACCTCTAATCTGAATGCAACAACGGCCGATGTCCGTATGTTTAAAGAAAAAACACTTTCGACACTTCTTTACCCTTGTGTAGTAAATTACTGGCAGTTAATCTCCCAACACCTACACTAAAACGAAAACAAATCTGTTCGGAAGATTGAAACAGTTTTAAGCTAAACTACACAATCCTTAACGGTCTTGGGATCCAAGTAAGATGAAGTATATCATAGTTGTTACTTAGGACACTCCGTGTCTTATAAATGAATCGTAGAGTATCTGTGTACCCATAATTCCACTGGTTCGCAGCTTGAAAAATTGGATCTTACATTGTTTATGAAACGGTAATTGGTCCATGCATAGCTTATGCGAAGGAAAGGGGAAGGATACTGGAGGTGGGGGAGCTGGGGTGTATATCTAGACGATGCTGCAGACGAAATGAAAGAGCTGGAAGCTATATATGACTTGTCTTCGATGTTGCTTTTGTTATAACTGCCAGACCAAAGACTGTGAACCTTGTTCATCATCATTATGGTAGTTGTTCTGGAGTCAGTTGCCAAAAGGAGACTAGTACACACTTTCAAAACAATATTGTACCACGCACTTCAGGGACTAGTATAGAAATACAGTGGACCTTCCGTTACAGCCGTTAATTCCTTCGACATAAAAAAAAGACGCTTATCGAAACGATAATCGAATACTTGGACGGAGTTTCGCAATAATAGACCAACTGACAATTTGAAAAAAAAAAAAAAAAAAGAGAGAGAGATATTTACACAAATCTGTTGATGACAGGCTAATTTAACTCGGAAAATATCAAGAATGCGATATCTGAATTTTGCTGCTATTTATAATCAAAAATTCGTTTATTACATAAAATTCATTTATTTATTTTGCTTTGAAATATTAATCCAACTGCTGGTCTCTTATCAAAAATCGGTTATCCTTTTTTGGTATTATTTGTGCTATTTTTTGTAATAGTATGAATGCTATAACACTTTCTGAATAAAATGTTTTATTATAAAAACAGATTTATTCAATGGCCAATATCTCGAAACAGGTTTTTGGCGCTTGATCTCTTATTGCGTAACTCCGTCGAATTTAAACTCATGCTATGATGACAATCCGTTCCAAAAATTAAACTTAACTAGTATAAACCTATTTATTTAGGATATAACCTTGAAAAAATTATTGTATTACAAGAAATATCATCCCTTAAAATTATCACACTGATTTAATATAATTAAAGTTATTAATTCTAGTACATTCCTAGTACACAGAAAGTGTTAATAAAATGTACTGTAATATTTTATAAGTACCGAATCGTATATTTTGATTTGACGCCATGTTTGTTCACCGAATCTAAAATTGAAATTAAAAGCTGATAGGTATGTCAAAGTCTTAAGGACAATAGTCTTCGAATGAAACACTAAACAGTGACAATGTTCGAAATTGTGAGAATGCTAGTCATCCAGGACAAATGTACCTAGTAGCAAAAACCATGATTAGTAGAATTTCGACGATAATTGAATTTCATCAATGTTACCGTCGTCATCTTCATCATCATCATCATCGTCGTCGTCGTCGTCGATGTCATCAACTTTAAATGTGTTGTTGTTTAGTCAACTGTCCGACGACAGGTCTAACGTCACAAGTGATAACAATAAGGCACCACTTATGAGGTAACTAGGCAAGAAGATAATGGGGTAGGGTGGCCAGTTCCTTTCCCCCATTGCATACATCGCTGGCTAGCTACATTTACACTAGTCAGATTTCAGATGCATACAAACAATTGTTCTTCCTCCGAAACATATCGTCAAGTGAGATATACTGTCTGATGATATATCTTGGCCGGAAGGAAAAAGGTTTTAAGTCAATTTTTGTGGAAATGAGATTTTATATATTCTCAAAGCGGAAACAATTCTCTACAATCTGCTAAAACGGCTAAAGTCAAATAAGACTCCTGACTGGATTTATGGAGCGTTACCAAATGTGCTAAGTACTTTTTGAATCGAGCACACACAGAATAAAGGACTTAAGAATATTTAATGCTTTATTCCTTACAAACCATCACATGTTTACTTTCCATGCTTCCGTATTTAAAAGGTCTAACTTGTATTTTAGCCATTTTATCACATAGGTACTAATGCCCTTTCCTTTTGAAACTTTAAGCAGTGAGGTAAATGGTCTTATAATTGTTTACGACCCATTTTGCATATCTAATAATTTACGATTCTCATTTATTTTGACATGAAAAAGGTCTATGTTTAATAGTCCCTCATACTCAGTTTGACTTCTAGTCTTAAAATGGCTTAAGTGCGGCTATTTTTGGAAATAATCAAGAAAATTGTTACATGAGCAACATTACCTATTTTAGAAGAAATGTAAACAAATAACATCCAAGAAAAACCTCATAATTAAAAAACTCTATAATTGACACCAATTTCAATCTTTCTAGTGCTTTCCTGAAAAGTATAAAATTTTTACTTAAGACCTTTTTCCTCCCGGCCACAGATATGTACATATCAGCCAGAACCTCGATCAGAGGTGATTTAAATGTGTATTATCATTATTTTAAAATTTGAAGGTAATGCCGAACTTTTATTCTTATGCGAGAGGGGATTCATTAGATATTAAATAGACATAGTCCTAAACTTGTTTTTCCTAGTCGTCTAAGGTTATGTTCTCTTTGCACCGTCTGAAGGAACAGAGTCTTGTGAGGGGTGTCCCCCTCCCATCCTCCTCCGTTCCGGGTCTGTTAACACACTCTACCTCGCTCTGGATTAATGGCAATTGCCGGTGAAATACGACACTGCAGTGGTAATTCTTGCTTTCAGGTTCTTTTGGGGTCTCGAATGATCTGAAGTTTTCCTATATAGATCATAAATACCTTATGATTCACAACTTGTTACATCAGATTTTGTTACAATTTTTTCCGTTAGGAAATGAAACCAGTTGATCTAATAAGAAGATGCTTATCCCCTCCATATGCACATGCGGATTATCGTCACGGGATAGCAATTTGCCGAAAATAACGAGAAATAGTTCATATTCTTTTGTTGTTTAATGTACCATTTATAATATAATATATATAATATAATATAACATGTATCATATATATATATATATATATATCAGTTAGTGGGGGGTTAAAAAGGGCGCATCAGCTACTCTGCCTAAAATTCTTCAGGAAACAAAAAACAAACAATAGGGCCTACAATAGGCTGAATGCTAACACAAGACTAAAACACGTTGGTACAGTAAAAACGAGGTACACAATCATATCATATCATATCATATCATATCATATCATATCATATCATATCATATCATATATCATTCATATCATATATATCATATCATAAATCATATCATATATCAGTTAGTAGGGTTTAAAAAGGGCGCGTCAGCTACTCTGGCTATTTGCGCCATTATCTAAAAGGCTTCAGAAACAAAAAAAATATAAACAATACAATAGGCTGAATGCTAACACAAGACACGTTGTTCCAGTAAAAACGAGGTACACAATCATATCATATCATATCATATCATATCATATCATATCATATCATATCATATCATATCATATCATATCATATCATATCATATCATATCATAGGGTTTAAAAATATCAGCTATCTGGCTATTTGCGCCATTATCATATCAGAAACAAAATATATAAACAATACAATAGGCTGAATGCTAACACAAGACTAAAACACGTTGTTCCAGTAAAAACGAGGTACACAATCATATCATATCATATCATATCATATCATATCATATCATATCATATCATATCATATCATATATCATTTCAGTTAGTGGGGTTTAAAAAGGGCGTGTCAGCTACTCTGGCTATTTGCGCCCTTATCTAAAATTCTTCAGAAATAAAAAACATGAACAATACAATAGGCTGAATGTTAATATAAGACTAAAACACGTTGTCAAGTAAAATCGAAGTACACAAACATATCATATCATATCATATATCATATCATATCATATCATATCATATCATATCATATCATATCATATCATATCATATCATATCATATCATATCATATCATATCATATCATATCATATCATATCATATCATATCATATCATATCATATCATATCATATCATATCATATCATATCATATCATATCATATCATATCATATCATATCATATCATATCATATCATATCATATCATATCATATCATATCATATCTATCTTTACAGAGAGCTGATTCTCATTAAACATTAATGTATTTGAACTTAGAACTGGTTTTTACAAGACAATCCATCTAATCTGAGAGATGGTTTTCTTAATAGGCCTACATGATTTTAAAAGTGAGAGATATGACAATAACCAATCTTACTTGAGATATTGTTCTCATATGGCATTGAGTTACGTAATTTGAAAGATAAAATACTTATTAACCAATCTAATATGAAAAGTGGTCCTGATATGATAGGACTAATTGTCCAAAATAAGGGACAGTTCTCATACTAACTTATTACATTAAATTAGATGTTTCATTCAGTTATTTAGCGTTTATGGAATTGGAGATAAAGAGACGATATTTGGCGGGATTAGGCAGAGGATTTGCCATTGCGATCACCTGACTTCTGCCTTACTTTTCCCGGAAAACCTAGGAATCAGCAACAAGTGGGAATCGAATCCTAGCCCGAATGCAACTCCGGAATGTAAACGCGAAACCGTCTAAGCTACGTCGGTGGCCTGGAATGGAATGGAATTTGGGGAGGAGGACACTATGAACAAGCACTGCGACCTTTCACGATCTATTGCGCTAACCTTCAAACTAGGCGCATTATCAAACACATACCGACTGGTTTCGAGCAGGCAACCCCAGTCGTCCCTAGGCCAGCCCCCTCCGTGCGTCGCCAGCCGGCGATCGGGTAATGCTATGGGATGATGACAAAATGGAGAAATGTTGACGGAATAATGCCTAATCTGGGGAAACTGGAGAACCCAAGAAAAACCCCAACTGCGACCTTGTCCGCCATAAGGTCACACGCTAGTGGCTTACTGCAATTCATTCACTGCCAACATGTTTAACAATGCAAACAGAGAAAATGTTCTCACAAAACACTATGCTATGTACAGTACTAGTTCTCATAACACATAAGTTAATGAAGAAGTAATTATTTATCTATTTATGTCCATAACAGGGCAAAGCCCTAATTACAATAGACAGTACAGATAAAAAAGAACATAAAATTGCATACAACACGAAGAAAGAGGTAAAACAGATACAAGTGTAATTACAAATTAAAAATGGAAAAGAGAAGAAAAAAACAGATACCGCCTAAATAAAAGACACAGATACAGATATAAATGAAAAACACCAAATAAAAACAAATAAAAAAGAGCCAAGTACAGACATCACAGCCAAAAATGCAAAATGTAGGTGTAGTTATAATTGGCAAATTGCAGAGCAAATACTACACCATGTTAATAAATTCAATATACAGCACTACACAGCAGGCCCAATAGGCTCAATTAATTTATTCAAAAAACTCACCAACACAGAACATGTGTTTCAAGTAACGCTTTACATAACTTTTTCTTGTACATATTGTACGATAACGAAAATCTAAATCCTGTTTATTTGATAGATGATTGTAAGTTCGAAGCATTAATAAAAGTGGAGACAGTTTATAAGATAGTGTTTTTGTTGTCTGTAAATAAAAGAGAGATCGCTTTCTCAAATTTGATTTACCAATATTGAAAGTAATTAGCTGTAGAAGATCAGGGTTGTCTATTAAGCCATTTATGGTTTTGAACATATGCATTGTTGTGCTCTTATCCTGCGACTACTGACAGATGGCACATTAAATTCAACCAGCATGGATTCATAAGATTGGAATATGTTATAACATGAATGTTTTTTCATATATAGCAGTTTTAGGATTTTATTCTGTACTCTCTCTAGAATGACCGAGTGCGAGTGATAGTGAGGGTTCCAAACTATAGATGAGTACTCTAATTTATTTCGTATTAAACTATTATATATTTTAAGACAGTTTCAACATTCCTGAAATCTTTTGAGTTTCTGTAGATGAAATAATAATATACGTAACCTTAGACATTATCCTCATACAATACCGAACTACACAAACTTAGAAGTAGTTCTTATAAGAGATTATTATACATGAAACGGTGAATGCTGACACAGTGTTGAAGTTTATGAGATTGTTTTATTGTTCGCATTTGCACACTAGTGCTAACCTTCAGAAATCTGGTCTTGAGATCATCAGAGAAAATGTTTCAAGTTAAATTCGGCCACTATTGATAACTAAAAATAAAAACATTTACCACATCTCGCGAAGCTATTTTGGAAACACCCAGTACACATGCCATCCAGGTGCTTCCCCGTATGCTTTTGATTTGGTGTTGGATAAATCGGTACAGAGTAGGCTGATATGAATCCCCCCGCTGTCTTGTTGCGCCCCTCCTCATCTACAGCCTATTGTCCTCTTATTTCTCTTTCTATCCAGACAATCTTAAGTCCACGCCGTGTCGCTCTACTGGGACAGGGATGAGAAAGAAATTTGGACGTTATTCTTTCGAAAAAAAGGTCTCTGTTGTCTTGTATCAAGTCTCTGCTACGAGCTAGAGGAAGGAAGGAGGAGGAACGATGAGTACGGGGGAATAAGAGATCGGAACTGGATATATTTGTCTTTCTTAGTTCCACTGCAAGGTGATCAACAAATTACGAGACGAATGTACAGAGTAACAATCCTGGGACTTGGTGTTAGAAAATGACTGTGTTATTTCTTAGCATCTAATAAGTGGCATATAGGTACAGAGGAAGTGTTACAAAATGAAATTGTGTGAAAAGTAATAAGTTTATATTACAGTACAAATTATGAAAAGTGAAATAAATTCAACATTATGAACCTAAATGTCGACATCTGCTATTCTAGCGGAAGCCCCTTCTTAATTTATTATGTAACCCACTAACATATGAAAATTACTCTCTTTCTTCAATTTGATTAAATAAATTTTGCTGAACTGTTAACAGTTTATTATTTTGTATTCTATAATTTTGATAAAAATGAATTTACATTGTTATTCCTCAATGTTATAAATATTAATTATATGTGTATATTCTTAAAGAGAAATAATCTACGTTTATAGCAATGTATATTTAATTGATTTCGTTTTTAAATTATAATATATTTTGAGCGCTTATTGACTTAAATCAGTATCTCCTTTTTTAATTGATTGAAATACTTGTTAGTATTATTCTTTATTCTGTATATTTCATTTTTAAATAAATCCTGACCTGAGTTTTCTGTTTCGATACTCCAGTGTTGGTACCTGTATTAGTTTGGAAGCTGGGGAAACGTTTATCATTATTTTCAATAAACGTTGTATTAAAACAGTGGAATTAATTGTATAGTGCAAGAGCCACGTTTATAAACAAATTCGAAAAGATGTTTTGTTATGACTTAAATCATTGCGTCACATATATGAAATACTAGTATTATTAGTATTCCATTTTTATATCCTGGTTTTCTGTTTCGATACTAGTGTTGGTACCTGTACGAGGAGGAAAATCTCACATTCCAACAAACTTAGAAAACAGTGGAACGAAAAGGCAATGCAAGAAGCAATAAAACAAGTTGAGAAAAGATGTGAGAGACGATTCATCTGGATTCAGTATTACTGTTTGGAAACACCTTCTAATGAAGATGCTGAATGCTTGTTCTTTGCTTTCCTTAGCAAAGGTCATTTCACTTTGCAATTTTGTTAATCTTGTAACTTATTAATAGTGTTCCATATTTTTAAACATGTTATTACATCTTAAGAATTTTTAAGTTCCGTGTCGGCCTACCATTCACAGGGACATTCAGCAATAAACAGGACGATGCTGTACGATCAGTATTCAAAACGTGTAAGTTCCAAAACGAAAAAAACAAAATGGTATTCCATATTTGTAATACTTATTCTAGGCCTAAATCTTTCAGGCATCAGTTTCGGTCGCCATGTACACAACAGTTCAGACGCAGCTTCCTTCAGTGATGGGTTCGAATTCCGCCTAGAATAACCATGCCAAAGTAGTAGACCTATTCTTTGCCGCATAAGGTGAAGATTCGGCGTCTGCAATTCCTAATTTATTTCAGGTTGAGAAAAAAACTAAGTTAATTTATTTCAAGAACTGTATGTTATGTTTTGCATTTAATGAAGAAAGAAGTGACAGGTTATGAAGCAGAAGAAGAAGAAGAAGAAGAAGAAGAATCAGGAGATTCATAGGATCTGTGTAATTTGGTGCGAAACGTTTATGTCTTCGATTGGGTGTTATTGTCATAATAATATTGTTAGGAATTGGTTCTTATATATAAGGACTATGTTTATGATTGAGAGTAAATAAGTTCAATATAATTTATACAGGGTCCGACATTTGGTTCTGACGAGTTTCAACATGCTGTTTTAAAGCGACTATAAGATTTAAAAATTAAAAATATAACACAGTATATAGCTTGAATAATGAAATTAATTGCAATGTATTCATTTTTTTAAATTGCACATTTCAAGTGATCCCCTTGGTATCTTATGACCTGTTGTATTCTTACACAGTAATTGTTCTTGACACTTTGCAATAAACTTAATCTGTAATTTATTCATTCTCAATTTTATTATTGTTTGCATTGGAATCCTCTTCCTGAGCAAAAGTCTTACTCATTCAAGAGTGGGCTAGTTTATGTTATGTTATGTTATGTTATGTCATGTCATGTCATGTCATGTCATGTCATGTCATGTCATGTCATGTCATGTCATGTCATGCCATGTTATATGTTATGTTATGTTATGACACTTTATGTTATGTTATGTTATCATTTCAATTTTATTATTGTTTATATCATATCTTCTGAGCAAAAGTCATGCCATGTTATATGTTATGTTATGTTATGTTATGTTATGTTATGTTATGTTATGTTATGTTATGTTATGTTATGTTATGTTATGTTATGTTATGTTATGTTATGTTATATCATATCATATCATATCATATCATATCATATTATTGTTATTATATTATATTATATTATATTATATTATATTACATTATATTATATTATATTATATTATTATTATATTATATTAACTTTTGTTCATTTGTAATTTACTAGCTCTAAAGTAAATATAAATAAATAAATATAAATATGAAATTTCAATGAAACCAATTTCATGATATGCAGTTTCGATATAGGGTAAAAGTTGGTAATATTGTGATAGTTCTTTTTGAGAATTTATTACAATTTTATTGAACGAGAGAAAGATTGGTTTTTTTAATCAACGTTTTAAGGGAATGTTCGTGGACAAGTTTCTGCACAAAACTGGTCCTTTTCTCACTCAGTAAAATTGTAATAAATTCTCAAAAAGAACTATTATAATATTACCAACCTTTACCCTATATCAATTCGTGTCGTGTCTATGTTCCAGTGTATAGAAAGGGAGACAGAGAAGACAGACATGAAATTCTTAAATAGATGCTACATAAATTTTTATGACCACAATTGAAAACGTTAGATGCTCTCGCAATATCTTGAAATACACGCACAAACTCCGATGAAGAATAACTGTCAATTCCAGGTTACTGTAAAAGAGCTCCCAATTACCACAACACTTGTAGCAACAAGGAACGAACGTATTTGGCCTCAATTAACGCTTCATTAGCTTGTCGAAGTAAAATGAATGAAGTGAACGGTGCTTAAAAACAGATATGGACCTATTACCAGTCTTGAGTGAGTGAACAGTAATAAATCAACTTATTACTTTTTACTTCTGGGCAAACAATTTCAACGCTGGTTCAAATTAGTAGACAAGCATCGCTGGACTATGAGGCAATTTTAATGCGACGATGCTCATTTTCTAACCACATATAAAATGGGTTCGATTCGCAGTAGCTCTCTGCGTGCTCATGAGCTTCCATGTACTAAACATGATTTATGATCATGTAAAAATAAGCAGCTGAGTCTTGGTACATCGTCAGTCCCTCACATGCAGACACAACACGACCTCAACAACAATAATCAAGTTCAAGTACTTTTATGCTTCTGTCATTCATCACTGCTTTGAAGGTTTTTACTTTCCATATGTGCAATTTTGTAAAAGAAAATGCAAATGAAACATTAGTTTTTTTTAATAATTGTATTATTTCGTCGCGCTATCGTCTTTGCAGAGTTTTGGCTTAAGTTCACGCTAAGTCTTTTGTTTCGATTTAAGACACTATGTAAATTCCAACAGGTGAAAAATGTCACATAAGATTATTAAATTTCTTTAATAATATATATTTACAAGCATACATACCTAACGAATGGAGAAACAGTACTGTATTGCCTTTATACAAAAATGGAGGTAAACTGAACCCAAATAATTACAGAGGAATTAGTTTATTAAATACATGTTACAAGATATATGTGAAAATTTTAAATGGAAGATTAAAACAAGAAAGTGAATTGTTCCTTTCAGAAAGTCAGAATGGGTTCAGAAAGGACAGATCTGGCATGGATGTTGCCTTCTCGATAAAATTGTTAATTGAAAAAAGACGAGAGTTTAATTTAGAAACTCATTTAGCTTTTATTGATTATATCAAAGCTTTTGATATGATCAAAAGACCTAAATTAATGGAAATTTTGCAAAAAAGAAATATAACAAATATCCTGCTTCAAAACATTTACAATATTTACACTAACAATAAAATAAATATAAAATTTAATAATTTTACTTCTAACTATAGATCCATAAATCAAGGAGTACGACAAGGTTGCCCATTGTCACCAAGTCTCTTCAATATAACATGGATGAAATAACACGCCTTTGGTGTGAGGAGTACAAATTAGGAATTCAAATTTCAAGTTCCATAAGACTAAACACAGTTCTTTTCGTGAACGACCAAGTATTAGTTGCAAACTCCGAAGACAATTTACAGATGGGTATATTTAAACTAAATAAAATCATAGAAGAACATGGCATGAAGATTTCACCAGACAAAAAATGGCATTTGAAGGTACAAACCCAATCCGAAGCAAAATTGTTGTTGAAAATGTGATTTTAGAACAGATAAATTCCTTTTCATACTTGGGATATAATATATCATACGAAGGAGAGAATGATGTAAGCAGAAAAATTAACGAATTTTTACAAATATTAAGACTGCTAAACCATATCCTAAAACGAAGTTTAGAAAAGAAACATTCCGGAATAAGGCTATATAAAACCCTTGCACTATCAACTCTCCTCTATGGAAGCGAAATTTGGGTTCTGAAACAAAGAGATATCAGCAGATTAAGAGCAGCTTAAATGAAGTATCTGCGACGAACTGCAGGATACACACTTCTGGACCACAAGAGGAACGAGGATAAACTGCAGGAACTCAACATTCAACCATTAGAAGAAAAAATTACAGAATGCAGAAACAGATGGCTTGAACACATTTCTCGTATGGAAGCTGCCCTTACATCCCAAGAAATGTTGAATACCACCCTCAAGGACGACGACGACCTGGACGTCCACAGAAACGTCTATTGGATCCTGTATAGCTGGAACCGAAACAGGCCAACAATGGCCTAATTTCGTGCCTGGAATATGATGATGACGTTGTAAATTCCATGACCTCGTTGGTACGACTATTACAATATGAATATTAAAGTTATAGTATGTTATACACTTCTTCTTATTTGGTATTACAGCCCAAGTGGGCCTTAACCTCCTCCATGGCTCTCTTCCATCCTTCTCTATCCATCGCCATCTCCCTTCAATTCCTTATTCCAAATCTATTTACATCCACTCGAACACAATTCCACTATCTTGTTCTCGGTCTTCCTCTTAATCTGGTTCCATCTGGGTTGTTATTGAAGACAATCTTCACTTTCCTTGTAGTTTCCATCCTTGACGTGTCCCAACCATCTCAATCTTTGACATCTTATGTGCGTCTCCAAATCCGATTCCTTATACAGTTCATATATTTCATTATTATATCTGGCTCTCCATCCATCCACTGTTGAAATTGCTCCTTCTTAAGATTTTCCTCTCGAATACTGCTAGTTGTTCACATGTATTTTTATTTAGGACCCATGTTTCTGTAGGCTACCATATGTTATAATGGATCTTATTAGGGTTTTGTAAATCTGAATTTTGATTTCTCTAGATATTATTTTATTTTTAACAATTGGTAAAAGTGAATAATATGCCCATGTTATATATTATTATAAGGGCTAGGATTTTGATGAAATTTCATCTTTTTTATACTAAGCCAGAAACATTGCTGCTTTAGTATTTATATGTTATATGATAGACTGAGCGTTTTAAGACATGTTTGTTAGGGCATTTGTTTGCATTTATTGCCTGTTTCAACTCATAGGAGCATTTTTTGTTTTATTCGGTCATTTTTTAAGCATCTTCATTTAATTTTGACCATAACTCATTATTAATGTAAAATAATGTTTATTTCCTTTGATATTGTCTCTACATATTTTATCCATTAGTACCTATTATTTTGTACAATATTTTAATAGTCTTTCTACACAAATATTGTCATTTTAACGTATTACACCCCATGTAATGGATCAGTCCAACAATCCCTTCAATAAAGACTCCTCTATACCTGCTAGTTCCGGATAAGAGTAGCCTTGTACTACTTAGAAAAAATTTTATAAAATTAAATAAACTGCAATGTTGGTACTATAATTTAATTTAATTGCTAGTCTAAATATTAAGTAGTACAAAACCTCTTTTCCTACTAAGCCAATTATGTAAGATCAATTTTATGGCATTTTAAGGGCATTCTTTAAAAATTTTAGGTCATAAATGCATTGTTTTTAGAACATTTTTTTCATGATTTATAGGTCATCAAAATCCTTGCCCTAATTATTATGATATAATTATGTGAAATAAGTTTTGTATCAATATGTAAATTCCACATTCATAAGACAAATTAAATTATATTTGAACGAATCTGCCAACGTTATATAGTACCTTAGCACATTAAGAGCAGCCGCCACTGGACAAAATGTACTGAAAAAAAATAAAAATTACTTCTAAAGGTAGGGAGTCGTTGGATCTTTAAGCAGGTACCAGAAGAAGAAAGTGATCAATTTTTCTTACAGATCAATTTCGATTATAAACTATTAAGTGCACCTCCGGTTTCAGCACCCTTACTATAAGATGAATGTTTCCAGTGCTCATAACCGCTTGTTCATCAGACAGAACACCTTGTGTGCTCTCGTAAAGCTACAGATGGGGAACCCAGAAATGAGACCAAGAGGACAATTGTACAAGACCTACAGCCAAGGGAAAAACACCCCTTGTGGTATTACCAATACCCTGCCCCTTGTCCTTTTCACGGTTCGTTCATTCACACAAGGAGGGATGGTCTTGCTTGGGACAGTTTCAGATCCGTCTCTTACATCTACTAATTTTTCCCTTTCTTTTCTGTAAGTCTTCTGAAGAATTGAAAATCCAAGGGATGTCGGGTGACACTGATAGAAGGGAGGAAATTTCATTTGAGAAGGGATTTCATTTGAGGGTTTGTGTCATCGGATTTTAAAATATCGGAGCTTTCAGTTCTCCTCTACACGTCACATATACAAACATTCTCCTACAATGGATCCTTCATTTTAACATTTACAAAAATCAATTTCTTAATTTAGTTTCCGTTATTTCTAGCTTGACTGATTGACAGCATAAACGGTGTACAGACTTTTGTAATTCAATTAAGTTGGCAATACAATTGCGCCGGTTTTCTTTCTATCCGCGCATTGATGTCACCAAAGGATCAGAGTCGCCTCACCCCTCTAACTACTGTAAAATATCAAATCCTGTTGGACCTATCTATAAAAATAATATCAAATTTCGTCACCAAGCGCATGTAGACGACAATGTAACATCTAATATCCGTTAAGCTTTCATTCACTACTTATACATTTCTTATATTTTCGTTCAAGACTACTTGAAGCAAAACCAGCGTTCATAATTGAATCGGTCATTGCAGAAAGGGGATAAGTCATGAAAAACGCGAAAATGAGTTAGTGCCATTGCTTTCTGTAGACACACATTTCCATACAGAAATATTTGCTCATTCTCAAGATCAGTCATTGCAGAAAGGGGACAAAGCGACAAACTGACGACGTGAGCTGAGTGCCGCGGATCTAATAAGTTACGCGCTCAAGCTGATAAGGAAAATGACAGATAAGGTAGAAGTAGTAAGTGACCCAGGGAAGAAAACTGTGTTATTAGTGGTAAGCGTAAACGCAATGAAATTAACTACCGCAGAAATGTAAATAAGAAAAATAAACTGAAGGCATTGGAACGTCAATTCCATTGGGAAGTCTGTAAGCCCGTAAGACAGGAGAACAATGTGGGTAAGAAACTACTCATTGTTTGTTTAGCCGCAACTTTGGGTCATCAATTTTCAACATTCACAATTTCAAATACCATAGGCGCACTTCTATTCCTATCATGAAGGTATAGGCCACAAATCTTCAAATGAAGTGTGTTCCTTCTTAACTACATTGAAAATAATGTCCCTTCTTCAGTCCAGGAATTGTATCTTTTCTCTTATAACTGTGGAGGGCAAAATAAAAATCATACCTTAATTCGATTGTTGCTTGCACTGATCCAAATGGGAGATTATTTTCCACAACGAGGACATTCATTTCTTCCCTGTGACCGCAACTTTGGTGTAGTGAAGCGCAAACTAAGAAAGACAGACAGGGTATATGTGCCAGACCAATACAATACCTTGATCCACCAGGCAAACACAAACAACAGATTTTCTATAGAATCAGTTACTACTGATGATATTTTGAATTTTAAATACTAGTCGCCAGAGTATTACAAGAAAACCACCTGCTCATTAGACACATTGAGGAAGAAAGGGAAAGATTTATGTTTTCTTCAGCACAATTCAGTGAATTTGTTTACTCTATAGATGATCCAGGATGTGTGAAGTTTGTTCATTGGTAGTGAAATGAGGAAACACAGATTCTGTATGAAAAAACCAGGTTCTGGACGCATAGTAATGCCTACACAAAAGCATACAATGGGAAAATTCCATTAATACGAAAAAACTTGGAGACTTATCGAAAGTGACGCAATAAATTCCATTGGAACACACTTTCTTTTACGAAGAGATCCTGAACTGGCCACCTTGTGACAAGAAATCTACAAATGACATGGTTTCCAACGTCTAACAATACACTCTATAACAATTGAAACAAATGACTTTGTGTAGTGCTTTAGTGTATTTTTATTGTGCTCTCCTATATGCAGTTTTTAAGTACGAGTTTAAAGTAGAGTTTTGATTTAAAACTGTGATATAAAATCACATATTGGTACATTTCTGTAGTAGGAATAATGACTAAAATGCAAAAATAATTATGTAAATGGTGACAGTAATGTAGTAATTACACATAAAAACATCGTTATCATTGTAATTATTAACTTTTAGTTTGTTTTCAAATATTACATTAGCCCAAAATTGTAAATTATATATTTTTTCTTTTATAATTCCTTGCAGAAAGGGGATAAGTCATGGTTCGATTAAACAACTTGAAACAAAAGTGTTTGAGATGTCAGATGTCTAACATGATGTATTATACTTCACTATTCATAAACAAAGTAAGAAAAAATATTTATAATGATTACTCCAGTATTGGAAGAAGAAAACAGTTTTTATTGATTATCTCAAAAGTAAGATTTTATGACTTATCCCCTTTCTGCAATGACCGATTCAATTTTAAATCCAAATCGGATATCGATTTAACGTGTTGCAGAAGAACCTTAATGTATTTATATGATATTTTGTAAATATACTCTGTTAAAATTTCATCATAAAATTTGTAATAAGTTTATATTACAGGCACATAATCATGACACAAGACGAAATAATAATTCAACATTAGTAGAACCTAAATGTTTCACATCTGCTGGTCTAAATCATAGCATTAATTTTGGTCCTCGGTTGTATAATTCTTTAGCTAAATTACACCCAGAACTTCTAACATATAACAAGAAAATTAGAAACGTGTTAATGTCTTCAATTTGATTAAATAAATTTATAGCCTATGTGCATGCATTAATCAGCCTATATTATATTTGTATTCCATAATTTTGGAATATATATTTTTTCATAAATTGTCCTACTTTATTCACGTAAGATATTATTCTTCTATATGTTAATATTATATTATATAATTTCATTGCAGCTGTAATTTAATTTTAGTTCCCATTTTATTATCTATATTCCTCTTATATTAATATATTATATTATATAATTTCATTGTAACTGTAATTTTAGTTTTAGTTCCTATTTTATTTTATTTTATATATTCTCTTATAGACCTATTAATAATATATCTGAACTCCACCGACAAGAGCGCTGCTCATTCGGTCCTCAAATTTTGTTAATATTACTCGTATCCTCTCTTTTTATTTTGATTGTATTATTTTATTTCTATTTCTATTGTTGTAATTATATTCTGTATATTTAAATTTAACTAATAAATAAATAAAATAAATAATAATAAACTGAAAATTCTTGCGTCGGTAGAAAAAGAATTTTACTGCAAACTTTTTAAAGAAAATAAAATTCTTACAGTTATAGTAATCCTACGAATTAAAACATTTTAATTGGCTACTAATGACCAGATATCACCTAGATATTTTTCGTGTTGAATTCTCTTAAGTCTATACTGCAGTTTAAAAGACATATGGATGTGCAAATTTGTATGGTTGCTTACTTAGGATAAATCTCTGGTTTCTCTTAAAGAAATAATTGTCGTAAGGTCCATTTTGCCGACTGTTGGTGTGGTACAGTCGACGAAATGAAAAAAAATCATTCACACTAAGTTGGCGTTGGTCAGTAATCCAAGGCAAGATTATGTTCGATATATTTCGACAAAAATCCGAAAGAAACTCAGCGCATTTCTAATGACAAGTGCTATTGTCGAAAATACTAGGCGAATAAAATATGTCATATTTAAATGTTATCGTACGATGGAGATTCCAGTGGGTAATTTATGAAAGGGTACGGTGAGATTAGTTTATATTATTTTAAGAATTATATGTACATGGAAAGACAATACAAACAAACAGAGGGCTCTTTTCTGTGACTGTTGAATTCTTGGTAGCCTAACAAAACTTTCCGTTTTTCGCAGAATGTCTGATACCAGTGCAAGCTGATATGGATGAGTGCCCCGGCAGAATGCGCTGTTAACTCAATTAGAGCGAAACAAAACAAAAGCTCAATTGCTGAAGATCTAAGAGAAGAATATGATTCTGTCACGTACTCAATCTCAAGTAAAAAAAAAAAAAAAAAGGTTTTGTGGTACAACTTTTTTATATTATCGCACAGATGAGATCGATCAACCAACAACAGAAAAATTTTTCATGATTTCGCTGATCGTCCATTGTTTTTGTCATCTTGAATGACTAGCGGAAACCCCGGTCGTTGTTTCTACTAACCCTTCCCTCTCAAGCGTGACGGCAAGAACACGCAATTTTACGCACTGTTCACCCAATCCACACACAAGCAAACAATAAACACTAATATAACTAGTGAAATGACTATTTTCTATTATAATGAAGGTATATTAATTTTCCACACGCCAATTTGTACTTAATTTCTGTGACGTAAAATTGTGGAAGGCAATAGCATGAAGAATAAACGCCAGTTGTCGGTATGATTTTCTTTTATGCTGCCGTGTCTTCGAATTCAAAATAACCTTGATTCAACTTCGGTGTATACAGAAACCGAACAACAGACCCATAAACTTACCTACAATTAGTAAATTTATTGTAATTTATATTATACTTTATGCGCGACCATGCCGAAATGTAGTAATTATACACCTGCTAGCAGACCTTTAATGCATGTCATTAAAGTACACCTACTCATTAAAGTACAGGTATTCAGCCAATGACAACTCAGCTTACAGGTGTTCAGCCAATGACAAGTTAGCTTTGTACCGTTATAAAACCGTAAGTATCGATTATTCTCGGATATGCAATCGAAAGAGAATTAGCGAAAAGTCACGGAGGCTGGAAATCCAATACTGTCGCAGAAGGTTATGTTCTGTTACTATAATAATTAGCGTTAATTGTAAATAATATTCAAATAAATTCAATTTGTCATCTCGTTTTTCAATGTCGAATTCAATAATCAAGGTTATATCAAGTTTAACGGGATTACATCAAGGTCAATGACATTATTGTTCCTCGGAAAAAATCAATAAATATCTCGTTTCATAAATATCCATACTCGCTTCTTAATTACTATCATTATAGGCTCGTTTGCATAATGTACTATTATTAAATAACTTGAAATCTTCAAATACTGGTAAGCAGGATAATAAAAAAATAGCATTGCCTTTTCTTAATTGTTTATTTTACGACGCTTTATCAACTGCGATGGTTATGAAGTGTCTGAGTGAAATAAAGGTGGTGGTAGTTTTTTGGTCAACTGTCCGAAGATAAGTTTGAACCTCATAAGTAACACCAATAAGGCGATCACTCATGAGCAGGCTTCGAGACTTTGGACCCAATAGAGCAGTTCAGTGGGAAATCCGCATAACGGCGTACTGAATATAGTGGTAAAGCGTACAATGGATGGGGGTATTGTAGAATGGATGCCAACAAATACGCAAAGGAAAACGCTCGGATTTGAAGGTTCTGACGAATAATTTGGTTTTCATACAAACTGTGTCTGAAACTATTACACGGTTAGAAAAGTCGGAGCAAGAGATGCCGGAAGCCCTCAAATTAATTTAGATAATGATGCAGAGAATTAATGAGACATCAAGTACACTGGTTACTGAACGTGTAAAACACAAGTGGAAATCAATTTTATGTAAAAATAACGGATATGGAACATTGTGTAACATAAACAGCAAATTAGTGGACATAGAGTCCCCCGAGAATAAAGGACTGTCTCTTAGAGACTGCAATGATGTTAGGTTTTTTCGTTTTGCTTTTATCACGTCATGCGACGTAGAGATCAGCTTTCTACAGTACAAACTTTGGCAGATAACCGAAAAAGATTTACGTTTGAGACACTGAGAATGTACGTATCTTGTAGTAGGTACATTGCAATTCGGTACTGTAACTGCACTTCCTAAAGACGACCAATAGGATAAATGAAAAAATTAAAATTGCTACATGCTTATTTCCACCATTAACACTGTGTATAATTAAACACAAATGCTTATAAAAGATAGGAGAATAAATGGTTTTCACATTCTTTTGACATTATAAATTGTGAAATGTATATTTACTTTCAGAATGTACATATGTGTGTTTCCGCATACTACCGTACTCTACTCTAAATAGCAACGTTGTTACCTGGACACATTTCTAAAGCGAGTCAACAACAACGTTGTTACCTGGACAACATGAGTCCCAGGGCCCATCGTATTCTACTAATCAGAAGAATGCCAGCGAAATACCAGGGTCCATCGCCGAAAATTTCTATTAGTGGACTGAGGTAAAACCTCGGAAAAATCTCAACCAGGTAACTTCTTCCAAACAGGATTTGAACACGGGCACACTTGTTTCAAGGTCAGACATGGTAACCGTTACTCCAAAGCGGCGGACTGCATTGTCTTGAGCAGTTGTGACTTTCAATGACAAGTTTGCAGAGAAATCAAAGACAGCAATTTATATTAACATATTTAGTGTATTAAATAAGATATCTAAATCCGATGTATACATAAAATATAGACTCAATAAATTTAATAAAATATATAGTATATTAAGAAGTCGGTCTATGTTCTCTTGGTTATCATGCAGGCTTTTTGATCAAAGGTTTGCATGTTCAAATCCTGGCGACGACGATGGATATTAAAGATCAATGAAATTCTTAGGATCGCTCCTTTCGGGAATAAAATAAAGCTAGGAGACCCATGTAGAAGATTTACGGTACGTAAAAAAATCCTGTCTCTGATAAAAGACGCCAGAATAATTCGTCAATTGTTTCTCGACCACGTTGAGTTCAAAAGGCGCCAAATAAAATAGCTACTACTATCATTACCATCGTCACCACTAAAACATAAATACGGATTAAATATTATAAGATTTATAAGCATGTTAACACTACACTCATTTTCAATATTTTAAAGGAGAGTTAATCTGAAGTAACTGAAACAAGTTTTAATAATTCCAAATATGGAAGCAAAAATGAGATATTTAAAATCGGTAAAGAGATGTGTATTACTAGACCTCAGTTTAAATGACGATCTAAGTAATAAGTATACTTAGTTGAACATAAAACAAATAATAAAACAAAAAAACTATCAGCCCTCACAAATCTAAGAGACAAGGAGACCAAGAAGATCTTTGAAAATATGGAATGGATGAGGTGAAACAAAGATAATCTTCTACATTAGCAAAAATTATGAACTGAAAATAAAAGATAAAGAAACGACATTTTAACATTTCTATGAGCCATTGACGTAGCTTAGTCGGCTAAGGCGCTTGTCTGCCGACCCGGAGTTGCGTTCGGACGTGAGTTCAATTTCCGCTTGGGCTGATTACCTGGTTGGGTTTTTCCGAGGTTTTCCCAACCGTGAGAAGAATGTCAGGTAATCTATAGCGAATCCTTGGTCCCATCTCGCCAAATACCATCTCACTATCACCAATCCCATCGACGCTAGTAACGCTAGTAGTATACAGCGTCCGTTAAATAACCAAATAAAAACCATTTCTATGTGAAAGACGCTGAAATGCATGTTTGTAAAAACTATCTACAGTTCTTATGATTTTAAATAAAACATTTTTTCTTTTCATATTTTCTTGGTCTAGGCCTCTCTAATTTTACCACCGGCGTAGCTCAGGCGACTGAGGCGCTTGCTTGTTGGTCGGAGTTGCGCTCGCGCGTGTGTTTGATTCCCGCTTGGAGTGATTACCTGTTTGGGTTTTCTCCGAGGTTTTCCCCAAGCGTAAGGCGAATTTCAGGTAATCTATGGCGAATCCTTGACGTCATCTCACCTTGTCGTTAAATAACAAAGTAAAAAAAAAAAATCTAGTTTTCTGCCAGACTGAACCAACGCATGTCTGCTTTGCTAATTTATTATTTAATTATTCAACGAAGGTGTAGCTATTTTTTATCTATCTGGAGTTACTTCTTTTATCTCTATTATCTATAATGATGTTTTGATTCCTAATATGTTTCACTTCAGGTACTAGAGCACTTAAAACACAGTACATTTCTATACTGTTTGCGTCGATAGGTCAGAGGGCCAGGACCATTTTAAAGTTTATAACACATACAATTAAGAAAGCATGATGAAAAGGTTTTTAATTATTCTAAAGACATTTATAGCGTTTTTAGCCCCGGCTATCCACGGGCAGAACAATTAATCGCTAACACGATGAAAAAAGTGATAATAGACTAAAAATTATGAATTTTAAAATCAACGAGGACTATCCTAAAACATCAGAAATTTCATACCAACAGTGGTAAAAAATTCAAGTGGTCAGTTAAGTCATATTTTAAAACGTATGAAATTTTAACAGAGAAACGGGTGAATGGGTAAAATTTCTACACATTCATACGTACAATTTAATGGAGATTCGGAATATATAAATTTAATATAGGGTGTCATTTAAAAAAATAAGTTTACTGTCACACTCTGTATGCCTGAATAGCTTCTTTCGAATACTGATATCGTATTATATCGTTTATCTCCAACAGTTTTTGTATGAAACTTTTTTTTTTTTTTGTAAAATTGAAATTTAAAATATATTATTACGACGTACCGAAGTACATATTATGATATTTCAGTGCAGAAATTCTGCGTCATCATGTGATGATGGATGAGTGGAACAGAGAAAAATTCTCTCCGGCACCGGGGTTTGAACCCGGGTTTTCAGCTCTACGTGCTGACGCTCTGATGACGCAGAATTTCTGCATTGAAATATCATATGTACTTCGGTACGTCGTAATAATATATGATATGCGAAAAATAATCACTTCGTGATTCAAGACGGCGCTTATTCCGTCGGATCCCGGCCACTTAGTTACTCACAACAAGTGCACCTCTGCACATGTGTGGACATTGTGCCACTGTCATACATCTATGACGTAGTGCAGGAGGGTGGGCCAGAGAGGGAACCCAAGAGTTGGAACTTACACTGAGAGGATTCGATTCGACATCGGGATGGGAGTCCGGTGTGTCTTAGTGGATAGAGCGTCAGCACGTAGAACTGAAAACCCGGGTTCAAATTCCGGTGTCGGAGAGAATTTTTCTCTGTTCCTCTCATCCAAAATTTAAGAAGTTATTAGCAATATTCCATACTTATTTTTCACCCTGTATACATATACATATTTACAGAAGATCACGGTAAAACGTCTTGAAAGAGTAATATTTAGACCCTTTCATCCTCCGTTTCTCTAACATAGCACCACATGAACTGTATTTTTTAAGGACTTTCACATACGTAATCGGATTTCTGTTCAAAGTGGAAGCCTATACAATTAAAGTTAAGCAAGAACTTTTCCTTGTTTTTTGACGCTTACTTTCGCAGTGTCAGTCACATGACTGACTCTTATTATTAACTTTTATGCTGTTTGAAGCTCATTCGTCCGGTTATCATATAATTATATTACTAATACAGTAGAATAATTCGGAAACGTGGCAATATTAAAGCATATTATCAGTAATGCTTTAAATGGGGGCAGGAACCAAAACAATACTAAACGCTTCACGTACAATACGTTCACAAAAAGCTCGAATGTAGTATGCCTAGCCTAATATGAATGTCATATGCCACTATAAACGCTCGAATTATTGTAGAGAAAAAATATTTAATCCATTTTCCTTTCTTTGTCCGCATTTACCGCTATCCTAACCTTTAATTTTGATGTCTTTTTGGTATCTTATTCCACCAATAACTTACTTCCTTCCTTTATTCCTCGTATTTTTCATTGGATTGCTTCGTCCCGTTTTATATTACGAATTCACATGAGAAGCGGGCAGGGTGGTATAATGCAGAGGGGTTGGAGACGCGGGTTTCATGCATAACTGACATATATACATACGCGTTCAATATAACCATCTACACGTCTTTTTCCTCTGTTTTTTTAAGTAACGCTTCTTTGCGTAACTACGTAGGCTCCAATCTATAATTTTTATATGTTATGGTTCATACACGCCGAAGGAAAGGTTTATAATTTGAAAAAAAATTCTAAGTTGAAAATATGAAATCATCATAACAATAAAAAGACTAAGAATTAAATATTCTTACGTCATCTTGTGCCTTTCCACTCATTATCAAGAACACACTTATTTCCGCCAAGTTTCCACGCTGACTTATCTTCTGTCTCCCAAAGCAAATTACAGGAATTAATCACGTTAACTAACCACAGTTACTTAATCTAAAATTTGATGTCTTAACGTCTTCAACATTTTCATATAATTTTAGTTCTGTAAAATTGATATACTGTCAAAATATATTGTACAGTACTGGCAAAAAGACCGGACCGACCCTTGTAGCTGATACAAAAAACCTGTGCTGTGTATTGTGTCAAACTGTGGTAATTTCAATATGGATAGTGAATCCAGAGGTATGTACTGCTATTTAATGTAAAAATACGCAGTTATCTTTGTCGAAGAGGTAGAAATGTAATTTTGATGCCACACGCAAAAAAAAAAAACCCTCAAAATGTTTTCGTCTGTACGTTTGAGGCACTGAAGGAAACAAAAGACGGTAAGAATCGAACAAATGCAATAAATTTAATTGTTACAATTCATTATACAAGATTGATGTGTTTTGTGACTAGCAAAATTTGAATCTGTGACTCTGAAATCAGCTACAAAGGTTAGTCCGGCTTTTCTTTTTCTTTTCTTTTTTTTTTTTTTGCTGTGCAACCTTGAAAACCTATTCCAAAAAGAATTAAACTTTCAGTAATAACAAAATATTACTAAGAGTAAAACAAATTTTGAACACCGTTACAAATTTCATAATAATTAAAAAGTCGGTTACCATTAATCATTCATGTTTATTATGCGCGGTATCATTAAAATTATTAAAAATGAATTGCATAAAAATTGCTGAGAAAAATACTTGTATAGTCAAAATTAAAGGAGGGTTTGTACATTCTGTGAAAGAAAGAAAACCTTGAGGAAAACCTAGAACAGTGAAAATTTAGAAAGTGATTTCAAAACTCTTCAGCTGAATGGTTAGAAAATAAGTTCAGCAGGTTTTCAAGAAGCAGAGTATGATTAACTTTGAAGGCTTGATGATGGTGATGGTGATGATAATGATAATAATAATAATAATAATAATAATAATAGAGGGCAGAGGAAACTGTCGTTTTAGTAGGAAGTGACCTCGACTAAAAATCGCTGATTCTATACGTTTCGGGGACAATTTGTTGGACCAGCAACCATTGGAGAAAGAAAACTTGTAGTTGTAACTTTTGATTGAGGAGTTCTGAGTGTTTTACAGAAATAATGCAGTATATACGGAAGTAGTAATGATAATATCGATAATGATAATTATTAGAGATGGATCGATACCACAATTTCTCGATACACGATACTATATCTTTAAAAGTGAAAACTGAAAAGACAATTTAAAAATAAAAATATTTCGAGCCACTGGAATTTTTTACGCTTTAACAATATATTCGCACTACATAGGCCACGTCTTATTTAAGAAGCTGATAAGGAATTAAATAAATTGTTTCTTTTTCTGGGGAATACCGGATCTTGTCAATTATAGTTAGACATCTGGAGTTCATTGCATATTATATTCATAGAAACCATTCCAGGCAAACGGTGACGAGCTAAATCTTTAAACAATATTCATTTCATATCATATCATCAACCTCATCACTCGTTATTAAAAATGACTTTTCACTGGTTTATTTTGAATACTGTTATAAAACGTTTTGAATGATTCATAAATGATCATCCACCAAAAAACGCGCTAAGAATATCTATGAATACGCCTTGAGTTGAGTTCATTACGACATATTACGGAAATTGATTGAAATAAATTCCAGGCAAACGGTGACAATACTAAATTTCGAAAGAAAGAAAGAAAGAAAGGAACAATATAGAAAGAAAGGAAGAAAGAATTCCGAAAGAAAGAAAGAAAGAAAGAAATATCGACATCAACCTCATCTAAAGAACTAAAGAAAGGTTATTAAAAATGTTACTTTAGAAAGAAAGGTGAGGAAGGAAGGAAGGAAGGAACTGAATATAAAAGGAAGGTTTTAAAGAAAGAATGATGAAAAAAGAAAAATTTAGATAAAAGAGCGAAAAAAGAAAGATGGAAATAAGAAATGAAAAAAAAGGAAGAAAGAAAGAAATATTTTAAGAACCATTTAAAGAAAGAAAATTGAAAGAAGGGAAGAAAGAAAGAAACAAACAAACAAAGAAATATCGACAGAAAGAAAGGAAAAAGAAAGAAAGAAAGAAAGAAAGAAAGAAAAAAAGAAAGAAAAAAGAAAGAAATATAGAAAGATCGATGAAAGAAAGAAAGATAAAGAAAGAAATATCGAAAGAAAGGAAGAAAACATCTAAAGAAAGAAAGAAAGAAATAAAGAAAAAGAAAGAAAGGAAGAAAGAAAGAAAGAAAAGAAAGAAATAGAAAGAAAGGAAGGAAAAATAAGGAAAGGAATAAAGAAAGAAAGGAAGGAAGGAAGAAAGAAGTATAGAAAGAAGGAAAGAGAGAAAGAAAGAAATAAATAAAGAAATATAGAAAGAAAAGAAGAAAAAAGGAAGAAAGAAAGAAATATTTAAAGAAAGAAATATCGAAAGAAAGAAATATTGAAAGAAAGAAGGGAAGAAAGAAACAAACAAACAAACAAAGAAATATTGACAGAAAGAAAGGAAAAAAGAAAGAAAGGAAGAAAGAAAGGTAAAAAGAAAGAAATAAAGAAAGAAAGATGTATCTAAACTATTGACGTATCGACAAGATCGATGATCCAAACCGAATGATAATAATGATAAGAATAATAATGCTATCCCTTACCATAGACCAAGATAAATGTACTGCTATTCAGAAAACTCAATTTTTTTTTTCATATGATGTCGATGAAACGTTCACGTACAACCGGAGACCAATGTTCAGCTGTGACTGTCACACACTTTATCTAGGGGACTTAGACTACTTGTGCTTCCAAGTGCCTCGAATATTAACCCATATCATTTTTTCCCTATCGTTGTTTTTCCCCAGAACGGCCTCGCATACAAGAAGTTGATGGAGGTTTTCCAAGCTAATTTCCTTGGAGCAATAGGAACGTGGGGACATTTTGTAGGAGGGAGTGAGGGGAAGAAAGTGATCTTCTAGAGAGAGTTGCGTCAAGGGGCAAAGGATGAGAATGGGGGGGGCGCCAAAAGAACAATATTACTCACCATTAAAAAAAGAGACAGTATATTCGAAAAGTTTCTTTAAAAAACAAAGGAAGTCATGTTTCTGATGTTTTATGGCATGAAACCAGTTAAAATTTTTGAAGGCGTGGAAGTTGCATCGGTTCTCACTTGGATATTCTGCAATATACATACATGAAACTATTTAATTTTATTTTTAACCTTTATTTCATAGCCTATTCACTTTAAATATTTGCTATTAATAATCGGTAACACAGTTTTCTAATGACTTTTTTTTTTTTTTTACAAATGAAGCAGAATTCGTTTCCCAGGAGATCCTCTTTGTATTTGAAGAGTCCACTGCAAGAATGATGGATGTCACTTGGAATACATTTTGCAGGAGAAGCAATTGAAAGTTTGAAATGCTTAGCGCTCAAAGCTTAACTGTGATTTTCCGATCATTACTGGACAATGACTATCAGTGTTAATGTCATGTAACTCTCTATGTACATTCTATATGTCTTAAGCTATGCATTGGCAGTCTTGGTTCATTTTCGACAAAAAAAATGACATCCATCATTCTTGCAGTGGACTCTTCATTTGTTAGTAGGCAATACAACTACATTGAAAGTTTTGTACATTTATTTGTATTTCCTTTCCAGAACAGGTCGATTCATCTGATCTCTGAAATTCTCGTAGGTGTGGTTGATGGTAAAAAAAATGATTATGATTATTATTATTATTATTATTATTATTATTATTATTATTATTATATTCCCAATAGAATAATTCCACTGCTGGTATTCTAAAACCCTTACAATACCCCTGATCACATGTACAGGTTGGACCGTAAATAATGTCATTAATTTCAGGAGGTTATTCTTCGAGATATTCCAAGTAGGCGAGAGTTGGGTAGTATCGGACATGGGATAATATCGGACAATGTGTTTCATTTATCACCAGATCGTAGTACCTGAATGACATGGTTACGTTTCTGTATGCGACATCACAGAAACGTAACCATGTCATTCAGGTACTATCATCTGGTGGTAAATGAAAGAAACTCACTGTCCGATATTGCCCGATGTCCGATACTACTCAACTCTCTCCTAAAGTTTATCAGAATTTTACTTTGTTTCTGCTTCCTTCTCGAGATAAAAATTGTCTTATATGGAACATTTCATAGCGTGCTTTGGGAAAGTCACTGATTGAATTCCCAATGTGCTCAATCAATTTAAGAAGGCTGTGCATTATGTTAATAAACGATAGAAAGATTTCAGTTTTGTCCTTAAATTGTGCAGAAAAGTTATCCAAACAAATGCAACACTGTAAAATTCCTTTGCAGAAGGAAAAGTTACATTTCTTCGGATCAAATTTCTGCACATTTTAAGAATAGAACTAAAATTCTTTCAATCATTTATTATCATAATACATTGCTCTCTTAAATTTACGAGTATATTGGGAATTAAATCAATGGGCTTTCCCAGAACACGATGTGAAATATTTTGTATGAAACATTTTTTATTTCGAAAAGGAAGCAAAAACGAGCAAAACTGTATCAAACTCTTTTGTTTGAAGTAAATCAAAGAATAGCCCCTTGAAATTAATGACATTACTTACGATTCACGCTGTATTTCAGACTGACCATTCCCATATTACGAAATAGAAACATAAAAAAGAGAACAACCACCAGAGCCTTCACTGCCGAAAAGTCTTTAGTTGGAAATGCAGTTGTAAACTATTACTCCATGCAATTCCACAAGGGTTATAACGTGACTTCTTTTGCAATCGCTAGATGGCAGCATAGTGAAACTGATAAAAGTTGTCGTCTTGGAAGTCCTTTAAGCTGATCAATCTGCTATATGTTATCAGTGACAATACTTAAAAAATATTTGCCTATGTCCATACCTCGATGTGATCTAATATGTTTTTGGTGTTCGAGATGGTACAAATTTTTTTCTCTTTTCTTGCACCGTATTATAGAAGTAGAAACGTTCAAAGTTTCGGAACTATGGATCAGATTCATCGTAAAATAAGGCAAGTAAATGGGAACGCATCTATCGATAGAATTTATATTGTTATTATACGCAAAAGATAACTTTTAAATGTTTCACGCCTCCATAAAATTGCATGTAGTCTCTTTGCTTGATGATAACAGGTTACTACAGTGACAATGGTCAAACATCCATTACCTAAGAAGGAATCGAACCGACGACCGTAGCTCAGCTTCCACGCCCAGCTCCAGCTCAGCTTTATGCGTTACATAAATCACGGGAAGCTCTTAATAACTTGAATAAATTAATAAACGCTTTTCAATATAATCATATAGGCCTATTGGCAGCATTCTCGGTACGAAAGAAGGGTACGCGTTACTATGGTTGCGTTCGTAGCTCAGGGGCAAAAACAGAAATAGCGGAAAGGAACTCAAGTGAAATTCCAGCAAAACATCTCCCGCATCGTCATGGGTAGTGAGTTGGCATCCTATCTGCCTATCTTAATGACCAAAAGAACTCCATTATGTCATCACAGAAAGGATTTCGCGCCTCTGTTTTACTCTGACGTTTCAATTACGAGTGCCATTAATTAAAACATCGACTCGTGGAATGTAACCGTTTTACTCTTAGTACCATAAAACTGAGATTATTCGCAATAATATGTAAGCCATTAAGGGACATGTCAAATACCTGGAAGAAAATTTACAAAAAAGCTGTGTTTACATGTGGATCGTAAGTCATAACCAGAGATAAGAAGTTCATACCGAAACTGTTAAGTTATGTGAACTTGGACTATGTAGCTACCGAATGTACAGTAGTAATGCAGCTCTCAATGTCAACGAAACAACACAACAAACATATAAAGTCGGGTGATAACCAAACTTGTCTTTGTGACAATAATTCATGGCCTTAAATTAAGAAACAGAATTAATAAATATTGTGTATTTTCAGTTTGCCAAAAGAGATACGCTTCTATGAACAGAAAAATAATATTTGTATTTCTTACTATATCACCAAGTGAACAACAACTTTGTGAATATAATAGTGCATTTCGTATATGGCACATCATATTAATTGTTCCAAGAACAGTTTACATTTTTGCTTTGATGATTATTGGGACTTCTGCGGATTGGTATATATATTCTATCAACAATTATTCTTCCATACCTTCTACTTCTATATTTCTGGACTGCAGCAGTACGATTCCTGCAGGCAAATCTTTGAATGGATATTGAAACATTAAACATATGTAGGTTGAGAAAGAATAAAATTATATCCACTGGAGTCAGATTTTTTTTTTGTAGATTCTATTTCCACACTACATAATTTCCAATAAAAGTTTTCTCTATTCATTGATATATGATTACTAACAAGTCTTGACGTATTGCATTCAACTTCCTTGAATTGGAAGATTTAAATTCTGCCATGTTAAAAACGCTCACTAAACTGCACAACTCCACTACAAACGTTAGCACGTAATGAACTGTTTCACCACTGTCCATATTATGGATATACTGTGAGTTGTTTATGTCAACACTGAAGACAGCTAGGGCAATAGAGCCGGCGTTATCTATATGCATGGCTGCAGTCAACGTGAAAACTACGTTTTCGTACGAACTTCCTAGCCCTAGTCATAAACTAACATTAGACATACACAATGCAGGTATACTTGGACTTGTGGTTAGCACGACGCAGGACCATAGTTGAAACAGCACAAGACGATCGCAATATAAGCTACAACATCCAGTTTCAAGGTTTGAAGATTAATTTTATTAACAACGCAGGAAACTGAGTCCAGATCCCTTGAAAAGGAAGCGAGTGCAACACAACTGATTTACAACTGCGGACAATCGGCGCAAACAGTTGAAAGTCAGTGTTAAAAGTACTTTTCGCACGCTACCGTATGCCTATAGTATTGAATTTTTAACACGTTTACCTAAAAATGTTTGTCTAAAAAGATATTTAAAGTAACTATTTTAAATGTTTCAGTTCTTTATGGATAGAATGGTATCAAATCGACCCTTGCCTAGAAGTGGGATTACACACTAAAACATTTCCATAAAGATCCCATTTTTTGGAGGGGAGAGTGGGTGAAATAGGATGGGGTGCTGCAAGGGATATGATATAGGCCGGTCTAGTTAAGAAGGGTAGTTTTTTCGTATTGTATCAGAAAGTATGGGATGAGAAAATAAGGGTGGGGGTGGATAAAAAAAACCTATGGCACCCATGTGTGTCACTATGCTTTCTTCCATACACGATGCTTTTTATGTTAGGGGCGGAAGTGAAGGAAGGGGTGGATGGCCAGAGGGTGGGGAAAGAGGAAGAGGGTTGATATAGGAAAAGAAATAAATTAAACGTTGCAATCTGAAAGAATACCAGTGTGTTTCTCTTGTTAGGGGACTTATTGGGAAAACTCCTAGTAGGATTTGAAATGTAACTCGTCGAGCCTGCAGGAAACTAAAACAAACTTAATTCACAGAGAAAGCCACCTCTCCTCCTCGTTACAATAAATAATGCAGATTTGGCGTCTCGATTCCTTCGCCTTACGATAATGTGTCTAGCTGGTCAATAAGTACAGACTTCTTTGTCGTAAGAACTTCTCTTGTACAACCATCATATCATTTACAATTCTTATTTTATTTAAGAGTTCTAAGTATTCCGCTTAATTTTTTATATAACAGTGCAGATACTTGGCTATGGTGTATGCAGCGCATAAGAAAGGTAGTTTTAAGTTAGCGTAAATGTCAAGGTAGTGAGTTAGAAGCCAGCCCAGAGAATTGCCGTTTATTCTCTTCTGATAATATGATGTGCCCTGTTGTCTTAAGTGAAAGCCTTGCTCGTGTTTAAGCCCAAATGACAAAGAGTTCTATGGTATGTTCATCTGACGTAGACCAATAAGGTACAAAATAGGGTCTTAAGATATAGCCTACATCTGTTAAGTTTTATACAAGAAGAATTTTTTTAGGATAATAAAACAAAATGATTCTTTCAGACCGTCTCATTCTCTGTCCACAGATAGACAAACAGACAAATGACAGATCAAAAACAACTTTTTTGGTATCAGGGATTTTGAAAGCGTATATTTAGTCAAAAATCTTGAAGTACATTTAAATGCAATTATTAACTTTCTTTCATAAAAACAAGAAAAATGTCAACACATATTGGTATAATCATAATACGAGAAGAAACACATTTAATTTCACAGAGTCGAATAGTTTAACGGCAGCTGCCATGAAACATGGCTTAAAACTGTATAATATTTTTATCTCTCTGTACCCTGATTTAGAAAATGTAAGTAGCCTACGATGAAATTTAAACTAAAAATTAAATAGATTATAAATAAAAATTAACAAAGTGGTAGATATTGCTTAGGGGATAGTCGGGTAATATCGGACATCGGGTAATATCGGACAGTGAGTTTATTTCATTTACCACACGATGATAGTACCTGATTGACATGGTTACGTTTCTGGTGATGTCGCATAGAGAAACGTAACCATGTCATTCAGGTACTACCATATAGTGGTAGATGAAAAAAACGCACTGTCCGATACTACCCGATGTCCGATACTACCCTACTCTCCCCTAATTTAATCTTATTGCTTATTAATTTTAGTTACAGGCCCTAAACTCTTTCAGTTGTAATTATTTATTTTTATCATATATTGTCTTGCAATGTACGCCATTTTCTATATTACTTATATGTACTGTTTACTTTTCTTCTTCTTTCTGCCTGCCTAATTTATATAAATTTTTAACCCACGAACACGAGCGTTGCTCATAAATTTATTTAATGTCCAATATTTTTTTTTACTTAGTTATTTAACGATTCTGTATCAACTACTCGGTTATTTAGCGTCGATGGGACTGGTGATAGCGAGACATTTGGCAAGATGAGGCTGAGAATTCGCTATAGATTACCTGACATTCGCCTTACGGTTTGGGAAAACCTCGGAAAAAACCCAAACCAGATAATCAGTCCAAACGAGGATCGAACTCACGCCCGAGTGCAACTCCGGATCGGCAGACAAGCGCCATAGCCGACTGAGCTATACCGGTGGCTATTTTAATGTGTGTAAATAAATTATAATAAAGTACTTACAAAAACATGAGATCAAGAAATATACGAAAAACTGAAAACTATAGATAAATGTTCAGCCAACAAATAGCCCTAATGATGTGATATTAATAATTTACCAGCAACTGAATGAAAACTTACATTATATAAAACAGGCGTAAGACCAATTGTGCTTTATGGCAGTGAAACTTGGACTCTGTCGAAGAAAATGGAACAACAACTGATGACATGGGAAAGAAAAATTCTAAGGAAAATCTATGGTCCTAAATATGAGAATGGGCACTGGAGAATTAGATATAATACAGAACTGAAAACTCAATATAAATCTTCAAATATTGTTGCTGAAATCAAAGCCCGTAGGTTGGAATGGTTAGGACATGTAATCAGGATGAATGATCAGAGAATACCAAAAAAGATTCTCAACACAAAACTAGAAGACAGGCGCAATATTGGCAGACAGAAACTAAGATGGTTGGATGGAGTGGAGGACGATTTAAGGACTCTAGGCGTGAGAAGATGGAGGCAGAAGGCTCTGGCTGGACAGGAATGGACCAAGATCCTAAGGGAGGCCAAGGCTAGACTACAAGGGCCATAGTGCCAAAGAAGAAGAAGAAGCAACTGAATGAGTCAGTTTCCAGTACGAAAATTTATCATCGAAGGAGATAGCAACTGTCAACGAAACATCTATTATTGATTCTTAGGAATGAATTATAGTCCTACTTCTAACAAAAGCAAATTCGAGATAAAAACTATCGAAGAGCTGGATGTCTAAGCCAAAAGTTATTATATTTAAATCTTACTACAGTATAAGACTATTATATGACACTTAACAAAATTCTAAACTTTAAGTCTGTAAATGTCAAATGAAGCAATCAGAAAAACTATAATTTTCTTCACGGAACTGGACTAAAAAAATTAAATCGTAGGCGGTCTGATTCTTTTTCATCCATTTTGAACGTCAATGTGTTATGTTTCGTTTTAAAGCCATAGCAATAGGAAGGAGGGTTGAATGACGTCAATGATCTATCCAGCCAATAAGAACAGCGCAATTTTTTACTCCCCTAGAGACAAAAGTAGGCGATAAATTTGTACGCATCGCGGCTGTTAGATATTGAACTGAACCATCAAAATTAAGAATGGATGTTGGTATAGATATTAAACATGGCGTCCCTCCGTGAGTTATAGCAGAGTGATTCAACCGATCGCTAACTGGTTTGGACCCCTGTGTTATTTACTGACACACACAATTTAATTACGGACTGTGTCATCTTGCACCAAAACAAAATGGCGTCCACACATATTTCATTCCGTAAATGGCAGTAAGACTAGAAATACAATGATTCGAACTTCATTAAAGTAAATATAATCAAGTAAGCCTATATCATATTTAACTTTGTTATTTTTTTTTATTTTAGTAGGTTATTTTACGACGCTTTATCAACATCTTAGGTTATTTAACGTCTGAATGAGATGAAGGTGATATTACCAGTGAAATGAGTCCAGCACCAAAAGTTACCCAGCATTTGCTCATATTGGGTTGAGGAAAATCCCCAGAAAAAATCTCAACCAGGTAACTTGCCCCGACCGGGAATCGAACCCGGGCGACCTGGTTTCGCGGCCAGACGCGCTAACCGTTACTCTACAGGTATGGACTCATATTTTATTGTAGTTGTAGACGTTAATGGGAAGTAAATATGGGTATGAAACTACGTACAGAATATTTCTTTCTATGTTCGTAATAAAATGTATTATTATTATTATTATTATTATTAGTTACAGAGAATATAATCTTGCACAGTAGTGTAGTGATCTAAGGTAATGTCTGGACACGTATTAGGCTATGGAATGACCGCTGATTCGGATTCTCATCAGGGAACAAATTTTCTAATTTCCTCATCAAATTTCAGGCCAGTGTATTGGACTAGTGCCCACTCAGCATCGTTAAGAATTTGTGAAGCTACAGAGTAGCGAAATCCAGTTCCACGAACCAGCTACAAAGGCTGGAACGTTCATCATGCTAACCACACGGTACCTCCGTACTGGTTGGATGATCGTTCACCTCTGCTGTTTGACCTCGGTCCTTTATGGGCTGTCGCACCCAGGATTGTTATAGAGGGAATAGAAGGGTGTGAATTTATTTTTAGAATATTTATAATACATATGTCTAGAGCCCGGATGTTTAGGCATTTATAACAAAATAGGCAGGCGAAAAAGGCAATTAAACTTAAAAATGACAAAATAAATTTTGAAAATATGCATCGTATATTTTAAAAAGGCATAACCTAATATATTTTAGCAATAAATTTAAATTATATCAACATAACTCACATTTTTATTCGTAGTTGACACAAGTTGACTTATAAAATAGGCCCTACTTCTTTTTTCGTGATTAACTGTCTTTTCACAAACCTTACATAACAAAACTGTTCCATCGGTTGAAAACACATGGGCACCAGATTCATTAACATAAGCATGAAGTTTACTTTTCAATTATTTACTTAATTTAGGCATTCTAGCTAACCGATCTTATACCTCCTGTCATCCGACAATAACTGACTGTTCCTCACTCAAATTTCTTTCTCCTACAATAACAAACACGTGTAGCACAAAATTGTAACAGTAAGATTTGAAAATATGAAAGTAAACAATTGAAAATTCTATGTGACAATTTCTATGAGAACGAGCTTAATATTTAAAATTATAAAGCTGATGTTGGTATCGTGAAGAGGTGGCTGTGGATTGTCGATCATTATTCATATTACACCAATAGTATTAAAGCACGATTATTAGCAGATTAAGCACCGAAATGAATTACTTTTATTTACTATTGTAAGCAAAGTGAGTCATTGTTTCAAATATTTAAATGGCATACCCATTACATTACAATTAATTAGAAAATTGCAAATGAACAAGAAATATTGCTTTAAAATGACAAAAAAAGGATATTTATTAGTATTGAATTAGTAAGAAACAGCATAAAAGGTAAAAATAGACAAAATAAAAATTGGTCCTATCACTTTGTTTACCCCAAATCACATTTATGTCTATGAAAATAATAATTTACTTCCACGCAGTAAAAAAGGCATTTTGCCAAACATCCGGGCTCTACATTATGAGTATGAAAAGCTAGTGTATTCCACAGTTTTAACAAACTTAGTATATATAATTCATGAATATGAATTATATACACACACACACACACACACACACACACACACACTCAGGGACATCATTTTATTTTTACTTCAATTTTTATTGTACCTGAGATTTTGAATGTACTTCACTCCCACCCCGTCTAATAGTAAACTTCCAACCGTTCTCCACACAGAACCAAGGCCCCGTACATGCAGTCAAGCAGTACTGAGTTAGTGAGTATAGTACGTTCCAGAAATATGTTCGCGTTTTCCAGTGACGAAAGAACTTTCAATATTGAATCATATTTTCGCACAGGTACTGGCGTCCGTTTGCCTACGTCGTAGCTCGGTTCCCCCACCCGCTTCTGCTCGCCTCTCTGTAATGTCCAGTAGATGGGCTGTCTTAGTTCTTTTCTGAAAACATTAATTTCTGTTAAGAATTGGATGTTTATTATACAACTGTTTAAAATAACTTAAATAAAAGGGCATCGTTAAGGAATTAACTGTCACGTGATTTCCCCCCTTTCTACGACCCTGCGACAAAACCACTTGGACGGACAGTAGATAGCATGTCTGAGTAATTTTGTCTTTTCGGATCGGGCAGAAGTGAAGATTGAATTTACAGTACGTACTCTTTTATAGAAACTCAGCATGAGTTACTCGTACGAAGGACGAAACTGGTAATTGGAATTAGGTACAATAGTCTATAGTGCGAAAATATGCACAAAAGAACTGAAGCCTGTATCGAAATGAACAGCCACCATTTTAAAAAATGCGTTTAAATATCCATATTATGATCATTTTTCAATTTAACTTCGTTCTCTATATTGTAGGCTGATGTGCTGTAAACAGTACAATATACACTGCATAATTAATACGTCCAAATGGATAGCTCAATTCGTGAGTAAAAACACTTATTGTTAATACAGTACTGTATTTTGATTAAAGAAAACCTAATGAAAATTATCAAACTCAAAATCGTGATATTTCCTAGTTTACGTAATGTAAGAACTACTTTTCTTCCCTCCTATACCTAGTAAAGTGATGTGTTTGTATTTTACGCCAGTATCATCGAACTCCAGTCGTGGGAGGGGGTAGCAAACGGTTCTCAATCGTTAATCCAGAGGTATAGCCAGGTTAATATTAGAAATGTTAGTAAAAATAAAATGATGTCCCTGTATGTATATATATATATATATATATATATATATACATACATACATACATACATACATACATACATACATACATACATACATACATACATACATACATACATACATACATACATACATACTAATTCATGAATATGAATCCCAATAAAAATTCTTACGTTTTGCAGTGCTGCTCCTATCTTCTCTGATTTCCTTCCCTACTTATTTCGTGAAGTTACCACCACTTCTAGAGACCCAGAAGTTTTTAACCTGAGCTCCTGTATGTAAATACTAGCTCCCTGAGCCCAATATTTATTCCAAGGCAATTATATTGTGGTAAACTCACGTGTCCCACGTCTTCTCCAAAACAACCCTTCTCAAATACATCTCGTACCCACATAAGAAATTATCTATGCAGATCTCACTTAGCATATATCACATCCTCATAAGAAATTCTCAATCCTGGTCTTGGGTTCTTTCGGGATCCAAACACGTGGACACCTTAATGAGGTGCACGCGCTCTTTGTCCTGCCCCCGTGCCCCATTCAGCATCAAGTAGTACACCCTTATACCGTATTCAAATTAACCCCATAAATAGAACTAATATTTTGCATACTCAAACGCCTGCAACCTCAAGTTCCCTGCTATTTATGCATGTGTAACGTGGGCCAACTGAATGGTTCTCCCGCTCCGAGTGCGATGTGATATGGGGACATCCCTAAGTTTTCAGGTATGTGAAGCAAAAAAAGGAGTAAGATTTGCATGGATTTAAATACCAATAGAAGGCTTGTTGTTGGTATTATAAACAGCTCGTGTGTATTTTTTTGGTGCAGAGGTACTAAAGAGTTATGTGATTTCACGGACGTACGGTTCTGTATCAAATACTCAGTGTAGATATTTGAATATGGCTTTATACACAACATTTAGTGTATTCAAAGCAATGTGTAAGCATCTTTCACCCTGAGTTTAACCCTGCGTTCAGTAAAGAAATTTGATATTAAATTTATATTATTTTTTCATTCAGATTTCTAAGTTCTAATAGGTCCAATAGTACAAAATTTAAATATTAGGAACAAATTTTCTGTAATTATTGCTCTCAGGTTCTGAAGTTAATTTATAAACTGACGCATTTTAGATACAAGAAATAAGTGAATACTGCAACTTGCAAATTAGTTTTTTCTAGAGAAATACATCCAATTCTCAGAGAAAAGACCCAAAACGGTCCAAAATAGTTATAAATTATGAAATAACGAATCCAATTCTATTACTTATTATTATTATTATTATTATTATTATTATTATTATTATTATTATTATTATTATTATGTCAAAACTCTTATAATTATAAAAGGTTTTAGAGCAGAAATTATATAAGTTTCGACAGATATGTAGAACAATAATTATTCAAAGGAATTTAATGAATGATATCAGATAGGATAATAAATTATCATTTTACAAGGCAGTAACGGTATTGCACTTATCTATGAAAGTGAATATTGAGTCTTAAAGTAAGAAGGTAAGAAGTTAAATATTTGGGGGGCGGGGCAAACTTTCTTTCTGAGAAAACTATGAACTTTCCACCGGTATGGTATTGCACTTTTTTGTTACATACTACATGGGCTATTCGCTCTGAAAATTGGCTAGGTTATTTCACTTCCACCCTGTATAATATCGATGGCCAAATTCCTACTGTTGACTATGTTCGAAACACCATTTGCTATTTCTGTCGATGAATTATAGAAAATCCGTTCGAAAGAAAGAAGTCTAAGGGAAGTAATACTAGTAGTAGTAGTAGTAGTAGTAGTAGTAGTAGTAGTAGTAGTAGTAGTAGTAGTAGCAGTAGCAGTAGTAGTAGTAGTAATAGTCTAGTAGTAGTAGTAGTAGTAGCAGTAGTAGTAGTAGCAGTAGTACTGTCAGTAGCAGTAGTAATAGTAGCAGCAGTAGCAGTAGTAGTAATAGTAGCAGTAGTAGTAGTAGCAGTAGCAGTAGTAGCAGCAGTAGTAGTAGTAGTGGTAACAGTAGTAGTAGCAATAGTAGTAGTAGTAGTAGTAGTGGTAGTAGTAGTAGTAGCAAGCAGTAGTAGTAGTAGTAGCAGCAGTAGTAGCAGTAGTAGCAGTAGTAGTAGTGTCAGTAGCAGTAGTAATAGTAGTAGCAGCAGTAGTAGTAGTAATAGTAGCAGTAGTAGTAATAGTAGTAGTAGTAGCAGTAGCAGTAGCAGTAGCAGTAGTAGTAGCAGTAGTAGTAGTAGTAGTAGTAGTAGTAGTTGTAGTGGTAAGCAGCAGTAAGTGGCAGTAGCAATAGTAGTAGTAGCAGCACCAGCAGCAGTAGTAGTAGTGGTACTGGTAGTGGTAGTAGTAGTAGTAGTAGTAGTAGTAGTAGTAGTAGTAGTAGTAGTAGTAGTAGTAGTAGTAGTAGCAGTAGTAGTAGTAGCATTAGTAATAGTAGTGGTAGTGGTATTAGTAGTTGTAGTAACAGTGGCAGTTAATAATAATAATAATAATAATAATAATAATAATAATAATAATAATAATAATAGACTCTGTTTAGTAAACATTTAAATCATATTACGACTCTCCGAAATGTTAATAATTAGGTAAAGGTAGTCTCTTCACGTGCCATGATGGCGTTTGGTGGCATGGAGGTAGAGCCCCATGCGTTTTTGAACTCAGCTCGGCACTAGAGTGAGGTGATGTGGTGGGCACCAAGCTCTGACCGCCTTTTATCCCCGGGAAAGACCCAGTTCTCAATTTGATAGGAGGCTGAATGAACCACGAGGCCGTTCTGGAAGTTTGGCAATGGCAAAATCCCGTCACCAATCGAGATCGAATCCTGGACCTTTCAGTCCGTATCCAGCTGTCCTAGCAACTAAGCTACCCGGCGCCCTAATAATTAGGGTTTTACATTCTTTTATACGATTACATAGGAATTAATTTGCGTTGTGTGTTAAGAGCCATAAGATGTGCCGGTCAACTTGACTGAAGGAAGTGGTTAAAATACGCACTTGAAACAAGCACATACTTGGACTGTTGTATAAATCGCTTCGTGATATCATAATTGATAGTTGAGTTTGTAACAAACCGCACTCGAACGCTAAAGAAAACCCCCTTGAGGAGAGTGAGAGAGAGAAAAGGGTTGGAGACCCATCGAGACATCTTGTTTCTCCATTTGTATCATGATGAACCTACTTCGAAGTTGTGTTAACAGTCTATAAAAAGGAATGTGGCATTCCAACCCGCTGTGAGCGACTATATTCATAATGGATTTGCATACCCTCTTCCTTGTCCGTACCCGTCACGGGCCCTCTTTCAGCATAATGGTTTGTGTATTCATGATGGGTGCACAAGTTCAAGTATTCATGGATCGGTCGGTGTTCAAGAAGATGCCTTCAAACCATCAACCACTAACATGTGACAGGGATAAATGACTTTTTAAATACATTCAGGCTCTAAAGTCGGGATAGGGAGAAAGTGTTGGAGTAAACTGCGTATATAAAGCATGCAGAAGAATCCATAGTTCCCTTTTCGCCGATGTATCATATGTGTTTTCATATCATTTCTCATAAGTAAACTTTGCAGATCTCTACGCAAGATGAAATTCAGCAAACATGAGTGGTATTTCACAGACATTTTACTCGACAATTAAATAAATTCATAAAAATAATTGACATGGAATTAAAAGAAATCACAATGATTGCGTGTTAGGAGAAAATCCACAAACGATTAGGGAAAACACAGGAATTTCACTGGAAACAAATAAAGAGATAGGTTTGGAAGTAAATCTCGAAAAGACAAAGTATATGACTATGTCTCGTGACCAGAATATTGTACGAAATGGGAATATAAAAATTGGAAATTTATCTTTTGAAGAGGTGGAGAAGTTCAAATATCTTGGAGCAACAGTAACAAATATAAATTATAGTCGGGAGGAAATTAAACACAGAATAAATATGGGAAATGCCTGTTATTATTCGGTTGAGCTTTTATCATCCAGTCTGCTGTCAAAAAATCTGAAAGTTATACTTATGAAACAGATATATTACCGGTTGTTCTGTATGGTTGTGAAACTTGGACTCTCACTTTGAGAGAAAAACATAGGTTAAGGGTGTCTGAGAATAAAGTGCTTAGGAAAATATTTGGGGCTAAAAGGGATGAAGTTACAGGAGAATGGAGAAAGTTACACAACACAGAACTGCAGGCATTGTATTCTTCACCTGACATAATTAGGAACATTAAATCCAGACGTTTGAGATGGACAGGGCATGTAGCACGTATGGGCGAATCCAGAAATTCATATAGAGTGTTAGTTGGGAGGCCGGAGGGGAAAAGACCTTTAGAGAGGCCGAGACGTAAATGGGAAGATAATATTAAAATGGATTTGAAGGAGGTGGGATACGATGGTAGAGAATGGATTAATCTTGCTCATGATAGGGATCAATGGCGGGCTTATGTGAGGGCGGCAATGAACCTCCGGGTTCCTTAAAAGCCAGTAAGTGAGTAACTAAGTAAGTATAGGTATAACCCATATACCCAACATATCGCTGACTATTATGCGGAAAACCTGATAATATTTTACGTCTTCGGTTTCAGGGTCTTAATTGTCCTGTTCATGCTGCGTGTTTTAATGTTGCTGATGGTGCTAGTTTTGTGGTGTGGAGCTGATTGTCATTGGTTTTTTCTTGTTTTTATGAGGATTCTTTTTCAAAGCCTGGAATAGCTCAGGAAGGCTAGATTGTGGTTGTTTTAGAATGATTTTGAAGGACTCCGAGGTTTATTTATACTACCTGTAGTGGGATGTAGGCTGGGATTTTTTAAAATGAATTTTAATTTATCTCTCTTTCTAAGACAGCACTACAGAAATTATTTCATGTGAATTGCTGCCGTTGTAGGAAACCACTGTATGCTTATAGTAATTGGTTGATAATGAGATTAGGTAAAGAGAGGATTTTGGAGTATGTTCTGAATGAAAGGTCTGTCTATTGAATGAATGAATTAAGGGGGAAATGGGAAGAAAAACATAGACAGATACGTAAAAAAGCGTCCTTGCAAGGACGTTTGAGGCTGAGAAAAACTGAGTATGTGAGCTCTAAGCCTGTTGGTCACTTGTCTCAGTCCGAGTTTCGCTGTTCCACTGAAGGAGCTCTAGAAAATGTTGAAAGAGAAAGCCGAAAATGGACGCAACCTAATAGTTACCTCATAAAAGGGGGGGGGAGAAGCTTGAGACAACAATATCAGTACAAAGAACGCCGCGCCGGGAGATGTAAAAAGCCTGCACATTGGAAGGTCCATATTCTTGAATGTCTAAATATATAGGTGTTTTGTATGGTTTCGTTTTAGAATCTAAAATTTTAGGAAATCAGCACAAACTAGAGAGCAGTTGGACTAATTTAGTTGACAGTTTTTCAAAAGGACACCAGGTTCTATAATTGATCCTCTTAAAAATGTGTATTTCACTCAGGCACTGTGGGGCAGATAATTTCTGGACAATGTTTTCGTCTTCACTTCTCGCTGTTACCCTTGCTTCACCAAAAGCACTTTATGCTGTTTGTCTATTGTTTTTGATACATTCTTTTTTTAATAGAGGTTGGAGGGAAACGGACCGCATAGAGAACCACTTATACTTCAGTTTCCATAGTAACAAGAATATCACACACAAATACAGGATACATATTAAGATGATATGAATTTCTGTTAAGAATATTGTCACATTGGGCCTCACTTCACAATTGAAATGACAATTAAAAGAAAAGCAGGATGTTGGCATAGCGAAAAAATACTGAGAGTGTTAAATAAAAATAAAAGGTCATAAATAATTTCTTTTAAATTCAAAGCGTTTTGTAATAACAATTTTTATATATCTTGATTACACAACTTTTAACACTGTATCACTTCGGAATATGTATGATAAGACTTTCTTGTGTTAAATTCTAACGTACCTTGTCTACATATTTCGACCTATTTATGGGTCATCTTCAGAACTGGTCTTTGCTGGTCTTGATGCCTCTTGTTTTGGTTCCTGTGAGGGTGTGTTCGTGTGGTATAATGTAGAGTCAAAGAGTGTGTGTGTTCTGAAATTGAGTTGTATGTTGAGAATTCCATTGGGGATGTCTTTTGTGTGTCTGTATATTTCATATTGTTCTAGTGTGTTTAGTTTCTGGCTTTTTGGTTGGATGTGTAGTATTTCCATGTACAAAAACGTACCCCAATGAAATTCTCAACACACAATGAAATTCTCAACACACACACTCTTTTACTCCACTTTACACCACACCAACACACCCTCACAGGAAACAAAACAAGAGGCATCAAGGCCAGCAAAGACCAACTCTGAAGATGACCCATAAATAGGTCGAAACATGTAAACAAGGTACATTAGAATTTAACACAAGAAAGTCTTATCATATCCTATTCCGAAAACAATTTGTATCATGAATGCAAGAATTAGGTAACTCAATGTTTCCTATTTTGAGATATTGCCTATTTACCTATTTGTTGCACTAAGAAATATATCTCGTTTTCTTTTACCTACTTTTTACATTTGAAAATAGATGTCGCTGGTATCATTCGATCAGTTACCTAATTCTTGCATTACATTCTGCGCGATTTTTGTTATGCTATTACAGAGGTAACTAAAAAAACGCAAATTTCGAGATACTTTGTTCTTGCATTCAGGTGATGAATTTGGTAGGCCTCTCTTAAACCAAGTGTGTGTATAGTTGGTATAGTTAATGTATTTAGTTAATATAATTTTTGTGTTCAATTGTATGGTTTTGTGTGTTTTAGTTTGGATAGTTTGATTCCGTGTATAGTTGGTATAGTTCATGTATTTAGTCAGTATAATTTTTGTGTTCAATTTTATCGTTTTTGTGCGTTTAGTTTAGATAGTTTGTGTCTTTAGGCTGTACAATTTATGTGTGCAATTTGTATAGGTTTTTGCGTATTTAGTTTGTTTGTGAATTAAGACTATGTATGTGTTCAATTTGTGTAATTTTTTTTTCCTTTTTTATCGTGTGTGTTTAGTTGTGTGTTGAGATTATAATTTATGTGTTTAGTTTGCATAGTTTTTGTGGATGTTCAGTTTGCATAATTTATGTGTTTAGTCTGTAGGCCTATAATTTTTCGAGTTTAGTTGGTATAATTTGTTTATGTGTTTAGTTTGTAAGTGTATAGTGTAAGCTCTCTTGGTCTGGCCCCCCAAGTGTAGTAGACCTTCAGCTACCCTACACTCCTGTAGGAGGCCGTTGCCCTTATGGGATTTCAGGCTTTTCGTATTTCGTATCTTAAACCAATCTACAGTATATTCGAAAGTGTCTCTATTGGTAATGCAAACCGGCAACATCAACAAAGTCTTTGCAGAAAGATTGGGCATTAACCCCAGAAAGAGAGTCAAAATACTTCTGGAATGTTTTCTCACAAACGATGATACCGTTCTTTCTTTTCATAAAAGACAGAATGGATCATTAAACGAAACAAAAAATGTAATATTTATTTTAGCAACCGTAGTAAATACTTAGCTGGTAAAAATTAAATAGTTGAGGAATCATTAGCAGAAATTTCAGATTTTAACTTCTAAAATAAATAATAAAAAAAAACCGTAAAATCTCACATGAATAGTTGAACGGTCCGTGAAGTCTCTATAGCAACACATTGAGAATCATTTGAAGAATCCCCGTGAGCAAAAGACCCCAGGCATTCGAGTACCGATTTCATGCAAATTTTACATGGTGACTCGCAGTGAGTTTCCTCTAGTCATGTCTTATGTCACCCGAATGCAACCCAACAGCATTCCCCCTCCTCTCAGGGGTACCACCAAAGCGACTTTGACTGACGTGTATACAGAACCGGGACGAAAGAAGCTGGCATTACTTTGTGTATAAAAAACTGAGATCGGGTGAGAGCAAAAGAAGAAGAAGAAGTTAATAGAGTTGCATTGTACTGAAAGGGGTAAGCAAGGAGAGAAGGGGAGTAGAGAAGTTGAATGTGTGTATGTCTGTGAGGGCGTGAATAAAAACGGTGGTATTGTAAGCGCCTCATGAATATGCTGAAAAAGAGGAACCGACTCAGGTACCCCCCCCCTGTAACGCCCTTATTCTTGTTTAAATTGAAAAAAAAAACTAGATCTCTTAAGATGAAAAGTGTTAAAATCATGCGTTGGAGGCGAAATAGGAAATGCTTGGGGCCGGATGAGGCCTCATCTATCAGTGTAGTCAACGTATGGTGAAAAATCGCGTAAAAAGTTCAGTACGTTTTCTTTTACGACACGATATCTTGGCCTAAATCCATATCGTAACTTCTTCTCGATCTGACGTTTATGCAACACATGGTGGGATAATCCGACGTGCGTCCAGCGCGACGTCGAGGCAAGTAAAATGTCACATTCCATAGGTCGGATCTGAACCAAGATAAGGGAGACTTGGTTAATTTCGCAATATTAGGAAGTAAATCTATCATATTTTTATCGAAATGTTTATTGAAAAATATTATCAACGTATGTAGACATGGACGAAACCTTTCATTACCAAATCAGATACAGAGACCTATTAAAATGCAAATATATTTAGTTGTACATACATTACAGTTGAAACAGAACAACTCGGGTAATTCCGCAACAGTGCGGATAAATCCGCAATAGGACTTGGCTAATTCCGCAGTAGTAAATAATTATGAAATACATTATGAAAGTAACATAAAGGAACAATTCTGCATTGCTTGGAAAAAGTGACATAAGTCAGTTTCCACAAACCTTTTTTGATAATTTATTGACAACTTACGGAACATCTGCTCGCTTGGAAGAAGAATACATAAGTATTTCTCCCATTACAATAATTCATACAGAAAAAAATCAAATCGACATAAACCAGTGTAAGTTGTCAATAAATTATCAAAAAAGGTTTGTGGAAACTGACTTATGTCACTTTTCCCAAGCACTGCAGAATTTATATGTAACAATGCTCACTTTCTTCACAGCTGTGTAGCAAAACACGAAAAACAGCCAACTTTCGATGTTTCACTGTATTGCCGACAGAGGTGTCGACCAATATCCTTGATTTTTTTTTTCTATAGCACTGCAGAGGACATGCTTTCTGTCAACAGCTTCTGAAAACTTACGTTCACGCTATTGTAAAGTCGCAGTAAAATCATATATGCACTACTGCGGAAGTACTCGTACTGCGAAATTAGCCGAGTTTCCCCTACTATATTTGACTCAACACTACAGCTGCGCCTTCATTGCTGATTTAATTTTAAGCAATATACTTCCTCTATTCGAGAAAACTCTGATAAAAATCATAGACGGTATATACTCTGTTCAAAAGTAGAAAGAAAATGACAGCTCAGCGACTTTTTAAGATTTCCATAGCAACCGTTCAAAGTAACCAATCGGAAGCGACCAATTGCCATGGGAACGGCACACATTTGTTACTATTGTTTGTATTGATGTTGGTATAGAGTAGTGGTTCCCAAAACTTTTTGAAGGTGCAACCCACTTTTCAGTGAGACTTCTGACTCGACCCACTTCCATTACCGCACCAGTACTTAATCCCAAATTCCTTTAAAATCGAAAAAAAAAAAAAAAACGATAATTTTATTCAAAAACAGTGGACTGGATACCACCTAAAGAACGACCAAAATAGAAGTAGGCTTATATGGTGTAACAATGACATGAAATATAACGTAAACATCATTTCTGTGGTAATATTACAAGTCGAAAATGATGCCTGAACTTTCTGTTACCCAACTGATTAGGGCTATAAAGAAACTCGGTTTCTGGTCGACTTCACTTGACAAAAAAAAACTCATGGAAAATTCAGCTAGTTCACTACGACAAATACTGAGTTCGTTGTTGTGAACATGTAATTTAATTTGCACGATTTAAGAGGAAAAAGCTTTCCAGTATATTCCGGAAGAAACTCAAAACAATTCAGAAAGTCACAGATAGATACTGAATCCGTTTTTGAAAGGATGCGTTCAATTGCCTAAAATTAAAAACAAAAAATAAAAAAATTCATTGAATTAGTCGAACTGATTGGCGAGTTGGTATAGCGCTGGCCTTCCATGCCCAAGGTCGCAGGTTCGATCCCAGCTCAGGTCGATGGCATTTAAGTGTGCTTAAATGTGGCATGTAAAAGAACTCCTGCAGGACAAAATTCCGGCACATTCGGCGACGCTGATATAACCTCTGGAGTTGCGAGCGTCGTTAAATAAAACATAACATATCATTGGATTATGTAGCCTATCTGTTGATGGAAAATTGAAACTTGATTTTTTTCCGCTGAGGGTAAAAGAGATTTTGATGAAAGAATGTAAAAATACCTCGATTTTTTGCAGAAGATAATATTTGCAACCTAGTACTTATGCAAAATAAGTTTCTTGTCTATGTTTGCCGTGGAAGCAAAAGCGAGAAATCCCCTTGAACTAAAAAATTAAAAGATCACTCTGTGTATCGAATGCAGAGTTCAGATATAAGAAGCAACTTCCTAAGAAACGAGCACAGTTTATTGCATGAATTATTTTTTACTTTATAAATAATGAAACTTCCTTTTTATATTCATGTTCAACTGTGTTTATATTCCTACATACAGTGCGTTCGTAGATCGGCCGAACCACTAAAACATTAAAATTTGAAAATTGTATTTTCAATAATTGTTCCTTTTAAAATTATTCATTTTTATTTTTTATTTCATCAGCCTTAATTTAAAGTTTTCTTGTTTATTTCATCATCCCTAATTAAAACTTTTCTAACACTTGTTTATATTATTTAGGTTATGTTATAACGGTCCGGCCGAGTTACGAACGCACTGTACAAAATAAGAATTTGTTTAATAATTCCTCCCCCATTTCGTAAATCATCTCGCGACCCTAATGGATCGTTAGAATGGTTCTTTTTTTCACCGTTATTTAAGTCATAACCGTTACTGTTGGGGAAGATGTTATTGTTTTAGTGTATGTGAATATATTAAACACAGTACAGAATATGAATCAGGCATCATGTAATGTTGCTGCTGTAAGAGCTATTCCCGGAAGGTCCAAGGGCGGTACTCGGTGTAGACATGGCTGCCAGGAGAAAGAGACTCTTGGCCAGTGTGAAATACGAAAATTATTAATGAATATTATGCGACATCATTCAGTTTGAAGCTGCGAAATGCTACACGTGCGGTTCACACCCTTGCTGATCGTTGCCTTCAGATTCAGGGAGTCATTTTCGAAAATGTGATTTAAATCCACTCTAAATGAAAGAGACTGATACATAATAATGAACTGTTTGTATTTTTTAAATATTTTTTTGCATTTTGTTAGTGAAATCCTGAAATAAAAGTGTTTTTTTCCTGCCGTTTTCAAATTACCGTAACTCCGATTATGAATGTGATACCATTAATTTATTTGGAGTTTTCGTTTCAAATAACCTCAGTAGACACTTCCATGAACTGGGGGAGATTTTCGTGAATCACTCTGTATATATGCGAATGAAGGAGAAGAGAAAATGGGAGAGGAAACATTACAAGGTACGCGAAAACGCGTCCTTCCAAGGAAATTCAGGGCTGAGAAAAAGTGAGGATGTGAGCTCCAAGCCTGTTGGCCACTTGTCTCACTACGACTTTCGAAGGAATTCTAGAAAATTTTAAGTGGGACGGTCGAAAATGGACGTAACCTGATAGCTACCACATAAAAGGGGGGATAAAAGAGAAGCATGACAGCAGCATCGGGAGAAGGAGCGCCGGAGGTTGTGAGCCTATACATTGAAAGGTCTCGTGCTCTTTCGCAGTACGAGTGGAAGTCGAGTGAACTCGTTCATAGGGGAAGGGGAATATGCGAAAGCCAAAGCAAGACTCCTATTTCGAAGAGTTCTGTTTGGGACGACCAAGCGCTGGAATGGCGGCTTGCTAAGGCCTATACATGCAGAATTTGAGATATATTTAAATAGAGACGTGTACGTGTGTAATTTTTTTAAGAACAGAATTTCTCCGCCTTCTACATAATAATTGTAAATATATGTAAAAGAAAAAAGAACTGCAAATTGGTGTGAAATAAATTTCTTCGTACAATATGTTACATTTCTCCTTCAAAATCAAATTGTTCGGAAATTGTTATATTAATATTTGGAAAAAATCTAAATCGTGAGACAATTTTAATTTTCTATTTAAAATTCCACCACTGTTCACCCCTGTCATCGTTCTGAGAAATAGAGCATTTAAAAGTGTGAATACTGTACCTTTGAATGAGGCATTCCGAAGAGAGGCGATTACGAAGTCTTTTAGAGAAACAATAGTCTCAACACATGCGGGGCACATGGCAAGAAGGGGGCGGGGGAGGGTGCAAAGCGGACTCCTTTCAAAGCAATACGATGTAATCGTCGGGTAACGCGTTCTGGAAACGGAAGAAAATGCGAGATTGTTTAGCCACTTCTTTTTTCTTCCACACTTAACTCTTTCTTCCCGACCGATTCTTTTGTTTCTTTTCTCCGCTATCGTGGTTGCTATGGAGATGCCAAAGGAATAATGAAGCCGTAACCAACACATTGAATCCTTAGCAATAGAAACAAACCTGGCTGGATGTGATGGTGCATTATGTGAACAATGATGGCCACTACTTCATTCCTTTTCCAAACTTTTAACTTATATAGGCATCATGCAGTGGGATAAAAACATTATAACAAAAAAGTGAATTCTTTTACACCAGTTTTTTTCTACAAAAACTGTGGACAAGACATAAGACGAGTAAAGAATGGATCAAAGAAGCCGAGAAGATGGCCGGCGTTCGGCACTACGAAACAGATGAATTTGAAACAAAACACAATCAATGGACCAGAAAAGTTGCTTCCACGGTGAAAAATTTGCGTCTGATTTCGTAGAGTCTACATAAATTAATCTAAGTCTTTTTCAATTTTAAATGATTAATTACCGAGTATTGAAAACCCGTCCAAACCGTTTCAACATGAGAGACTACAAATTTATTTTCTCTACTAAGAATCATATGCATAAAGACAGGAAGACAGAATACTGAAAGACTCATTCCGATATAGAATACTCTACGATGAAAAAGAAGTAGCGTAAAGAGTAAAATCTTAGTTGAAATAAATTCGGTCGCCATATAAAAATACAAAAATGTTCTGTTTATATTTAAAACTCATAGTTAAGTAAATCTTTTAATACTTAAGGAACGATAACATTCCTTATGACGCCTTCATTTGGAAGAGAAGAAAATCTGGGTGTCTAGTGTCGCAGATTGAAGAATTTAACGATCAACTGTTTCTAACCCAGCCAAATTCTCTTCTTTGCAGACAGAAATCAGTGTAGGTCAACGTCTAGAGAGCTGATTTCTTTGAAAAATATCTCGCAATGACAGACCTCTGACGGACAATGCACGAAAAAATAAAAAACATAATGCTGGAAATAGTAATTCTACAGTAGATAGAATAGGCAATATTGTACTAATGCAGAGTTATCTGTAAATAGGTGTATACGTGATTGCAAGGGCCTAAATTTAAAAAAACAAAAATGATATTATATACTAAATTCTGGTTTAATAAAACTTTTGTGATTATTTTAAATTAATAATTAATTTATACCGTAACTGAGCTATTACACTGAACAAAAAGAATTTTGCTCCGACTTAAAGCAACGTGTCCCTTATGGTTTGGTTTGCGCTGAATCCGAAAATGCATCTCTTTTCTTCGTATCACGTAAGGTTTTTAAGATATACTATGATTCCATTTTTCAATAAGCGCTCTCTCAGAAAACATCTAGCGCTGGTTGGGGGTTGTAAACCAAAACAAAACCTAATGCATTTTATGAGTTTATAACTTATTTCCGGTTTCTTATGGTTGCTGGCATTTTCTTTTACACTTCTAATAAGCAAACAGATATTAGTCCCTTCTATTCAGTAAATATCAGAACAGTCCAAAGTGAGGTCTACTAAATGAACAAACAAGGACGTGGTTTTCAGTTTTTAAAAGAAAAGTTTACCAGCTTGAGTGAAGGCAAATTAAAAGAGGGCATTTTCATCGGTCCACAAATTCACAAAGTTATGGCTGACTCTTTGTTTGAGGAAAAATTTGCCGTTACAGAAAAAATGGCATGGAGCGCTTTCAAAGATGTTTGCTCAAATTTTCTTGAATATTCTAGGGCAGACAACTACATAGAACTTCTTGTGGAAACCGTGCATATGAGAAAATTGGTGTAATATGTCTCTCAAAATACACATTTTATATTCTCATTTGGACTTCTTTTCTCCTAAACTTGGAGCGGTAAACGACGAGCATGGGGAAAGATTTCATCAAGAAATATCTTAAATGGAAAGGCGATATAAAGGAAGATCATTATCCAGCATGCTTTTAGACTATTGTTGGTTTCTTGTAAAAGACAGTCCCGGGTCTAGTTATAAACGGAAGTCATCCAGAAAATTTCTTTAAATGTAACTTGAAATTCCGAGATTTTTCTTATTATACACAAGAAATATTTTTAGTGTTTTTGTGTTTTAAACTATGTAACATCATTTTTATATCCAGTACACATTTTTTCAAGTATTATGAGGCATTTTGAATCCCTAGTGTGTTGTAATTTTATCAGTAGCAGTGAAAAATTAAAGAAACAAGAAGTTTTTTCATTAAAAAATTCAATTCATTTTCCCCGGAAAATGGTACGTAATGGGGCAATTTGGATTTTAAATTCAGATATACTAATATTTACCTATTTTTATTTCGCAGAAGAACAAAAAGTAAAAATTTGTTGTTCAATGTTATTGAAGTTATAAAAATGTCTATATCATAATTGTTTTGTCCTGGATAGTATAAAAGAAATCATGTGATTTGTATCTTCATAATAGTGATTTGAAGTCCAGAAAAAGTAGGTATACATTAAATGTAAACGATGTAAGATGTCATACTTATAAAAGTGGTACATTTACAAGTGGTAAAAATAGTAATACTTTGTTCTATATTTTAAGGTTTGTTAAAAAAACAGTTATTTTTTCAAGTCCCATGTTTTTGTAAAAGTTAATAACAGAGTATGGTTGAGAAACTCACCTGAACAAAATCCCACAGCTTAAACCAAGAGCAAACAGGACCAGCAGCATTAAACAGCTGAATAAAGGCGTCATTTGTAACTGGATGGCAGATATGGATGGGAATGGTGGATTTTCTAAGTACTTAATTTTTGAAGAGGTAAGGTGTGTGTGAGCTTCAACTTCATCAAGAAAGCTTTCCACAGAATCGCCTCTTGCATGTTCAATGCCTGTAGCTGATGTCCAGAGATTAAGATTGACTCATTGAGCTGAACAATGATTCGGCCTACTAATCATTCTAAAAACACGGTCCGGCGTCGAAAGTTACTCAATATTTACTGTTAAGGCTGGGTCACAATAAACCGGAACGGAAACTACAACGAGTGCGGAAATATTGTTAAAATGAATATATTTTTAAATGTGAGCATTCACAATTAATGAGAAACTTGCCGGAGCCAGGGACCGTGAAAGTTAAACTGTGAATGCTCACATTTCAAATACATTCATTTTAACAATACTTCCGTTCTCGTTTTCGTCGTTTCTGTCCTCGGTTTATTGTGGACCAGCCTTTAATTGTTTGAGGGGAAACCTCGTAAAAAAACCTCAACCGGATTTAAACTCGCGCCCGTTTCACGGTGAGACATGCTAACCGTTACTGAAATGAAGATTATAGGAAGAATGAACTTTCATTAATATTTTCTGTGATGTAGTACCACTTGAATTAGTTTGTCAACTTACATTGTCTTACATTCTTCTTTGAATAGAATCTGCCCCTAATATCAGAAACGTTTTTCCCTCCTTTTCTGACAAGGGAAGGGTTTCGGCTCGAACAGGAATTTCGTTTCCAAAATTTGTATACAGGCCCATCTTTACATCTCTGTAAAGCTCCCAAAAGCACTTGTTTGTGTAATGTGTGGTATGTCTATTAGAGCACTGAACAAGTTGAGGGGTGGGAAGAGCACTGCATAAGTTAAGGGGGTGGGATACCTTACCCGTAAGCCTAGCCTAGCCTAGAAGCTAGTGTGAGTGTTAAAATTTCTAAAGCCCTTTTAAGAACATTTTTCTCCAAAGTTCTGTCTGAAAATATTACAGCTAATCAAAAGCGTACACTGTTGTGTGATTCATTGAATGCGTACAAGGACATAACCTTAATAAATGAATTACTCCAAGGCTAGGACATGGAATGTATGGTCATTCCACCTAAAAAAACTAAACATATCCAGCCTCTGGATATTTATTTCCTTAGACAATACAAAATATATGCTCGGAGGATAACAGATTACATAAGGACTCTTGCTGAGAATCCAGAACTTAATTTGGGAAATCGAGTGTTTATAATGAAAATGCACTCTGTTATTCATAACCAGTTGTCTGCTCCAGTACATCGCCCTATGCTTCAATATTCCTGACAGTCAGCTGGTTTCGTGAATCCTGAACAAGTCTCGGACTTCAAAAATGTAATTCAGGTAGCATTTGATTTTTCAGCACTGGAGTGTGGTTCAGAAAATTGTTCAGGTGTTGCTTCTGCGTGTTGTGCTTATTGCTCTGCTCCATGCTGTTTCATGCATTTTATAGAAAATCTTCACATACATTTTTAAAGAAGTGTATTGACCAATACCAACCAAACGGAGAGTTACACAAATGAATGCTTTTATGATCTTCATTACCATTGTGAGGTAAGCCTCTGTACAAATTTTAAACCAAAAATTCCTGTTCGAGCCGAAACCCTTCCCTTGTGAGTAGACATGTTTAATAAAGTAGGATGCAACTTAAGATATACTTAGGGAATTCTTAGGAAAAAAATAGGATTTCCTTGGCCTTGACCAAAAGTGTATGTAATATAGGTAACATAAAGATTTTTATAGCAAAAAAGTAGGAATTTTTTTATCTATCATTTCACTTTCACTAAACTATCTAATCCCACCAATCGAAACTAAAATGCATGAATAAGAAAGGAAAAGGTTTATAGGGAAGAGGTACGAGAAAAGTGAAGTGTTTGTCAAAAGTGAGAAAATAATATAATTAAACGAAATGTAGTCTTTAAATAAAAATTAAATTCTTTATTTTCTTTACTGTGTTATAATTGTCAGTTTTGTTTTAATAAAACTCAATATACAAAAGAAAACAATATTGTATCAAAGCATATGTCATATGTCGTATTTTTGTATGTAAAATAAAATGTTTTATAACACATCAAAAATTGATCTATGTAAGAATAATAACGGAGCTGTCTTGTCATGTTAAGATCTATATGCATAAAGTGAACATAACTTCAAAACAAAAGAAGATCCAGTTTATGCTCAGCATCGCTAATATTACCGTGGATACATATGTTACCGAACATGATAACGCATGTTAAGACAACTTATCTACTAATACCTTATATTTACAGGAGATAAGTTAAGTCGGTATAAATGCCTCTGAATTTCTGCACTGCACACGCATTTCTTGGCTTTAGATTCTAAACGCAAAGTTTGTGAAATTCCGTACAATAACGAAACAAAATATATACACATATACCCTTCATGCACAAACAAAACAACAGTGTTTAGGGGGTGGACAATCACAAACAACTGATACTATTAAATGCACCGTTAACGGGAGAGATAAAAGCACACTAGAATATTATTTAATTTACTGTATTTGTACAGTGGTATTATAATACAATCATTATTAATAGGCCTACAATACACGGCATTGTTTTCTAAACAAAACCCAGCTACAGAAACAAAATAATTACTTGTATTTTTCTAATAGCTGTGTAGGATTTTCAAACATTAAACAATATCATCCGCTGATAACAAAGAAAGATCACCAGTACCTTGGATGGGTCTTGCTATCTACTCCATTGTTAACGGTACATTGTAAGCGCAGTCCCAACAAAACCTTGCACGTTGTTTCGCAACCGAAATGGTATACAATACTACTGCAGTGCTTTTCAACCTGTAATGGTAATACGTAAAACTATTTAAATATCATGGTAGAAGTTTTGGATACAGTACGAGAATTATGAGAGAAATATTACAGCCAGCGTTTATTGAACTATCTGTCTTAACTGTGCGTCACAAAATTTTATGACAAGTCACATAGTCACTTGAAACAGAGGAATTCTTCCCATTTGATAGGATTTTTCTTGTCTCACTTCAGCCATAGAATAAACATTCAAGGAAGATCCCTCTGTCAGACGATGTAAATACCCAAAACTTCCACTATAATCTATCAATGTTAAAGCTTCAGAAATTAAACTTCCCTGGTTATCTAAGTGATAATTTATATGTATTTTTTAGTAACTGAAATCATAATATTACCGATAGTATTACAAATACAATCTGTTACAAATTCATAGACATTCAAAAAGAGAGCCTGAAATAATATTATTAGTGGATAAAGCCTTTCATACATAATATAAAATTATTTATAAATATCTCAATGCGTTCGGAATCTTGCCAAGTTTTTAACCACATATATAAACTTTTTAATTTTACATAAACACATCTGGTACAGACTATCATATAACTATGTTATAACGCCTCCAAAATTCTGAGTCAGATATGTGTACAATTCCCTGTTATTAATATTTTTAGTGCACGGAGGTTGGTACACATCAGCTTTATTCGATAGTAAAACGCGAGGTTTAAAGATAAGCAGGCTGGAAAGCACTGCTACAGTACATTTGTACTAAACGATTTCTGCGAAGAGCGTGCCGGCTATGTTGGAGTGCGCGCGCAGACACAGCGGTTACTCACCGGCGGCCGCTGAGAACATCGCCGGGTGCAGGAACAGGTTGCCAGCCTGCATGGCGCCCGGGAACCCCGCCAGCCCCAGCCCATACAGCTGATGCAGCAGGGCCATGTCTTCCGGTCCCGGGACGCCGACTCCGGGGGCCGGCGACTTGGACCCGCCGCCCCCGCCGCCGTGCTGGTCTTTGGAGGTGTTGGCTGCGGCCGCCGCGGCCGCTGCTGCCATCGCTTGCGCCTGGGCGGACAGCGAGTTGGGGAGCGCCAGACCCGATGCAGCCGCCATCTGCAGCATCTGGAGTTGTGCGAGCTGCTGCTGGTGCGCCGCGGCGGCCGCCACGCTGTTGTTGACGAACTGCGGCGACTGCTGCGACGGCACTGTCGTGTCTGCGGCGCCAGCGCCTCCCGATGACCCGGGCACTGGCGGCACGGTGAACTCGGCCGCTCCGGAAACGCTTCCACCCCCGTCGCTCGTGTTGCCCGACGTGTCGTTGTTCTTGCCGCTCTCGATGTGTAACTTCACGTTATCGATATGCTTCTTGGTGAAGATGTGGTCCTGAATGGAGTACTTATGCGAGTACTTGAACTGGCACAGCTTGCACTCCTCCGGAGGCCTGGACGTCTCTGATGAAGCGACTACAGTTGGTGATGCTTCTGGCCCACCCAGAGCTTTCTGGAGTGCAATCTTATTCTTCTTCTCCTTGGCTCTCGCATTCTGGAACCACACCTGTACAACCCTCTTTGGTAACCCGATCTCACGTCCCAGCATCTCGCACTCCGCCATCGTTGGAGTCTTGTAGTCATTGAACAGGGACTTCATCGCCTTTACCTGTAGGCTACTCATCTGCGTGCGAAACCTCTTGCCGCCTCCTGATGGAATAGGCCTCTGGTGACTGCTCTGTGTACTTGACGCGGGTGACGTGGGATTGCTCTCGTCGCCGTCCATGTTTTCCGTCGTCTCCGACATGCTATCGTCTTCGTAGCATATACTACGTTCGCTCAGATCCGTCAACGGGCCGGGCTCGGCCATCAACGAGCGTGATTCGTGATCTAGTGAAACTTTTACGGGACGGCTCAAGTCCACGGGTTTACTGAGATCAAGTGGACCGTCACCGCCTCCTCCGCCACCTCCACCACCGCCGCCACCTTCGCTTCCAGGAGTTGAAGGTTCTTGTTTAATTTTCATACTGAGATCTGTTGGGATATGTAAGGATTCCTTTCCAATTCCACCGTTCTGTGCTGCATGATGAGCCTGAGCTCGCTTATGTATCTCTTCATAGACTCCTCATAATACTTTTTCAAGGAGTTCTCCATATCTGTATGAAACGGCGGAAATAAGGGCGGCATCATGTTAGGTGTTGGGGTTGTCGATCCAAAGTTGGAAACTTTTCCGCCCTCGCCCATTTGGGAAGAGGTGAAAGATGGCGCTGACTCCATGCTAAGTTCCTCATCTGGTAGGTTATCGATGTTGATTTCTCCGCGTGTACACTGATCGGCATGTTTCGTCACGAGGTGGGATTCCAAAGCTGATTTCACTTTGAATAACGCCGGGCAGAAAGGACATCTCTTGTTGATGACCTGAGCATGAGCTCTGAATTGTCCTTTCCGTTCTCGTGCCCGTGTGTTCTGAAACCATACTTGCACAACACGCTTCTTGAGCCCGACTTCTCTTGCTATGTTTTCCAGCATCTTACGTGATGGATTGCTCTCCAGCTGGTACTTCTGGTAAAGGTAGTCCAGCTGCTCGGGCAAAATTGTTGTTCTCAGTCTCTTGTCCTTTGGTTGATCACATTCACGGTCCATATTGTCTTCGAATTCATCAAATTTTCGCTTATTTGTAAGCATAGATGCTAAAGGGTGAGCATGTGGCGATGCTGCTGCAGAGTTCACAGACAGATCTGCTACTCCCATCCCAGCCATCTGTTGTTGTTGCTGTTGTTGCTGTTGCTGCTGCTGTTGCTGAATTTGTGCATGCTGTTGGAGAATGCCGAAAGGACTGTCTGGTGGATATGTAGGGAACAAATTTGGATTCATGATGTGCACAAGTTGGTGTTCCCTCCACAGATCAAATCGAGGAAACACTAGATTACACTTATCGCACTGAAAAGTCCCCTCCTTCACTGAGTTATCTGCATTGCTAGGTGTACCAGAAATGGGTGATGGGGGAAAAAGAGATGACGGTGGTGTAGGTGTGACCACACCTGAAGGAGTAGCAGGATTGCTGGAAGTTGATGAAGTAACAGACACTACAGAAGGCTGCTGCTGATGACATTGCTGCTGGACCTGCTGCTGTGGCTGTGGTGGCTGCTGCTGCTGCTGTTGACTAGGTTCCGCTATAGTGCTTGAATTTGAATCTTCTGAAGAAAGAACAGCTGCTATTTGTGCTGCAGCAGCTTGGGCTTGAGCAGATCTCTTTGCATCCTCCTCTTTAAAACAGTGAGTTTTCTGGTGTCTTATTAACTCATAATAACGTTGGAACACAAGCAGGCATTTTTTGCATTGATAGTTTAGACCAGGGGTTCTTTGAAATCTATTTGCGCCACCTTCATCAACTCCAGGAGGAGCTTCTACTGGAGGCTGGTTTTCATACACTTTTCGAGCTTTCTGGCGAGCATTCTGAAACCATACAACAATCACTCTTGGGCTCAAACTCAAAAGTTTCGACAAGTATTCCAAATCATCATCTTTTGGATATGCGTTGTTTTCGAAAAATTCTTGCAACACTTTAATCTGGTAATCGGTGAACCGTGTACGATTTGCTCTCTTACCAGATGAGCCCCCTGAAGAGTTGCTTCCATTACTATTCGCGCCACCGCATCCTCCAGGAGTTAGCGAGACATGTCCAAAACCGTCGGAGGAGTTGTTGCTATATGAACGACCGGGGCTCACACTTCTTGACACAGATGACGCCGATGTCAGAGGAGGTAATATTCCTGGTGAAGTAGGAACTTGGTTAGGCGGTGGAAAATTTGGGGGAGTTAATTTTGGAGGCAGCATGTTGTTAGTATTGCTGTTGGAATGTGATGACGATGTTACTGTCATACTAGCTGCGTTCATAGTAGGATGCGTTGTCGTGATGGAATCTGATCCGAGCTGCGACGCTATGATCGAAGTGAGAGTAAGGCTACCTGGAGAGGAACTTCGTACAATGCCTGAAGGAGGAACTGTGTTCAAATTGTCGTTGTTATTGTTACCTGCCATCGTGGTTACAGGACTCGGAGGCGGATGGAGATTGTGTGGAGGTTTTTCGTCTGGTAAATCCAACATCCTGTCGCCCCCCATTTCTTTCCTGTTCCCTCCGTGGTCAGATTCCATGAACAGATTATTGAATTTGTGCTCTTGATTGTCTGACTGGTGAGCTGAGATATCTCGTGGTTCCGTCTTTATCACATCTGGAGGTTGAGGAAACGGCTGCGGCGGCGGAAATGGCTGAGGCTGAGACTGTTTTCTTTTGTTTGACGACGATGACGAAGGTGTTGTGGATGCTGAAGGTGGTCTCGTAGGTGTTGATTCCTTGCTCGGCGTCTGATGGTCGTCAGTCCCGCTGCCACTGCTGTTGAGCGGCATCACTTTGGCCTCTCCGTCTTTTCGTACTCTTCCAAGTTCAGAGTTGTCGACGGTGGGTTGTTGAAGTTGTAAGGAGAGTCTTTGTTACGCTGACGCTCCTTGAACAAAGTGTTTCGGAACCAGTGCTTGATCACTTTCGGCGGCAGTCCACTCTGGCTGGCCATCTCGTGTATCTGATCTTCTGACGGCGAGTTATTTATATCGAAATGAGCGCGAAGAATTTTCAGCTGATCGTCTGTAATTCTTGTTCTTGCCCTCTTCTGCTGTGCGGCGGAGACCTGCAAATTGTAAAATGTACATCTGTAACTACAGCAACTATAAAGTGCTGTCCAAAGTATTAACAAGAAGACGAATAGCACACAGAAAAGATCAAATATCTACTTTCAAAATCTACAGAAATGTTTGGTCATCTCAGTACGCAAAGGAAGAATATTACATAAAAGTTTATTAATCACCAAATTACGTACAATCATGCCATGGATGATTTCTTTAAACCACAATGTGACAGAAAAGGTAGGCATACTATGGAATTTTACTACACTAATTCAGACTGGAACCAATTCAACGTTAAATACAAAGGAAGTATGAAAATGAAACAACATAAATAATTGATAATAAAATAAACTTTAAAATCGTCTGTAATGAGACTAATACGCAATGAAAAAAGTTTTAAGATATTAAGAATAAAGCAATATACTCATGTGTAAAAAAATATGATCACTTTGACCTTTCACGAAATATAACATTTTAAGCTGTTACTACATAAATGACGATTATTTTTTTAGAAATTGCTTAAAATTTCTTCATAAAGTAAAACTCAAGTCACATTATATTACTCATTAAGCTATTGTGGTAACTGAAAACAATATAAAGTTTTAATTAATGAACTTTATCAACTGTTACAGCTCCACCAATTAAAATGTTGCTCATTAAATTTAAGATTACGTAATGTATTGTCAAAAGATAATTTATTACCTAGACCAAGAGAGAAGACGCGTGTTATGGTTATTCTGTTATTCTAGTATTTAAGGTCACCGAAGTCGTTGTGATGACAAGCACAATTGTCAATCATTAATAATATACTACACGTATATTTGAAACACGAACACCAAATTATCACTACTATTATTATAGTTTTTACATTATATATTTATTACGACTTTGATCTCTTAATCCATTAACGCAATTTTGAAATCATAATACACAAACTACGGCTCATAATTCTATATAAAAAATAAAAATGATCGTTATTACAGTAACAATCAGGTCACAATCTACAGCTTTCTCCAGTGACCGAGTGTTTAATCTCTATGCTTTCCAGTGTGGTGACTCGGATTCGAACCCAATCTGAAAGGAATTTGTGGTGGACAAGGAGGCCGTGATGGGTTTTTCTCGGGGTTCCATAGGTCCCCCTCATCATTATTATTATTCCAGCAATATTTCAAAATCACCTCACTTTACGAGTCCCAGGCATACAGAATAATGGCTGATAATTATAATATACATCCGCGTTTAATAAAGATAATTATAAACAACGCAATAAAAATTAACACTGTCTTTGCGTTAAGTTGCAAACGTCATTAAAACAATGATATATTAAATGTGATGCCCTGTTTTCTTGAATCTGAGAAATGTAAAATCAACTACACGGAGTTAGATTCTCGATGAATATCATTAAACTGATGATAAATAAAGAATATATAAGACAGATTTTCTTCTAATATTTCGAAAAAGAAAGTACTGAAGAAACTAAAAATAAAAAGTGAAGGAAGTTTTTCTTTTAGAATACTAATTTATTGTGTAATGATAATTTTGTAATTATTACTGCTAAATTTAGTTCAGTTTATTTAAGGAAACCGTTCATGTAATAAGTTATATTATTTATAGTATAAATAAAAACTTAGCAATAAAACTAAATTTACAATATCACCATATCGTCATCTTAGCGACTGTAAACATATTTTACATTTTCAGGGCATTTAAATAAAATACTACAACTACTACTACAACTACAACTACAACTACTACTACTACTAATACTAATAATAATAATAATAATAATAATAATAATAATAATAATAATATAATTACTATTACCTCTTGCCATAACTATTAATACACAAATTCACAATCTCAAAAATATTAAACCAAAAGAAATTAAATCGCTACCAAATAAATAACCTAAATTACCCCAATAAAACAAACCAGATATAGAAAATATAAATAAAAAGCATATAATTACTGTAAATACAATTAATCGATTACTCAGGAACGTACTATTTTAGAAAGACAGGACAGATTTGAAAATGTGACATCAGTATTATTATTATTATTATTATTATTATTATTATTATTATTATTATTATTATTACTGTTGATAATAGCTGTTGACTAGCACATTATTATTATTATTATTATTATTAAATAAATAAAAACATTACTACCACCATTATTATTATTATCATTATTATTATTACTGCTGCTACTAATATACGTTACGTAAGCTTCTTGCTGCCGACTTCACAGTGTTTAAAGTTAATGACTGAAATAATATCTGGTACACTCTATCAGTCGTGAGCAGCCTTTAAATAAAGAAAGCTATTATAATAAAAGGCGGCAAAATACTTCTTTTTCACAAATTTCAAGTGATGTAATTTTCGACGAAATGCAGCAAGTTTAAATTACGGACAAATATGAAGTTGAACATGAAAGAATAGCGGAGATCAGAGAGTTTTCCGCAATAGCTCTTGAATTTTCGTAGAAAGATAAGAAGACTTAAATTTTCATTCTTGGAGCATAATGATGATGATGATGATGATGATGATAATAATAATAATAATAATAATAATAATAATAGTAATAATTATTTATTTATTTACTTACATTTAATGTGCTGTACAAGAGCCAGTGGTCAATTACATAATAATAATAATAATAATAATAATAATAATAATAATAATAATAATAATAATAATAATAATAAATTTAACGATAATAAAGTTTAAGCTAAAACATTATAAACATAATTATGTACCACAATGAACACTTTTCCTCTGATTGAGGTTGTGGCTGATATGTACATCTATTATCAGACCTGTCTACGGACTAAAACAACATAGTATTTGAGACTTGCAGTGACCAGCCTTTGAAAGTAGACAAAGAGAAGAAGCAAATTTATGAAACAAATCTGTCTTCTTTAAAAATTGTTATCGTCTGGAGACAATTAAAGTTATGGACCTACAGTATTCATTGGAGCCGAGGAACTATAATATATTATATTTTAATTTTTGTGAACGATTAAATTTACCGAGCATAATCAGTAAAAAAAATGTCCCTTATGATCCTTAAGTCATCTATTCAGATTTTGAAATATCAATAGTAGCCTACATAATTTCAATTATTTATACTTTTGTTATAGGTTATGTACTATAAATTAACGTTTATGTTCTTTTTCTATTATTTAATATTATTAAATTTTATTAGGTATAATTTGTCATTTAGCAGGTCACTCTGGCGGTAAGTTTTGTAAATTAAATTAAATTAAATCTTACATCGCAAACATGTCATTAATATATATTATTTTAATGAACCGAAGTACATATGATATTTCCATGCAGATATTCTGCGTCATCATACGATGAAAGAGTAATGGAACGGAGCAAAATTCTCTCCGGCACCGGGACTTGAACCCGGGTTTTCAGCTCTACGTGCTGATGCTTTATCCACTAAGCCACACCGGATACCCATCCCGGTGCCGGACAGAATCGTCTCAGTTTAAGTTCCAACACTTGGGTTCCCTCTGGTGGCCGCCCTCTGCACTACGTCATAGATGTCTATGAATGTAGGACTGAAGTCCACACATGTGCTGAGGTGCACTCGTTATGAGTGACTAGTTGGCCGGGATCCGACGGAATAAGCGCCGTCTTAAATCACGAAGTGATTTACGCATATCATATATATATTATTTTAATGTACCGAAGTACATATGATATTTCCATGCATATATTCTGCGTCATCATACGATGAAAGAGTAATGGAACGGAGAAAAATTCTCTCCAGCGCCGGGATTTGAACCCGGGTTTTCAGCTCTACGTGCTGATGCTTTATCCACTAAGCCACACCGGATACCCATCCCGGTGCCGGACAGAATCGTCTCAGTTTAAGTTCCAACACTTGGGTTCCCTCTGGTGGCCGCCCTCTGCACTACGTCATAGATGTCTATGAATGTAGGACTGAAGTCCACACATGTGCTGAGGTGCACTCGTTATGAGTGACTAGTTGGCCGGGATCCGACGGAATAAGCGCCGTCTTAAATCACGAAGTGATTTACGCATATCATATAATTATATTATTTTAATGTACCGAAGTACATATGATATTTCCATGCAGATATTCTGCGTCATCATACGATGAAAGAGTAATGGAACGGAGAAAAATTTTCTCCAGCGCCGGGATTTGAACCCGGGTTTTCAGCTCTACGTGCTGATGCTTTATCCACTAAGCCACACCGGATACCCATCCCGGTGCCGGACAGAATCGTCTCAGTTTAAGTTCCAACTCTTGGGTTCCCTCTGGTGGCCGCCCTCTGCACTACGTCATAGATGTCTATGAATGTAGGACTGAAGTCCACACATGTGCTGAGGTGCACTCGTTATGAGTGACTATTTGGCCGGGATCCGACGGAATAAGCGCCGTCTTAAATCACGAAGTGATTTACGCATATCATATATATTATTTTAATGTACCGAAGTACACATGATATTTCCATGCATATATTCTGCGTCATCGTACGATGAAAGAGTAATGGAACGGAGAAAAATTCTCTCCGGCACCGGTGTCGCTTAGTGGATAAAGCATCAGTACGTAGAGCTGAAAACCCGGGTTCAAGTCCCGGTGCCGAAGAGAATTTTTCTTTGTTCCATTACTCTTTAAACGTCATTAATAGATTAACGATAAAATTAAATCAGTTCCTTTTAAGTCTGTTTTAAGAGGGAAAGTCACGACAGGGATCACCAACTTGAAGCAACGACTGTTGTAAAAACGATTACTCTCTCTTCTCTGTCATCTACACATTGTAAAACCTGGAAGGTTATGTCGAACAGAACGAAGGTAGAATTGCCGCTGGCGTTACGCGTATAAACTGCGCATTCCAATGACAATAAATAATTTTAAAGGTTTTGTTTAGAATGTGACACAATGAAAGAGAGATAAGAACAGGTTTTATAATCAATTGAACAAATAATATAAGATATCGTGCATGACTTCCTGATAATTGCGAAAATGGTATTCATATTCGTGCTGAAGAAGATTTAAATATGAAATTGAATAAAATGTAGACAAATGAATGAAGTAATAATAAGAACATTAAAAAACAAGCCACTAAAAACAACGCAAATGAAATTTTACGAAGTCATGGTAGTACCTACGTTAACCTATGGATGCGAGAACTGGGCTTTAAATACAGGTGATAAAAGAAAAATAGAATCCGCTGAAATGACGTTCTTGAGATCGGTAGCTGATTTACCCTCTTAGATATAAAGAAAATCATAGACATCCGCTAAGACCTAAATATATATATAATAAAGAATTGTTTTATAATTTCAGTCTACAACTTATCAATTAATACAGAAAACAATTTTCTACTTTTTTCAAATCACAAGGTTATAACATCACAAATATTTTCGATATATAACATTGTGATGTGAAACTTAAAAAGAGAAAATTGTTTTATGTATTAATTGATAAGTTGCTGACTGAAATTATAAAACAATTCTTTATTATACATACTTTCAACTTATATGAAATATTAACTTCAATATGACTTTTAAATTTAAATATATACAGTTTAAACACAAAAATTGCAGAACAAAAAACCAATTGGTATGAACATTATAAAAAGAATGAACGAAGAATGCCCAATTAAAATATTATTGAACTGTAGTCCTGCAGTGATTCTCAAAGTTTGCTCCGCGGATACCTGGGGATCCGCCAACGCTTATCAGGGGATCCGTGGTTGGTATTTAGAAATAAATAACATATAATACTACCGTTTTTCTCGACGCGATTGTACAGTACTGTACGCGACTGTACTTGTGAAAGTTAGTATATCGGCAAGGGTAGATGACCAGATCTCACCCTTGCTGACCTTCGAGCTGTTGTAAAAACACGACTTTCTTTTTACAGTTAAGGTAGTGAATTCTGTTGAAAATTTTTGTCAGCTTGACAAGAGTGGCGAGTTATTAATTAGTTATTATCTGCTTGGTTTATGTTTAATATTTGCAGTTTTTCCTCTCAAGACCAACAGTATATGAATAAGTTCTTGTAAATGTGCTCGGAGACTTAATGTTTTAATTGTAAAATAAATTTGATTGACAAAGTTATTTAATCAGCAATAAATTTTGACACGTATTTTTTAAAAGTAACAAATTTCGTCCATCCTTGTCAACGCGTTCTGCTTCTGCTATTTTATTGTGAAGTCAGTTTTCATTCATTCAGTATGAGCAGGCTTATGTGAGATGTTGGTGCTAAACTGTGTGTTACTAACCACGTGTCCTTGATTCCCAACATAATATGATAATAATCCGTGGCGCTACAGCCCGTGAAGGGCCTAGACCGACCAGCCGGCTGCTGGTCTCACGCCCACATGCTGAAGCAGAGGTGGACGATCATCCAACCAGAATGGAGGTATCGTGTGTTTAGCACGATGATCCCCCAGCCGTTATAGCTGGTATTCGCAACCAGATTTCGCTACCTATCGTAGCTCCACAAGTGCAACACGATGCTGGGTGGGCACCGGTCCCATACACTGGCCGAAATTTCATGAGAAAATCTCTTCCCCCATGAGGACTCGAACCAGCGCGCATTCCGTAACGCGAGTCCTAGACCGGATGCCTTAGATCGCGACGCCACGGTGCGGGACTCCCAACATAATAATACTAATAATTTTAAGCATAACTCTGTCCTGCAGGAGTTCTTTTATATGCCAGTAAATTTACTGACATGAGTAGGTTGCATTTAAGCAACCTCGAGCACAGAAGGCCAGCGCTATACCGACTGCGCTACACGGGTCGACTTTATTGTTGAATATAATGAATATTACCATAATTAAGTTTACATCACATTAACGTGAACTTACACCTAATTTGTTCAAAAACTGTTTGAAATAACTGAATAAATAGTAAATATTTCTGACATATACCTACATCGGCTTTTATTTACAGAGGGAACAGAACGTAATGAATCCACTCACAGAAAATGATTCGATTCAAGTTGGAGAATCTGATCCAAGTAACAGCAAAATCCCTCAAACTAGCGACATAAGTCTAACAGATGACTTCCTTGCTTCACAAGAAACTAAATGAGCTAAAATACAAGTAATCACCGAAAACACTTGATAAGTGCAAAGTGAGTGACCGTGATGCTGTGAAAATATTGTCTGCAAAAGAGAAGTCTAGATCATGATTAGAGTGACGATATTATAAACCGCAGTTCTATATCGCGATGTCGTAAGCGTTTGCGAAGTGAAATAAGTACAAAGCCCTTAAAAAAATTGAATGAACTTGGCTTAGATTCAATCACCGTTCATTGGGATGGAAAAACACTTCCGGCTGTTATCGGTAAGGACCAAATAGATAGGCTTTCAATGATCATAACTTCCGGTACAATTCGGGTAGTGGACAACATCAAACTGATGCTAATTACTAGAAGAGTGGAAAATCACTGAAAAAGTGCAAGCGCTCTGTTTTGATACAACGGCGTTTTCAAGGCGCTTGTGTGTTAGTACTTGAACAGAAATTAGGGAGAGATATTCTCTATTTACTATGTAGGCATCATATCTCTGTAACTACTTTGAAGGGGCAGTTATTGCAATTTTCAAGAAATTCCAGGAAAGTTAGTCTAAAATAAGTACATTTCTGTTGAAATTAAAATACTGGTGCTATGAAATGATAAGGAAGTCTAGAAGGAAATATAAAAAAGTTATCAGCTGAACGAAAGTTCTAAGATCAATATTTAGAAAAAGGCATTGAAAACTTTATTTCTCAAGAGTCAAGGAGATTTTTTGAATGGTTTTCAGTAAATTCTGACTTCTTGGAAACACATCCATCAGAATGGGAAAGTTACGAGCTTTTCCAGAAAGGGCTAAATATCGTAAAATATTTTAAAGAACTGTAAATGATGCAGCAGAACGGGTAGTGAAACTGATGACAGACTTCAACAATATGCTCACAACAGAAGCAGAAGAAAAACATTTTATTCCGCAAACTGTGTCCGAATATCGGCACCAATATTCAGATGTGAAGAAAGCAATTACATTTAAAGACTTTTAAGAACAATAGAAGCATTAATGGTGAAGGATAACATAAAATATTACAAATATTTCACTATAGAAACTTAAGGAAATGTTTAAAACTTCAATTCAAATGCACCACGTCTTCTTGTTACCCAATTCCTCCCATTTTTTCAGGGAATTATTTTCTCAGTAAGTATAACAATTCTAGGGTGTGTCTTTAAATTTTTACGGATAATAAAAATCCAATTATATGGCTAATGACCACCTTTGTGTACTCTAGACAACAGTTCTATAGATTAGGCCTATGTAAGAAATCTCAACTAGTTTCTATATCCTTTGTATCATATTTTTCATACCACTGGCCTGTACTCGACAAAATCATGGTGATAAATGGCAACAAATGAATGCAGTCACTGAATTTAACCATTGTTCTATTTCTCAGCCTGGAATCTCAAGACGTGTTCTAGCCTACGTTCAAAACATACGTCTGATTTCGAGACGCAGGCTACTATCGATTTTTTTCTTAAAGGAAGACAGAAATTACTATTTAACATTGGAAGTTTAGCATGCAAAATATGAATAATTAAGTATATCAGCTACACATAAATAAAAGACTGAACTATTTACACTTAAATTAATATACTGAAATGTACCTGAAGTACCTACATCTATTTAATTTATTTATTTTAGTTGGTTATTTAACGACGCTGTATCAACTACTAGGTTATTTAGCGTCGATGAGATTGGTGATAGCGAGATGTTATTTGGCGAGATGAGGCCGAGGATTCGCCAGAGATTACCTTGTATTCACATTACGGTTGGGGAAAACCTCGGAAAAAACCCAACCAGGTAATCAGCCCAAGCGGGGATCGAACCCGCGCCCGAACGCAACTTCAGACCGGCAGGCAAGCGCCTTAACCGACTAAGCCACGCCGGTGGCTCCACATCTATTTAATTATCAACTCACTTGACAATATGTGTCAGAAGAAGAACAACTGTTTGTATGCATCTGAAGTCTGATTAGTATAATATATAGCAAATCGGCGATGTATGCAATGGAGGGGGGGAAGGAACTAGTCACCCTACCCCATTATCTCCTGGCCTAGTTGTCTCATAAGTGGTACCTTGTTGGTATCACTTGTGAAGTTCAGATCTGTCTTCGGACAGTTGACTACACAAACAACATACTAAAATGTTCATATATGTAAGCTCACATTTTTTTTCCCGCGAATCTTGAATATATTTTAAGAGTTTTATGTTGGTATTTTAAAACTAATAGATGCACATTAACAAATAGTGGTATTTTACGATTAAAAAAATTAAGAACAGTATGCCAAGTCTTTTTAGTGTTATCGAGTTCATGTTTAGGAAATCTAAAATACAAAAACGTTATATCGTTAATACTCTGAATAAAATTGTTTCAATTTGTTCTAATAAATCCATTTAGAGAATAAATATAAGCCAATTAAATAATTGAATAATTTCACTGCAAATAATCCGCACATATCCAATAGTTATTGCTTTCTTAAAGATATTTGGAACTCGTACAAAATTCGTCATAGAAAATACGAATTATTTGTAAAGAAAAAGTTAACAGAAAAGGGGTTCAATATGTGAAATTTTTTTAGTAACTAACTACTGTATAAAGAGAAATATAAATAACATTACAGAATGTTATTTGCTACATTATTTTCGCATTCATAATTACGAAAAAAATATTATCTTGAAAATTTAATGCCAAAATAAAATCAATACTAATAATAATAATAATAATAATAATAATAATAATAATAATAATAATAATAATAATAATAATAATAATGAATCCTCAATTTCATCTTCCAAAACATAGGTATTCGAAAACGACATGTCATTCCATAAATAATTTCAAACTGAAAAAAAGTGGAGCTAAGCGATACTCCATCAGTAACTGAAAATTAATGCACGTCTAGAATTAGAAATAGTTTCATTCACATACAAGTGACGTTTCTTACCGCTTGTTGTTGCTGTTGAAGTAAGTGCTGTTGTTGCTTGGCAAGAAGCGCTCCTGGATCCATTCCCGCGGCCGCCTGGGGAGAGAACAGGGGGTTTTGCGCCTGAGCGAGGGACAGCGGGTCGAAGGGCGGTGGCGGCATCATCATGGGCACGAGCGGCGGTTGCAGGTTCATCGCCGCCAGAGCGTTCATGTTGAGACCGAGTGGAAGTCCCATGCCCAGACCAGCCATCCCCATCATCATGGGGTTGCCGAATTGCTGCAGCTGCTGCTGGAGCTGTGAGGCCGCCATCACGTTCAGCGCCGCCTGCATCTCGCTCATCTGCTGAGCCAGCGACATGGACAGATTAGAGTTGGCGTTGCTCGCAGCGGCCGCCGCTGCACCCGGACCTCCCATATTGCCCGTTGCTGCGGCAACGGCGGCCGCCATTGATGTGGAAAGCGTGGCGGGGATGGAATCCGTGCTGGACGCGGGTGTTGAGGAAGCTGTCGGGGTGCTGGGAGCAGTTGTCGGCATCTCTGGCGGTGTTCCTTGCACCTGCACCTGCTGCTGTTGCTGCTGTTGTTGCTGGTGTTGCTGTTGTTGCTGCTGGGCTATTTTAGCTTGCACTGCTTCCTTGCTGTCCTCGACATCTTTCTCCGGCGTCAAGTCGATAGTAGGAGGTATGTTCGTGGAGCAACTGTTTCCAGTCGAAGTGGCCACAGAATGTTGCCCGGTCGGTGTGGTCACCACGGGCGTGCCTGTAGGGGTGGTCGATGTCGCTGCAGTAACTACGACTGTCTTCTTCTCGTACTCCGATTTGAACTGCTGAGCATATTTTTCGAGGAACTCTGGTGGGACTAAATCCCTATGAACTTCTTCGCAGTGGGCCTTGAGAACCCAAACGCTTGAAAATTCTTTCCGGCAGTGTTGGCATACTGACTTCGCTACCTCTGGCAAATCCTGTTCGATGGGCACCACCGGTTCGTCCTCCAGCTTGATGACAACAGGCTGCTGTGGTTGCTCCTCCTGTTCCTCCACCACAGGCGTCGGTGTACAGGCGACTGGTAGCATCATCTCTTCTTCTTCTCGTTCTTTCCTCTGCCGCCTTTGGTGATTTTCGTTGAACTGCATAACCAGATCAAACCCAAAGCTCTCCAGCAAATGTTTGTACACCTGAGATGACTTCTTCCCCGGCATTGACAACCTCATAAAAGGTTCGTCTTGCGGTGTCGTGGGGACGGGCGGTGGGGTCTTTGCACTGGGTTGAGGGGAGCTGTGAGGCGCCTGTGATGTAACTGAAACGCTCGAGTTCTGAGGCGGTGCTGGAAGTGGAGGAAACAGTGTCATGGGGCTACCGAAGAGGCAATACAGTTGCTGGTGGGTGTTGAGCTGCTCTTGGCTGACGAACAATGCGCTGCATCTCTGGCAGGAGAGCATACCATGCTGTTGCTGCTGCTGAGGCGACGGTGGCGCTTGAGTGTGGTGGTGGTGATGACTCGGTATCGAATTAGTTGTACTTGTTGTCGTAGCGTTATTCGTTAAACTATTAGGAACTGATGACATGATCGGGTTGGTTGTCGTTGCTACTGAAGCAGACGCAGCCGCAGCGGAGGACTGAGGAACTATGTTACTGCCCGCTATGGGAGAAGATCCCGGGGCAAGAGACGGCACTTGCGAGGTGACGCCGCTGCTGCTGGTACCGCTACTACCGCCCGATGAGGGCGACGTCAACGAAGACGAAGACAATTGCTGCTGTTGGTGTTTTGGTGAGGAACCTAGAATGTCTTGCAACATCTTTTTATGTTGGTCCTGTGCTTTCTGAGGCTCCGGTTGCTCGATGAGTGGTTTGCTCAAGTCGATCTGACCGGTTATAGCCAAGTCCTGCAACTTAGAGGCTCTAGTTTGGTGTAGCACAGATCTCATGTGGATATCAAGCGTTGATCCTTGACTGTAAGCAACTTTGCATATATTACACTTATATGGCTTCTTATCATCGTCGTCACAGACTGAAGATGACTTTGGAGTCGGTGGCGGTGTCACTCCAAGACTGGCTGCTAAGGCGGCTGCTGCAGACGCAGCTGCGTGCGGAGACACTGCGGATACTCCGTTGTTGTTATTGTTGTTCTGCTGCTGCTGTTGTTCCTGCATGGCTCGCTTCAGCTTGTGCAAATGACTGACGGAATTATAGTGTACCAGAAGAATATTTTTCTGCGTAAACGACTCTTTGCACACGTCACATTTGTAAGGTCTATTCGGATCCAAATACTTCTCCATAGGGTAACTCAGCTTTTCTCCTTTGCGATGAAGTAATGTCTTATTGTGACTTGTCAGATAGCTCTGGCGAGTGAAAGCAACCTTACAGCGATGACACTTGTACTTGCGGTTTGGATCGTTGTAGCTATCTTCGGCTATTGCTTGACTGTTGAGGTAATCCTCTAGGAACTGCTGCTCTTTATAAACGACGGAGTCGTCACTATTTTCACCGTCACCGACATTACTCCCCATACCATCATCTTGATTGTGACTCTGATCTTTACTAGGACTCTCATCTACATCCATAATGTCGTCAGATTCCATCTTCAGACTCTCTTTCTTTAATAGGTCGTTTGTTGAAGGATCAAGAACCTGCCCACTGAGACCGGCCAGGAGGAGGGGGTTGCTCATCAGACTTTGTTTGTAAGCTGCTAATTCGTCTTCAGATAACTCAGAGTGAGATGTTTCTACGTGTTTGTGGAGGGCCAAAACTGAACGAAAGCTGCGGCCGCAAAGTACACATTTGGTGGCGTCACGTATAAGATGATACTGAGAGTGAAGCTGCAGTTTCTCCATAGTCTTGAAAGCGAGGCTGCACTGATTGCATCTATATTTATAGACATGCTTCTCCGAAACAGCGATCGTCTGCTGGACACCTGGGGTGGAAGTCACACCTGGACCTCCACCACGAGCGTGAATTTCACGAAAGTGCATCTGAAGACTATGAGCAGTAGGAAAATACTGATTACATCCTTTCTTCCAACACAGGTAACCAGGTCCACTGGGTGTCTGCTTTATTTCCAAGTGCCCTGTTTCATTCTGATGCATGCACAATTCATCAAAGTTCCTACAGCTCTTGAAACATGTCTGACACCTGAATTCATCCATATCCATTTGTTCATCTGGCGACGGTGACAGGAGATCAGGATGTGTTGCATCGTCTCTATCCTCGCTACAGTTGACATCAGAGTGATTCTGCTTGCCACTCAGGTCCAGATCCTTACCGCCAGATGATGAACCTGCTGAGCTGGTTGCAGATGAAGGACTGATCATCTGATTGTGGTGGGAATTCGGACCGGGAGGAGTCTGCTGCTGGGAGTGATGTTGCTGATGCTGCTGCTGTTGTGACTGGGGTGTTGACGGTGCTGATCTGCTGACAGCGTTCAGCCAATGGGACTGGTCGACTAGAAGCAGGAGCCTCTGAAGTCCTTCAGAATTGACGCTATGTATCTGCATGACGTGACGCTCAAGTTGAGATCGGTCTCGGAAGCCATCCTGGCACAGCGGGCACAGGAAGTCGCGAGCAGGAGACGATGATGGAGGTGAGGGTTCGGACTGGGAGTGTTGGGCAAGCACATGGGCCTGGATTCGCATCTCGGAACTGTTGGTGTAGTTACAGTACGGACACATGTGCTGCTGAGGAGTTGACTGTTGCTGCTGTTGCGGCTGCTGTTGGTGATGATGCTGATGATGGTGGTGATCAGACTCCTCTGGCTCCTGTTGTTGCTGATCCAGAGGGAACTTCATTATCATATCTTTATTTGACTCACTCTTGCAACTTTGTTCTCTGCTCTGCTGTTGCTGCTGCTGCTGTTGTTGATGTTGTTGTTGCTGTTGTTGTTGCTGCTGTTGTTGTTGTTGATGTTGAAGTTGCGAATCCTTCCTATCTGTAAATTGAATTAGAAAATAATTTTATGAGAACTGCGGAATTATTGAGCAGTTTGTATTTGTTTAAAATCATTATATTCAATGTTTTTCAAAAAAGTGTTATGTAATAGTTTACATAACATGACTGTATTATAGAGAAATCAAATTTACGTATATAAATTTCACTACTTAGATATGTTTTAATTATATATTCTGCATTTAATTTTATAAAAATAAAACTCATAAGAAGAACAGAGTATACCTGTACTAAAAAGCTTGATATATTAATCTAGTCATATCCTATCAAATAATTTTTATTAAATGTCTTACGTTGAAGAAGAGATAGTATGATATCAATCAACTGCGTAATAAGCTTCCAATTCTGCTGAATTTTTAAGTGAATTTCATACAAAAGTTCAACCAAGTTATAAAGTATTTTACACATTTGCACATGGCATAAGAAATGTATAAAACTGGAATAATTATTAAGGACTCATTATATTAATTATAAGTATTAAGTTGATTTCTCTTCAATTTCTTTTATTTTTAATTCACAGGCTATTCCGATACTGCGAGATTTTGATATGACTACATAAGAAGTGGATTAAGATTGGCATAGAAAACTGAAGTACTATATAACTACTCGTCATTGTTATTTTGTGTACCATATTTAACTAGATCTCTTGGGAATCCAACGTTAACTCACTGTGGGTCTACTACTTGGCTGAGGATTATAAAAGCCTGTCCCGGTTACAAGATTACATTATGCCCAATTGGTCCCCAACTTTCAAGGCGTCTTCAATGCAGTCGCTTCTTTTACGGTCTGTAGTTCAACATTAGTTTTAGAAATATCTTTAGTAGTATTCTTTTTGTATGGTCGAAACATTTTCCTCCATATCTCTGAATGGGTTTAATTATTCTGTTAGTCCTAATTCTCATCTAATATCATTCTGTACATTGTCTGTCAATCTATATCCTGCTATTGATCAAAAAAGTCTCATATCCTCTTTTGTCCTGTAGTTAACGTCCAACATTCTAAGCAATACAAAATAATTGGGAAGGTCATCTTATATAACTTAAGCATTGTTTCTATCTGGTATTATACTATTAATGTATGTCTTACCGTTCCACAGAACTAGTGAAACTTGTATCTGATTATATATTTTTACATTGGTTTGGTTTCCAGCGCAATGTAACAACCCCTAACATGGAGGACTGGGCAGTTTGATATGGACTGTCTTAACATAGAGCGGTGATCTTTACAGAAAATAACGAACCACCTATGTTCGCACTATTTATTGACTGCTGGGTCTTGATCCGCTGTGTTTGTTTAAAAACAAGGCCATCTCTTGCAGGATGTGGTTTTCACCACGCATAGGCGATCTTGATTATAGCATCATGAGAGGAAAGATCTTGCATACCTTCTCAGCTTGAAGCTAGATATTACGAGGATCATTGTAAAGTCAACCTGTCCCAAGGTTCTAACCCTGATCTGAATAAAAACTTATTCAAATTTTATTTTTATATGAACTGAGCAAAGAATTTAATTCTAAAATACAAGAAATTTACATTTGTAGGATGTCTAGTGTCCTATCTGAAGAATCTCCTCCTACCCGCAGTTCTAGGTCGAAAAAGGGGAGATTAAACCGAGTAAGAAAGAAGGAAGGAAAGGAAGAAAGAAATGTGACCTTTCCTAAGATTATACTAAAACTATCCAGAGCTTTTCCACTTCGATCGAGGACATAATTCATAGAAATAAATAACAATACAGCTGTTTTAATTCATCATTTAGTGACAATCGCTTCAAATGGTAATCAGATCGACACATATCTGGAAGGAGGCTACAAACATCTCAAAAGAAACTTTATTAGGCGTTTACGATTACGCAAAAAAGTATAAATGAACAGATTTTGATAACAATCATATTATATACTTGTACCATTCCGATGAAACTGCAAAGAATGTGTTGCCATATGTCCCGGTTTTCCGGGATTGTCACCGCTTTTGTTCCCACTGTCCCGATAAATTCGTTCGGGACGGTCAGAAGTCCCGATTTTGAGTTGGTTTATAGCTTCTCTGTATTTTAAGGTTACTACAATATACTGAATCTATTGTGTCATTTAGCAGAACTTGTTGAAAACTTTAAATAGTGATACAGAAGTGCTATAATGATATAGAAGAGACAGTGACTTAACCCCCAAAAAAAAGGTGAAGCTTTTAGGATCTGCAGTGTATCTATGTGAGTACGAACTTGGGTGTTCATGAATGGGAAAGCGGAAAAGTTCAATACAAGTGGATTACATTTTTTGAGATTGTAAACCATATAGAATAGTGTTCACAATTATTGGAAATCTGTCAGTATATTTTCGCTGTGCCTGCTCACAATGCAAATTTTGAACGCAAATTTTGTCTGATACTTACTTATGGCTTTTAAGGAACCCGGAGGTTCATTGCCCCCTCACATAAGCCCGCCATAGGTCCCTATCCTGAGCAAGATTAATCCATTCCCTACCATCATATCCCACCTCCCTCAAATCCATTTTAATATTATCCTCCCATCTACGACTCGGCCCCCCCCCCAAAGGTCTTATTCCCTCCCGCCTCCCAACTGACACTATATGCATTTCTGGATTCGCATATACGTGCTACATATCCTGCCAATCTCAAACGTCTGGATTTAATGTTCATAATTATGTCAGGTGAAGAATACAATGCATGCAGTTCTGCATTGTCTGATGGCAGCTAAAAATAAATTTTTGCACAATGAGCGGATGTTTTAATTACATGTCCCGGTTTAATTCCAAAGTTTATGGCAACCCTGTCAAAGACTGGTATAGGCCTATAATGGGCCTATTTACTATAATCGTAATAAGTCACTTAACGCCGTGTCGAAAATGCGATTAAATGTTTATAACTATCGTTATTAAGCTGTATATTTACAACCCACCAACCAGCGAAGTACACAGAACAATGACCTCGATTATAATACCATAAACATCTTTATAATCTCAAAGGAGTCTGAACAGACACTTGTTTCTAACGCAACTGCTTAATAAGTTATTACGCGTTTAATATTTTTTCTCGTAATTGTTAAAAATGCTGAATAGCAGTCTGATATATAAGAACTTATTTCGAAGACTGTCACAAACAATATCACAGTAGCGGATATTTTACATTTAATTCCGTGCATGTATTAAGATATTTCTAACAGTTGGTTCTGTAAGCCTACCAATTTTGTGTCTTTTACAATTATTTTAAATCATTTATCTAATTCTATGTATTGGGGAAAGGCGCTTGTTTGGTTTTAATATTATGTAAGTTGTGTTCTTTCGACTCTTTTTGCATACATGTTTTAGTTATTATTGTGACACAAACCGAAAGTTATATGCGAAAAGAAAGACCTTTGAAAATATTAAACTACTAATTCGTAATTAATTACTAGACGATAAAAATGACTAGAATATATGTCACGAATATCATGGTATATAAAAGCAAGTTGCCGTTTTGCCGTTAAATTCACGAACTCTAAGTCTGCTGTCATATTGAAATATAATATCTTGGGATAGAATCATAAATACACAGTAAATAACATACTCGTACAGAATATAACGCAAACTATATCTATATCGCATCATATTTCATTCGCATTTGCAAAGAAAGTATGAAAATATTATTTAAGAAATAAAATATTTATAGCCATCTAGTTATAACTACGTAAAAACACATTTACAGCAAACAACGGAATAACAGAAATATCCTTTAAATTGTGACAGTCCGTAAGACAAAATCTCTTGACTAAGGCCTCTTGATTCCGAGGAAATTAAAGTTGATTAATTATTTGTGAGATTACTAATAATGTTAGGTTATGATGTTCTTCATTAATTTGTGGAAACAAATGCAACTCATCAACGTCAAGACAGAAGTGACAATATGAAAACGACAATATTTTAGCGATACGTGGCTCTAATTTGTTGAAATTCAACGGATTTTTCCTACTTCATTAGTGAATTAGTATGCGAGTGAAGTAATGGCAAATTAATTTATTTTTAATAATAATTCCCCAATGCATTGTTGGAGGTTTAATAATATTAACACATTTTAAAAATTAAATAAGCATCACATCTTATAACCTTCTTTAAATTATTCAATATTAGACTAATAATAATAATAATAATAATAATAATAATAATAATAATAATAATGAGCGGTTTTCCTGCTATATCTGGAATTTTGAGTGTTAGTTTGGGGAATAAAATGTATTAAATTTGTATTGCTCATATAGGGACCTGATGGATTTTCTTTAACACTCGCAGCGATAGAGAGAAGAATCCAAAAAGGATAGCTGCCCTTGAAAAAGGGGTACCGAGCGGTAACAGCACCTAAATTAATTGTAGATCAACAATATTTTATTTTAAATTTAAATTTTATTTTATTTTATTTTAATTTTTTTATTTTACATTGACAATATACTGTAGCAATTTAGCAGTTTCTGGACTGTTTCTTAGAAAGTTTTTAAGAATCGAGTTGGCAACACTGCTGAGCGTTTAAACAATTTCAGGAGATATATATCTTCATTTTCCGCTTTTTGTAAATACTTCATTCTTTCTAACATGCATTCTGCCCAAGTATCCTATCATGTTTCTGTAACTTTATTAGATCTTCCTACCGATGAATTCACAGATATGTAATTTAGAATGTGACAGAGGTTAAGTGCTTACAGGAAAATCTTTTGAAACCACATTGTTCTATTTACTCCTGTATTCACGTTTATGGTTTAAATGTAGTGGCAGTTTTAGTTTTTTATTTTCAAAATGTCATTTGCAGCCAATATTTTCCAATCACTGATATACAAATGGTCCAAGAAGTCAACATAGGTCAAACCAGTTTATTAATTATATTTAATATAATATAATATAATATAATATAATATAATATATATAATATAATATAATATAATATAATATAATATAATATAATATAATATAATATAATATAATAATATTTTTCCGAGCTATCTAATTCAGCTATGATTCTCATAGAAGAGTCGATATAATTGCCATCAATAGAAGAACCCAAAAAGCGATGGTCTTAGACCCTACGATTTGCTTTGAACGAGACACGAATCAAGCACTGCAGATAAATGATGACAAGTGAGCTAAATATGTACCTTGTCTTCCATACCTCAGTGAAAAATATGGCATTTCGCTTTACAACTGGGATGTTACAGGCTTACTATTTGGAGCGAGGGATTGTTTACCAAAATTTACATGTAACATCCTTAAATCCTTTAAACTTCCCTTTTATTAGGTTCAGAAGATTGTGATGAAAATTCTGAATGCCTCTCTTCAAATTCTACACTATCATCTATATGTTAACACGTAAATGTTTGTTTTACTGTACAAATCGAATCATTATTTTGCTCGTTTCATTTCCCTTTATCTTTTATGTTTGTTAATTCTGGATCCCAGTGTCAACCTCACTTGAGGACGGATGATTTGAAATCTATGTGTTCCTTAACCGATTATCTCAAATTTTATCTTAAGAAGACCCTTTCGAAATCCTCCAATAAAAGTTTAATTATCCACATCGCTTCATGTTTTATTTTTACTTCTAAAAATCATTGTCACAAAAAGCACTACAAAAAAGGATATAAGAAAGTGCTTTGTAATTTGTTAAGATAATTTGATAATTTCCACAGAAATAATTGCAGCAAAATGACTCAGTTTCTAAACAGGGCAAGCGCCCAACAGCTGTCATTTGTTTACAGTCTCATTGTTGTCAAATCCAACAAGCTGTCTGCTTCATAGCAGGGAAATTATAAGTAAAATAAAAACCTCTGGCACCTTGTAGATTGTAATCTTTATGAGAAACTAGACATCTGAAAACTATCATTAGTGTAAGTACGGTTCTTAGGAACAGGCTTCGGAGATGTTAAATACGTGCTAATGTGGCAACATGGCAGTGTCTTTTTTTGTAATTACGTTACCCCCCACCGCATTTAGTGAGTACACTTCCGCGTTCATTTGAATTCACGGTTACAATAATATAATGGGGAACGGCTAGCAGGTGTCATAATTATGATTGTGAACATGAGTTTAGTCAACTCGACACTTCTTGAAGAATGTGTTTGTTCGTTACGGTACACTCATTCCGAAATGACAACAATGCGTCAATACCTCGGGAGAGAGATCAGCAGATAATGAACTGACTCTCGTGCATGAAGTGGCATGAAAAACGCTTCAGATCATCACGAGCTTGGTAAACTTTCTGTAAGAGAGCACTTCTCCCTGCTATCCGCTCAACAAGGGAGATCAAACGAAATTGTATTGAGAGATGGTGATGAATCTTTGTGTAGAGGACTGAGAGAAGTTAATGAAACAGTTTAATTCGTTAATCTTCGATGCTACTTACCCATTAGAGTTCTACAAAATGTTTATTTGGCCGTTTTTCAGTCTATTATTAAATATGATATTATTGTTTGGGGTGAAAGTACAAAAATTAATCTTAGTCCGTTAAATTTACTACAAAAACGAACAATTAAAATTTGTTTGAAGAAACGTTTTGATTATCCAACTAAATTAATTTATTCTGAATTTAATGTATTTAATATTCAACAAATTTATAAATATACTGTGTTAAAATTTTATCATAAAATTCGTAATGTTTATATTACAGGTACATAATCATGACACAAAACGAAATAATAATTCAACATCAGTAGAACCTAAGGATGCTATTCATAGACATTTCGCTAGCCCGCGCTACGAGCGTGCTAAACTAGCCCCGGCTATCGACTGGTTACTAGTACAGGATTCATATTATATCATATCGCTAACATTGATTTATGAATACGAAAAATATTAGTTCGCTGATCATCCACCGCAGGCCCGCGATAAGAATAAATTTTTCACATCTGCTGATCTAAAGCATAGCATTAATTTTGGCCCTCGGTTGTATAATTCGTTAGCTAAATTACACCCAGAACTTCTAACGCGTAACCCACTAACATAATATAACAGGAAAATTAGAAACGTGTTAATGTCTTCAATTTGATTAAATAAATTTATAGCCTATGTGTATGAATTAATCATCTATATTATATTTGTATTCTTTAATAGTTTCGGAATATATATTTTTTCATAAATTGTCCTACTTTATTCACATACGATATTATTCTGCTCTTTGTTAAAATTATATTATATAATTTCTTTGTAGCTGTAATTTTAATTTTAGTTCCTATTTTATTCTATTTTCTATATTTCTGTTATATTATTTATTTATTTATTTATTTATTTCATCAATCTTTGTTCAAGTCATGTTCGATGTCTTCCAGTTCTTAATCCACATATATAAATATTACAAAAACTAATATCTTTCTCTTATATTAATAATATACTATATTATATAATTTCATTCCAGCTGTAATTTTAATTTTAATTCCTATTTCATTTTTTGTCTATATTCCTCTTATATTAAAATATATCTGAACTGGACCGAACATTTCGAGCGCTGCATTATTCGGTCCTCAAATTTTGTTAATATTATTGTATCCTCTTTTTATATTGATTGTATTATTTTATTTCTATTTCTATATTGTAATTATATTCTGTAGTCTGATCAGAAATGATCGGAAAATATTATTCTGTATTATATTTCAATTCTTATCATTATTCCAAATGAAATTCATATTCTTTGACTTCATGTTATATTATTTCGATCATTTTATTTATTTATTTATTTAAGAAAAATTTATTTATTTATTTATTTATTTATTTATTTATTTCATCAATTTTGCGTCGGGCTTCGGATTGGATGTCTTCAGCGTTTTCTTAATTCATAAACCTGTTAGCGATATGATATCAATTGACATCTTTCTCTTATATTAATAATATACTATATTATATAATTTCATAGCAGCTGTGCTGCGAAATTTTAATTCCTATTTTGTTTTATTTCCTATATTCCTCTTGGTAATAATATCCTGCCTGGGCCACGCGAACAGAATGCACTGTTCATTCGGACCTCAAATTTTGTTAATATTATTGTATGGGAGCCCCAGTTTTATATTACGATTGTAGCGATCCGGTTACGCAAACCAGCTATAACGGCTGGGGGAATCGTGCTAGCAACATGATACCTCTATTCTGTATGGATGATCGTCCATCTGTTCTTCGGCATTATATAAATTTGGCCAGCAGCCATTGGAAATTTGGCCCTTCGTGGGCTGTAGTGCCACAAAAATTATTATTGTTATATATGGATATAGATTTCTGAGATTTTATTTGTTTATTTCATTAATTAATTTTTTCAGCATAGAACAATGAAATCTTCCCCGCGACTGCGGTATAAAAGAAACAAGACAATGGCCAAGAAAATAAAAAAGCACTAGAATGATTATATTATTCAACTAAAACATTGCCGAAAAGAAGCAGGAGGAGGTAATGAGGAAAAATACAAATTAAGAAGACCTATTAACCCGTTACTGCTCAGTGGCAACTGTAGTTGATGTTAGATCAAAAAGAGAATAATATGTTGAAATGAGGATGACGAAAAGGAGAATGCGAGAATGAGATGTGGAAGTAAAAGAAAAGAGAAATGAGAAAAATAAGGCGATGATGAATAATCGCGAAGAGTGACAAGAAATGAAACAGAATAGCTCTATAGTTCGGGAAACTCAACACCGGCCAGTAATGTGAGAGTCATTTTATGATTTCCAGAACTCCCTGCTTGGAATCGAAGTCGTAACCACCCACGCCCACTGCCACTCACTCAGCTGAACTATCACGTCGCTGGAGGGAGCGGCATAATTAGACAATAGCTTTTAATTCGATCATAATGCGCCGCCGGTAATGAAATAATGACCCACAATTGCATGACGGAATCTATTTAACACTGAATACACCGCGTCAACAATTACCTACTCCCTTTTTTCCACGTATAGCATAATAATTGTGCTGTTATTAATTAACGAGCTTGTCAGACTGAAGTGCGAGCGAACTTAATTAGGCCGTTTTCTCAGTACTCATTTGTATTGAATCACGAATATGGGCCAAAGGTCGATTAAATATTGTAGTCGTTCTTGCCATTTTGTTCCACCTAAAGTGGTTCTAAAAGAAAGTGCCACGAAGACTTTGATGTTGCAATTGTAGAGTAGGAAAAAGCTTTTGAGTAGAACCAACCATTGTTCCCATGTGGAGGGACTTATTCCTCGATTTAGGGATTTTTCACACGATAAGAATGTAGGGATATTTTAAAAAATAATTGAAAAAGTAGGAATTTTCAGCGTGTGTGTGCATGTTTATTTTTTTTTTTTTGCCCTCTTATTATTCATGGACAACTATTTACTCTTAACATGGGGCAAGGAAGTCTATAACATAAGGAGAAGTTCCAAATCTTCTGAATCGAAATAGCTAATGTTCTATTGTTCTGTGAATACAGTCGACTTCATTATTACGCTCAAGAGAGATGAAATGCGCATTCGTGGATTCATCAGCCTTTTAGGAATCTCTCACTCATCACAACACACCTATACAATCACACACGAGCTTTTCTGATTCTATATTCACAGAGTCAGTTACAGACTACAGTTATTTTGTACCATTTTAGAATTCATTTCTTGACTTAAATTTGTTAATTATTGTTTTAATTTTGATTCTCCACCTCAAAAATTGTTTTTAGACTTTAATGTTCTTAAAATAAGACAAATTTCTTTATTGTACATTAACAAAATTAATATATAAAAATCGAAATAATTTTGTATTGTATTCTCATAGTTATGAAACAAAAGATATAAATTCTTTAAGATTGTTTGAACCAAAATGCAACACTGCTACAGTATTTAATCATAGTATTAATTTAGGCACAAGAATATATAACACATTTATATTTAAATACCCTAATCTTGTCAATTCTAATAGTTATAGTATTGAATTCAAAAAGTTAGGTATGGATTTTATAAAAATTGAAAAATTTAAATTTCAAATTTATTCTTATTGCGTAGAAGACATAAGACAAATTGTATTATATACTTCTTAATTTAAATTTAGAAATCCGCCTCTGAGCACGAGTTCTACTCTTTCTGGGATGAGCTAAAGTTTTTCTGTTTATTATATTTTATGTTACAATTATTAGCAACATAAATAAATAGGTAAATAAATAAGTAAATAAATAAATAAAATGGAAATGCTTGATCTTTGATATTTATGCTTTCGCCCAATTTGTCCTTCTTAGAAAAAAACGCTGTAATTATTTAAGTTGCCAATTCTGGAACTTCTGAAACAAATTGATTAATGCCAAAATTTGTAAGTCTCAATTCATGTTTCAAAAAAGCGAAAATTACCAAAATGTATCTTTCTCTGACGCACTCTAAAGCTTTTGTGGAATATATATTTTCTATGGAGTCTGACATTAAAACAATACATAAATTAAACAATAACAAATAAATGGTTGACTGACACTGTTTCATCACTTGTGCATATGAAACTAGACATGTGCAATAGAAGAATTGCTTAATTATTAATTAATGAAAGCATGTAAAAACGGAACAAAAGAAAGGACAAAATTATTAGACTCATAGTGGATGACAGAGGGAACAAATAACGAGGAAGCCCAATTTCAATTATAACTGTAAGTCAAACATTTATTTTTAATTTATCACCACCTTGTATAAGCCTAATTAATACATGGATCCCACCAAATGCGACCGTTTAGCTTTGATTTGAACAACGTAGGGATTTTTTTATTGATTGTGGAGATTTTTTAAACATATATAGGCATTCCCGTCTGCAAAAGAACTGGAAACACTGAAACCAACGCAATCTTTCCGGCTGCTAGCCTCAGCAGAGGGGAACGATCGTGTAATCAGTACGGACGTAACGTGTGGTCAGGATGATGAAACCCTCAGCCGTTATGGCTGGCTTACGAAAATGAATTATGGTATTCATTATAGCTCTCCAAATATCTCACGATGCTGAATGGACACCGGTCCATACACTAACTTAAAGTTAATAAAAAAATGTATTTCTCCATGAGGACTTCAATGAGCGTTTATTCAGTTAACGCTACTCTGAAGCAAGACGTCTTAAGACAATGGGGTTACAGCCTGGGACAGAGAACTGAAGTACAGTACCTAATAAAAGTGTGTTAATTTCCCGATTCTATCAATAAACTTAAACTTATAAAGTACAGTATCAAATTTCATCCAAAGTCCTGTGTCTTACAATAGGAATATAACAGCGTAATTTCTTTTTGGAACGTTGTATAAACAATTTGTCGTACTAGAGCAACAGTATACTTGAACACCATTTCCGTCGAATCAGTTGTGAAGAATTCAAGTCCCTTGAAAAGAAGGCACATTGTTCCAACCCGTTATCAAAATATTTTACTTCCTGCTGCTGTAGTCTATCGAATTCATTATGATGGCCAAGAGTAGCAGTCATTTAAGAACTAGTACAGTCCTTCTAGGAATGGAATTGGTTGTTCTAACGCCTTTTATGACATCTTGGATATCTTTTCCTTTTAGTTGGTATTCTTCAGATATTTTCAGTACGTAAGTTATTCACAATAATTATGATTACCATACGCCCCGAAAAAAACATATATTGTCTCGATATTTGTCTTGCAAGAGTGTCTTGCCCGGAAAGAAAAAAGTAGACAAAATCCTGATTCGAGGAAATCAATAAATTTTGACATAGGAAATATATTTTCGCTTTCTTCACAAAACAGAGAATGTTTATAATTTGATGTATTAGTATTCATTCCATGTTTTTTATTATTGTATTAGAACAACATCTACCTCATTTACTTACTACAGTCTATAAAAAATAACTGTCCTTGATGTAAACACTGACCGAAGTACTCAGCGGAAGGAAGAAAGAGTTCTTTATCTTACATGTTTTCTTGGGCTTACGAATTATTTCACAATTTATAGCAAAGACGTGGCGTACCCTTATTCTTTATTAAAATAATACGCAACAACGCCTTATAATGTGAAACTATCTATAAAAACGTATCTGCATTTCTGACAAAAGAAAATGTATATAATAGAATGAACGTTTCTTTCGACTTCTGACAGCTCGCTACCCGCTCGGCTTACGAGTCTCCTGTCATGACAACGTTGCCAATTTGCTGTTACTGCTATGATCCGGTCAGTCAGTCAAGTGGGATATGTCCGATAATATAGAAGCATTACCCGCAAGCATGGGCGAAGAATCAGAGGAAGTCAAACGGTGGTTGACTACTTCCAAGGTTAACCTTGGTTGCCATAACAACAACCTAGAACTCACGTGATTAGCGAGCCGTCAGAAGTCTTAAGTAACGTTAATTCTACTATAGTAACAAATGGTTTCGAATAATAGGCCTACTGTTTCTGTCGACTAAATTGACAATTGTAAAAATGAATAAATGAGATATTTTCTTTAATAATGTGTCATAAACTTTTTATCTGGAATAGTATTTCATACAGGAAAACTTACATTTAAAATAAATAAATTGCACATAAGAACAGGTTGGAGTAAGGTTTAGTCGAACAAATGCGAGGCCTATTACATAGTTATGTTAAGAGCGGGTTTTATGTTGGAAAGACTATAGTATCCTATGCTGAATTGTATATTTTAAAATGTGATCGGCAATTAAGTCGTAATATAATGAATATCTTAATGAACCTGCCTCAAATATAAAATAGCCTACTCTTGTCTTATATTTTATAAATATGTTTCACATTTCAAATGCCCAATTAAAGAAGCCATCAAAAACAAAATACTTAATCTACCTCATTTTATATCCTTTGTCTTAATGCATAACATATATTTAGAGATCAATCTAGTTCAAATTTGTCCCGATTTCGTTAAATTAAGATACGGAAACCCTACTTGAAGTTTTTAACAAGTGGTACTCCATTAAAACTGTTAGGTAATACATTCCTAAATGGTATTAAGTATTCCACGTATCAATATATAAGTATTTTCTTGTCCTTTTAGCTTTTATTCTTCACCAGCTTGTATTTTCTACTGTTCTTAGATATAGCATTAGTAGTATTAGTATTTATTTATTTAACCTGGCAGAGATAAGGCCGTCAGGCCTTCTCTGCCCTCTACCAGGAGATTCCAACTATAATATGAAGAATAAAATTACAAGTAGTATTAAATTTACAATTACAAAATACAAATAAAATTACAATTAGTATTAAATTTACAATTACAATTACAATAAAAATCAAAGTACGAAAAGATTACCTGACTAATTAAAGCTAGATAATTTATCATAGAAAAACAAAGAATATTTTATATTTACTGAATTACAAATTAAACATAAAATAACAAAATTTTATAGCGATGAAATTACTGGATATTGAAATATTTAGTGATAGATTAAGGAAACTATTTACAAGAAATCAATTACTGACCAAGTGCCTAGTAAGTTCGCGTTTGAATTCAATTTTATTTCGACAGTCCCTGATGCTAGTAGGTAGCGAATTCCAGAGTCTTGGCAGGGCTATTGTGAAAAAGGATGAGTATGAGGAGGTGCGATGGGATGGTATTGTTAGTATTGTTTCATGACGAGAGCGTGTGTTCAGATTGTGGTGGGAAGAAAGGCAAGTGAAGCGAGACGACAGGTATGATATACCACTTTGTGCCATTTCAATCCTTCTTTATTGCACCTTTTGTAGGAGGCAATTTTTGCAAAATTTAAATGGCCAACACTCCATGCATATTATGGACTGCGTTTCTGCATAATGAATAAATGAATAAATGAATATTTAAATAAATAAATAAATAAGCTAATGAAAAATTATAAAATTCTCTAGATACCAAAATAAATTTATAGTCTATGTAAGTTGTGTTATTATTGGGAAGCATGGTCATGGATTGCGGCCTTTTAGACATTTTTGCGCTAACCATTCAGTTACATCTATTGCCGACCCACAGTAGTCGATTACGCTCAAATTCGAGCAGATAATGTTCGTCCCTAGCCCCTTTCTGGCGTGTCAACCGACAACTAGGAATAGTTATGACATAATGATAGAATGTAGCTTGATGTCTAAGATGAGAAAACGGGAGAACCCCGAGAAAACTCCAATTGAGGAGCGTTTTTGCAAAAGTCGATAGATGCAGAAATCAAGATTTTACAGAAATTACACTAAGTGACAGGATCTATCGAGTTTTGAAAAAAAAACTGGAAGATTTGGTAGTCTCTACATACTGTATGAATCAAGTTTTGGTAAATCTGATTTCATAGATCGATTCCGGAGGTAGAAAACATACGATATCCATATGTAACTCACTTTCGAAAATTTCTGCATCTATCGACTTTTGCAAAAACGCTCCTCAATTGTGATCTTGTACGTCACAAACCTCACTACAGATTTTTCAACGAAACCCGGACCGTGTGCACGACCATGTAATCACAGCAGGAATTATAGGCTTTTACCCTTCCCTATCTGTAATTCGTTTTCAGTATCAATGTAGATCCGATGTGCTGACCCCACTTCATGGGAGGCCCGCCATTTGTTAGTCTGTCGAGAAATCTGATAAAATTTGGTTGCGGTTAAAACCGCGACAAACATGTGAAGGGGGGGGAACGACACAGGCCCTAAAAACAAATAGTTACGTTGAGGGTAGAAAGGCCCGGGAGCTATAAGCTATTTCATACCCATTACACTTATATGGGCATCACATAGGGGATTTCATATAAGTTTCAAAGCCGCAACGGACAAAAACTGATGAGAAATGCCTAAATAATCAGGAAGGTCACGAAATCGCAAAGTGAAGGTATCATTATTCCCCGATATTGAGAGACGAAAGAAGAGCATTTCTCCACGGACCCCAAAGAATCACTTAGGGACAGTTAAAGCCAAGTGACTTCATTGTTATGCGTCCTCTTTTATTGCCTGCGCGTCTGTCTGTCTGTCCGTCTAATCTGATCACGGTTAGCTTCACTGTTTTTGTTTTTCTTTTTCTACTTTATTATTTTTATTATTTGTCTGTCGATTGTTTGGCGATGACCGGTTGTATTATCCCGCCCCCTGACACGGCGAGCGGCCAATGGTAGCGTGGAACAGGTCCAGCATCTCGGCTACATCATCATCTCAGACTACTTCCAAACAAGGAGAACAATAGGACGACTACGTTCTTCTCGCACACACTCGACTAAACTCGCATGCGACATGGTTACTTTCACTGTTATTTGGTAACTATGCCAACTGAATAAAATATTCTCCACATATCACATGTGTTTGCCGTAACCTGTGGAAGGTCCTGGACTCCAACACTTAAACCGGCGTTGATTTTAAAATTTTCACTAAGAACTATTGTATTTGTAATTGCAGTTTTAAGTACATTACACACAAAATATAAGGAAACAAAACTCTTAGCTTTCATATATCTTTATACTATTATTATTATTATTATTATTATTATTATTATTATTATTATTATTATTATTATTATTACTTACTGGCTTTTAAGGAACCCGGAGGTTCATTGCCGCCCTCACATAAGCCCACCATTGGTCCCTATCCTGAGCAAGATTAATCAATTCTCTATCATCATATCCTACCTCCCTCAAATCCAATTTAATATTACCTTCACATCTACGTCTCGGCCTCCCTAAAGGTCTTCTTCCCTCCGGCCTCCCAACTAACATTCTATATGCATTTCTGGATTCGCCCATACGTGCTACATGCCCTGTCCATCTCAAACATCTGGATTTACTGTTCCTAATTATGTTAGGTGAAGAATACAATGCGTGCAGTTCTGTGTTGTGTAACTTTCTCCATTCTCCTCTAATTTCGTCCCTCTTAGCCCCAAATATTTTCCCAAGCACCTTATTCTCGATCACCCTTAATCTCTGTTCCTCTCTCAAAGTGAGAGTCCAAGTTTCGCAACCATACAGAACAACAGGTAATATAACTGTTTTATAAATTCTAACTTTCAGATTTTTGACAGCAGACTGGATGATAAAAGCTCCTCAACCGAATAATAACAGGCATTTCCCATGTTTATTCTGTGTTTAATTTCCTCCCGAGTATCATTTATATTTGTTACTGTTGCTCCAAGATATTTGAACTTCATCTCTTCAAAGGATAAATTTCCAATTTTTATATTTCCATTTCGTACAATATTCTCGTCACGAGACATAATCATAGACTTTGTCTTTTCGGGATTGACTTCCAAACCTAACTCTTTACTTGCTTCAAGTAAAATTTCCGCGTTTTCCCTAATCGTTTGTGGATTTTCTCTTAACATATTAACGTCATGCGCATAGACAAGCAGCTGATTTAACCCGTTCAATTCCAAACCCTCTCTGTTATCCTGGACTTTCCTAATGGCATATTCTAGAGCAAAGTTAAAAAGTAAAGGTGATAGTGCCTCTCCTTGCTTTAGCCCGCAGTGAATTGGAAACGCACTGACAGAAACTGACCTATACGAACTCTGCTGTACGTTTCACTGACAGTGAGACACATTTTAATTAATCGAATTAGTTACTTGGGAATACAAAATTCTCTATCTAAAATAATACCAGACATAAGTACAAACTGAAGCTACAATAGTTTTTTTCGCAATTTTACATTTTATCTAGGCCTAATGTAATTGTATGATACATTATATGCTTATTTAAAAAATAAATACAAAAACGGGGCAAGTAATGTGAACAACTTGAAGCGTTATTCACTTCCTGTGGTTCCTAACTTCGAAATTGTGGTTCACTCGTAATAAGTCCATTGTGTAAAGAGTACAATAATAAAGAGGCGAGTTACTAAGAGTAAATATTAAAAAATTTATTGCTATTATTAACACGTAACTGCACTAATAAACTCAAACATAGCTCCTAATAAGGTATACTAAATTTGTTAACGTCTAATTATGAGTTATTATATAAACGTCATGCTTCATGGACCATCCACACTTCATAATTTCTGTGAGAAATGTCTGACAAATATTGTTGCCAATTAAGAGAGCAATATTCATTGCATTAATATCATTTCTATAAGTCTACCTGTATGTTTATGTATGATGTTCAACAAGGAAAGAGACCTTAACTTGCAGGAATTAATTTTATAGGACGACCAATTATTATCGACAGAAAGTGCAATTTTCACATTTTGTGTTCTTGACAGCAAATTCTATCTACATCCTTTTTCAACAACTACATTGGCCTATCTAGGAACTGAAAATCGACCAACGGATGGTAGAAAAAGAGTTTTTTGGGAGCAGTGCAATATTTTCAAAAGAGAGCTTATATTCACTAATGCAATCAGCAATTTTTATGACTTATATAGAGGTTATTTTAGTTTCTCTGAACTTATTATTAGCTATTAGTTTACATTAAGTTTAATTTGTTACTAATTTAGGCTAGTTTATGTAAAGTTCAGTTCAGGTTGTTAATTTTCCTAACGAAATGAGTTCTCAATTTCAATTCCCTGATTCATACCCCTCTGGATATTTACCGTTTTTACGATAATAATAATAATAATAATAATAATAATAATAATAATAATAATAATAATAATAATAATCATTCCACTATTATTTATAATAATAATATTTTCATTGCTATTTGGTTAATTATATTTATTCCTTTCATCACTATTATTTTTCGATGAAAGAGTAATGGAACGGAGAAAAATTCTCTCCGGCGCCGGGATTTGAACCCGGGTTTTCAGCTCTACGTGCTGATGCTTTATCCACTAAGCCACACCGGATACCCATCCCGGCGTCGGACAGATGGATATCCGGTGTGGCTTAGTGGATAAAGCATCAGCACGTAGAGCTGAAAACCCGGGTTCAAAATCCCGGCGCCGGAGAGAATTTTTCTCCGTTCCATTACTCTTTCATCGTATGATGACGCAGAATTTCTACATGGAAATATCATATGTACTACGGTACATTAAAATAATATATAACTATTATTTTGTTAATGAAGTACAAAATCACGCCATTAAAATAAGATTACTTTGTGTGATCTCTCTATTTTACATTGTGCTACTTCTTTTTTTAATAAAGTAGTGTTTTATAGTTTCCTATACTACAGCTTTCATGGACTTGTCCTACACAAATTTAACCTTCGTAGCTAATCATCATTATTATTTTTTAAATAAAGTACAAGATTAAGCTATTAAAATAAGATTATTTTGTGTGATTCCAATCTATTTCTCAGTGTGCTATATTTTTTTAAGAAAGTGGTGTGTTTAGATTTTTATACAGCTTTTTAAGAACTTGTTCTACACAAATTTAACATTGACAGCTAAATTTAGCATTAAATTCTGAGTAATGCGACTCGTTTTTTATTCATTTAACTTTAATTTGAATTGTATGAAGGTAAAGAAGTTGAGTATTAGTAAATTTTAACCTCTCTATATTCTAAACGAGTGGTTTTATATCAGTATATTCAAAGTTCAATCACTTTTTATTGGTTTAAGATAGAATAATCCATTAAAGGTTGCCTGCACTTTAGAAAATAATGTTACACAGTTGTACTTTGAAATGGGCGAAGAACAGACGCATGCATAATATATGAATAAATATAGAAAGGTAATACGAACTTGGTATTACTCTTAACATAGATTAATAAATAATATTTACAGGATATTATCATCTGTTTATATACAGTATACCAGTTAATTATTTTCTGTAGCTCAAAAATAGTTCCTTACTTGTTCTCTTAATAGAACATTGTTTCAATTCATTATTATTATTATTATTATTATTATTATTATTATTATTATTATTTTTAACTCACTGAACTAATTTTATAATTATTTCTCCATTTTATTTCTTGCATTTGGTCAATTGATTAATGTAGACTATTCCATTATTTCAATTATCTCATTGTACTAATTTTATAATTTTATAATTATTATTTGATCAATGATTGATGTAGACTATTATATTGTTTGTATTTCATCTCATTGCCATTTTCTATCATTCATTCTCATCATCATTTCTTGTTTTGTTCTGTTTTGTATCGTGCTAAACTGTAATTGGCCTTGTGCTGTTGTTTTTGCACGTTAATATTCTAAAATAAATAAATAAATAAATAAATATTATTATTATTATTATTATCATTATTATTGTTTAGTCAACTGTCCATAAGATAAGTTTCAACCTCATAAACGACACCAATAAGGCAGGACTTATGAGAAAACTAAGCCAGGAGTTAACGGCGTAGGATGGCCAGTTCCTTTTCCCCTTCATTGCTTACATCGCTGACTAGTAACATATGACTTCAAATGTATACAAACAATTGGTCTTCCACTGACACACAATTGTCATCAAGCGAGATGTCCTGCCTGATAATAGATCTACGGATAAGGAAATAAAATTTGGAGCTCCCTTATTGTATAAGTTTCGCTTACAACACACTGCAGTAAAAAGAGCCCCTGTATATATGCTACTTGTGGACAGTTGTGTGATATTGTTGCCTCATATAGGTGGACTCCTATCAAGACTCCCTCCAAATTTTAATTATGTATCTGTACCAGGGTTTAAGCCACAGTCCCATTTGTCGCAGTTTGCTACTCGGCTTCTAAAAATGCAACAAACTTAGAAAGTAAATGTGCAAAAACTGGACTTCAGAAACGAAAATGGTAATGGAGAAAATGAAATCAGAGATGTGTTTGAACTAATCTGAATTTAAATGAAATGGTATTGGTAATGTTCAAAAAGTTATTGAACAATAGACGTTCAGGAATGGATTTTGAAGAGTTGGTGTAATTCACGTAAGTTAAGTGAATAATTTCTTCTAATTGATTTATATAATTCTATCGCATACTGTAAATTGTAAGCGAGGTTTTAGTTACATGAATCTTGCAAAAACTGGAATTAGAAACTGCTTTTAGTGAAAGAGTTAGCACTCTGATAACAATAAATCTTGAAGGGCCTACTAGTAAAGAATTTCAATGTTTAGAGTGTCCTTAAAATAACATAATATTTTAATATGTTGTAAATTCAGAGGTAGACCTAATTGATTCTGAACAATACCTACGTCTAAAGACTTACTTGCATAAGTATATCTAGAGTGTGATAAGATGGATTGAAAATAATAAAACTCCAAGAAACAAATTACATAACTTTTTGTTTCTCTATACGGCACTTTATTAATTTAATCTTTCTGCACAATTATTTATAATATTGCACAAATATAATTTTTCATTTGTGAATTTTTGCGACAATTATTTATTTTCTAGCTGATCTGTACATAATACTGTATCAACCAGAATCTCAATCAGAGGTAACATTATTATTATTATTATTATTATTATTATTATTATTATTATTATTATTATTAGAGGGCTGACAAACATATATTTTATTTCATTCCTTTCATTCGACACACTAAAATTTTAACAGCAAATTTTATTAAATAATTAATTAATTATTTAATTTATTTATTCTGATTACATTATTTTAATACCTCAAATCCCCTGTCACATTTTTTAAAGAAATTACTGTAAGCAAAATTTACAGAACTCGTCAAACACAAATGCGAGATCTTCTTCATGTAAAAGCAAAGGTTGGTTGGATGTTAAGAACGTTGGATTTTATTAAACATTTGTAGCAAATAATACTACACATTTTTAGAGAAAAACAATAATTTTATTAAATCATCCGACGCATGCTTACTAGTACCTAATTGTCCGGTTACCTTAAGACAGCATGATGAAAATAGCAAGAGTACACACCGTGTTCCTATAAGAGATGTCTCCACTTCTCTGTCCGGAATCGAACCCGGTTCTGCTGCATTTGCAGTGGGACAAGCTATCACTTAAAGCATAACGGAGGATAGTTTATCTCATCCCATTATTATACCGGTATAGAAGCGCTGCTGTAGTTGCAACAATGAATAAAAAATGAATGATGCAAACCATCGGCCGTAACTCTTGCACCGAAGATATGCATGAATGTGTTTATCCGAGTCTTTTATTTTTTTTAATGAGGAGCACAGCTACTAGGATATCTTTACTTTACCCCCACTTAGCCAACCTTGCAGTCCTACTGGTTGCCCTGCAGCAATAGACATGCAAAGACAAACGTCTGTGATAGTAGTTAGAATATCCTCCGTGACGATGGAGAGGGGGGGAAAGACGTTTCAGTTACTAAGGGGGGAACAACTCATTGTATGGTGACTGGATTTACGACTTGTAGATTCAAGCTAAAATAATGCATAGATGATGTAATGCATCAACTGTTGTAATTCTCTCAGGTGGGACAAATTCAAAATTAATTTCGTAAATATACTGATAAATAAATGTTTTTTTCTATTAGAATGATGTTAGATCAAAGAATCCGGCTAGTAAGAACAGAGCTTTCAAATATTTAATTTAGGCGAAGATAAATAATTCTTTAATGTTTACAAATTTGAGATGAACATTTACGAAACACAATAAAAAGCCACCGTGACTAGCGAAAATTTATCGTATAAATATTCATATTATGAATTAAATTAAATTAGTAGAAGCTAAATTTAAGATATCCACTATGTCCACCGCTGTGGAATAACGGATAGCATGTCTAACCGATAAACGAGCAGGCCCAGGTTCAAAACCTGGTTAGGACAAGTTACTTGGTTGAGATTTTTTCCGATGTTTTCTCTCAATTAATTGAAGAATTCCTGGATAACTTTCGCAGGCGTTGGACCTCGTACTCATTTCGCCATCATAATTAACCTTTCGCTTCAAAACTAGATTTTACAATTGGTTATTAAATAATAATTTTTATTCTGTTGCTGAGTTTTTCAACACAATATACATGGTCATGAAATTATAAATAGCCTATTGAACAAATTAATATTCCACATTATAGATTACACAAGAGCAACACAAACTTTTTAATTAAGGGGATGAAATTATATAATAAGCTCCCCAGTCAATATTATAAATTACCAATCAATAGCTTCAAAACTAGATTTTACAATTGGTTATTAAATAATACTTTTTATTCTGTTGCTGAGTTTTTCAACACAAATTTGTATGATATTATATTTTAATAAATAAGTTTAATTGCAATTTAGTTAGTTTTCTTTAATTTAAAAGTTTCAAATTATTTCATGTTTTCTTTGTATTATTTAAATTTTACTGTTTCTTTTATTAGTGTTTTTAAAATGTATTTATATGTTTTTCAATGTATTCTGACGAAGCATAAAACTGTATGTCTAATAGCCAAATAAATTGAATTGAATTGAATACTATTTCATCATCATCTCCATTGTTTTCCAATATTTCGAGCTTGCAACCGATGTAGAGTCGAGCCACCACTGAACTTTGACTTTGGGTAAGTGTTCATTGATAATTAGTTGCTGGTGGTAGTCCTATGCATCGTAGGCGTTCCTCGTGGCTCATAGTAGTTCGTGGGACCAGGGTTGAAGGCTGTGCTGATGTTTACGTGGAAAGGTAAAATGATTCTGTAGTCCCCAACCCGTGCCCCTCTGCCCTGAAGGGAGACTAACAGAATAAAATAATTTCCTATCTTATGCCATAAAGGCATTTTGAGGGCATGGACTGCAGTCAGCATCACGTTCCAACCAAACACAATCACAAAAAAATTGGAAGCATCCATTGGAAAACGATAGATAAAGATTACTCAATCTTCTTACGGATGTATCCCAACATGTTCGAAATATAGTGCTGTGAAGCTAAAACAGACGAAAATTTTGGAAGCCCTACTTCAAGTATAATAATTATATATTTTTATTTCAGGACCTCGCTGTGCTCTATTGAATATTGTGTAATCAATTACTTTATGTAGTCCTCGCGTAGATACTTAATGAAGAAAAATTCGTTCCGTCGCTCCGGCACCGGGAATCGAACGCAGTGTTAAGGCTGGTTCAAAATAAACCGAGAATGGAAACGATAGCGAGAACGGGAACGGAAATAATGTTAAAATAAATGAATTTAAATACGAACATTCACAATAGTTAGTTACATTTATTTTAACAATATTTCCTTTCTCGTTTTCGTTGTCGTTTTCGTTTCCGGTTTATTGTGAATCAGCCTTTTAACTGTGATCTAAAACTGTTGTTGAAATGCCCATAAAATTATTAAAATATGCGCTCCTGCATATGACATATAGTCTAAAATGCAGGTTGTAGGCTATAGTAAAGAGTTCGGCCGGCGTTGTGAATCCGATTCCGGCATACCTCAGATGGTAAGAGCACTCAGCGCGCCATGCTGAGGGTCTTGGGTTAGATTCCCGGTGCCGAAACGGATCTTTCCCTATTGCAAAGTTTGAAAACTGTGATTAAATAAATTTTGCGTAACTTTTCTATTATAAAGTTGGTTTCAATGACTTAATAATAAAACTAACATCGTTTTCACAAACCGTTTTCTATTCTTAATTCCATATTTGTGCTATGTAATTTAATCAAATAAATCAAGACATTTTTAAAAATTATTACAAATTTTCTACTAATGTAAAGAAGTGAACGGCTGCGAATCAAGGATATCTGCTGAAAAATTAAGCTCAGTAAGAGAAATTAACTGTAATTAGCATCTAATCACCTCAGATATCGAATGCTAATCAATACTTATAACTCAATGCAGAATATTATAATTCTAATTTCCCTACAAGCTACTTACAAACATGATAACTGCATTTGCATATGCAGGACTTTGTAGAAGGTATTTAAATGCTCAATATTTGTATGCAAAACTGGAGAGAGTATATAAATATTTGTACAGCTATCTGAACAAACATACGGATTATAATCTCATAGAGTCTGTTAGTTTCTACGGAAAAATTAAACTTTTTATATGAATTCATTAAGTATAATTACTTAAAGAAACTTTGTTATCGGTTTGTAATTTGAATATATTATTCAAATAGCGAATGTATCCAATAGTTATTCCACTTCTAAAAAGAACACAAGTATATTAATTGCACAGATACAAACCAACGACTTGGTACATTCTAACATTTCGGATTTTTTATGGACTGTAATAATAGGCGTACCCGGTGCTTATATTTTATAACTAACAATAAACGCATGAAATTTAATCAGTTCCGGTCACAATACAACACCATAAAATACTTTGTTAAGATATTTATACACGAAAGCAAAGGAAGCTTTTAATGGAAAAAGGAGCATCTTCTGCGGACCTCTGGAAAAACAACTAAGGAAGAGACTAGTAAAGTGCTTTGTATGGGTGTGGCATTGAATGAGGCAGAAAGATGGATATTACGAAGAAATGAAGAAAAACGAAGCATTTGAAATATAAATATGGAGAAAAATGGAGCGTGCGAAGTGGACAGACAGCATAAGAAATGAAGTTGTGTTGGAAGGAGTGAGTGAAGACAGAATGATGTTGAAACTGACCAGGAAGAGGAAAAGGAATTGGTTGGGCATTGGCTGAGAAGAAACTGCCTACTGAAGGATGCACTTGAAGGAATGGTGAACGGGAGAAGAGTTCTGGGCAGAAGATAATCAGATGATAGACGACATTAAGATATGCAGAGACTAAGAGGAAGGCAGAAAACAGGAAAATTGGAGAATGCTGGGTTTGCAGTGAAAGACCTGCTCGTGGGCAGATCTATGTATGTATGTATTTATGTATGTTGTATGTATGTATACACGAAATTTTGGGGTTACTATTGAAAAATCGAGCAAGGTAAAACATTAAACTCGATTTTGGAAAAAACAGGGTTCAAAGGGGTAGGCCAATCTGATGTTGGCTTTTCGTGGTTTTATACCCGTAGATTCTAAAACAGCTAGAAATCGAATTGGACCACATTTTACAGAAAGAAACCAATCCAGAATACTATACCTAAACTGAGAAAAATGCATTTTAAAGTTAAACGTGAGTGATAAATTCACAAGTAAATATAACTATAGGGGAACAACTTAGAAAACTTCGTTGGTCTGCGTATGCGTAAATCTTAAAGAGTGATTATACTATTCACCTCTTCCTTAATTGTCAACCAATAACGGAAGAAGGCGTTACTTACGTAGATTTTCAATGAAGTAGAATATTTACGCATTTTTATACTTAATAATAACTCATAAAGTAATAGATTCTAATAAAGAAAAAAAGCATGCTGAAGAATATTGTTTGCAGATTTTTAAGATGTTTGAGAAACCGCAATATAACAAATATAAGACTCTTAATGGAGGTTTGTTTTACACTACTACTGTAGTGTGGGAAAATATTTTTCTGAAGTAGAAAAGTGATTAGCGATAAACTTTTTTTTTCTTGAAGAGATAAGAGGGTAGTTGCAGTGTATGAAATCGTCTAAATAGATTCTACTTTATGTTGATAAAAAAACCACGTTAATAGAATGAGTCAACAAGATATCATCAATACTGGTTAAGTTTATGTCTGACTGCTCGCGGTCCGTCAAGTAGCGCGTACTTAAACATTATTTATCTTCAAAACCCAACCATGCTTTAAAAATAAGCATTTATTGTTTTGATTGGTTTTATTTATTTAAAGGGACAGACTAAAAGTTTAGTCAGTTGTCTCTATTATTTTCAATTGGATTTTTGTAACAGAAAATTGGATTCCCACTTAACGTAAAGAAACGATTGTGTCGCCACCTTCTCGCAGAATATGGAAAAAACAAGCGCAAGAAATATATTGAGCACGTTAAAAATAACAAAGAAAAATATTTTTCTAGTGCTAATGTAATAGACAGTGAAACTGACTGAATAATTTCGTTAGGAGAATGTTTAATTGATAGCAGTGATGCATCAGATGACTTGTCAATCAGTAGCGACAATGGTTCGTATTAATGGGGGAAAACTCCGACTCCGCCTCCAGCGCAGCGGTGAGGTTTAGTAACCTCCTGCAGCGGAGTTTTGGCAGTTGTTAACTTATACATATTTATTGGTTTAAACAAAAGCTTATTATACGAAGGAATTTTGTTCAAAATATGGACTCTTGGAATTTTTAATTATTGAGACATTAAACTTGTTTGTGGGTTTGGTTCCTTACTGCAGAATGTGGTCCAATTATTTAAAAAAAATGCCGAATTACTTTCTCTTTCATTATAAACGGAGATAAGGACATTGATTTCTAAAACCTCAATCTATAATAATTGTATATGTCTGACATTACTCAGATATTTGTATGATTTGAGGCTTTCTCGGCGTTGGTTCGCTAATATGTTTTCGCGGGATATCAGCCGAGTTAAGATTTTGGAATGCTCCAAGCTTTCGACTGCTATCTCTGCAGCCATCTTCAGGGAAGTGATTCCGAACAGAAAGTCGAAAGGTTTATAGATGTTGGCTGTTCAGGTGAAACGGGATTGTTTGGCGGATCGGCCAATCCGGGGCCGGGAATTGTCATCATAAGCTCCGCCCCTCCCGGGATTGCTGCGTGAAGTTTGGCGGGCGGCGAGCCCTGTTCCGCCGGTTGGAATCGGTTGCCGTCCTCGGTCCGTGATCTTCATGACCTTGATTGTAAGAGGGCCTGAGTTGGTCTAAGGCCGGTGTCCATGCCTGACTGAGCTGGAGTCCACTGTCTCTGTTAAAGTTGTTTTTCTCCAGCTTGATCGTACAATAAAGGAGGCCATAGAGATCAAGCTGGAGAAAAACATTTTAACAGAGACAGTGGACTCCAGCTCAGTCAGGCATGGACACCGGCCTTAGACCAACTCAGGCCCTCTTACAATCAAGGTCATGAAGATCACGGACCGAGGACGGCAACCGATTCCAACCGGCGGAACAGGGCTCGCCGCCCGCCAAACTTCACGCAGCAATCCCGGGAGGGGCGGAGCTTACGAGCGATGACAATTCCCGGCCCCGGATTGGCCGATCCGCCAAACAATCCCGTTTCACCTGAGACAGCCACATCTATATAACCTTTCGACTTTCTGTTCGGACATTACTTCCCTGAAGATGGCTGCAGAGATAGCAGTCGAAAGCTTGGAGCATTCCAAAATCTTAACTCGGCTGATATCCCGCGAAAACATATTAGCGTACTCAGATATTGTTACCAGATGGCAATATATAAAAATGGTTCATGAGCTGTAACGCCAGGTACATGTCGGTGGCTGAATGGCAACACATTGAAAGTGAAAATGCCGTTGGATTTGTCAGTAGGTGGCAGGCAAATATTTAAGAACATCAATATGTACCTTCTCTCTATTCCTCTGCACAGAACATCCTTCTACTCATCATGTTTCAACATATCTATTCCACGCCTCTGGAATTCTCTCCCTGACCATGTCAGAGACTGTCGGACAATATCAAACTTCAAATTTAAATTAAAAAATCACATTCTAGTTCATGGAATTGCTTGTTGAAAATTGTCAGGTTGCGCAACTTCGCCTTAACCATGACATATAGTAAATATTGTAACTATGCTGTTGTAAAATTGACAATTGATATGTAATGTATTTATTATTATTATTATTATTATTATTATTATTATTATCACTTGTGAATATCATCATTGCTATCTCTGTTTTTTTCTTTTTATTGTATTAGCTCGATATCTATAGTGTTCTATCGACTCTTTTGATTAGGGCTTTAACTTAATTTGTATTATTTTCATCAGTGTTTGTATTTCTTTTTTGTATTTATATGAATGCTATCTGGTAGGATGTCAGATTAAATAAATAAATAAATTATTAATTTGTCATTCCGAAAAGACAATCGCGATATCATCTGCCGTTAAGGATAATATAAATAAATCTAAAAACAATTAAAAATTAGTAAGTAATTAAAACAAGTCTTTTATCTGCATTGTTTTCTTTTCTTTTCAAAATAAAAACGGTAAAAAGCCACTGGAGGCTTCAGTAAATCTTAAAGAACACACAGATAACTAGTAATTCTTTACTATTATTATTATTATTATTATTATTATTATTATTATTATTAGGCCTATCAATACTCGCCCAATTGCGAAATCATTAACATCTTTCTTTGCTCCGACTATTGCATACGTTGGCATACTTCTGCAGTTGGATTTAGTGTTTGGACATGTTCTTCAGACTCCTATTTAACGTCTCTGAGATAATTCACGTAGATGATTAATATAATTGGGATTATATACGAGTACACTTCTTTCTGGTCTCTACCAGTTTCTATTTCTATATTTTATAGATGTTTTGTACTATACTTCGTTCCATTGTTGAATTCTTTGTAAGTTGATACATATGTATGTATACTTTTTGCTGGTTGAGTGGAAGAGAAGGCCTTAACTCGCCCTAAAATAAATCAAGATAAATTATTATTAATTATTATTATATTATTATTATTTTCAATAACAATTATCCTTCTCTTCTCTCTCTTTCGACAATGTTACGTCGCCTGTCGGACATTATGGAAAGAAGTATAGTATGCTCTGAAAGTTTTATCTATGATACAGCAGTATCAAATGAGTCTCTTTATTTTCTTGAATCACGAATGTAACTTGTAGACAATTTTATGTCGTGACTCTATTACTATTATTAATAATATATCTTCCTTAGCCCTACGTTGGTACACGCTATAACATTTTTTCAGTTACAATAGTCATGTCATTAGGATACATGATGTGTTCATAATCAAGACATTGTGATTTTAATGACGACAGGTATGTATTATTGTTCATTGGTGTATTTGTAGTATTATATAATTTTGAATTTATTTTCTTCAATGATTGTGTAAACGTTCTGAAGGATGAATGAGTAGACAGTAGAAGATAATCCATTTTCCGTTAAAAGCTTGCAAAAGCTTGCCAATGCCATTAATTATATTATTATTATTATTATTATTATTATTATTATTATTATTATTATTATTATTATTATTATTACTACTACTACTACTACTATTTACTTATGGCTTTTAGAAAACACGGAGGTTCACTGCCGCTCACATAAGCCCGCCATCGATCTCTATCCTGAACAAGATCAATCCAGTCTCTACCAACATATCCCACCTCCCTTAAGTCTATTTTAATATTATCCTACCATCTACGTGTCCTATGATTGAGGTTCTGGCTGATATGCACATCTATTATCAGACAGTACACCTCACTTGACGATATGTGTCAGAGGAAGAACAATTGTTTGTATGCATCTGTAGTCTGACTAGTGTAATATGTAGCTAGTCGGCGATGTATGCAATGGAGGGGGAAAGAAACTGGCCACCCTACCCCATTATCTCCTGACATAGTTGCCTCATAAGTGGTGCCTTCTTGGTTTCACTTCTGGGTTCAGACCTGTCTTTGGACAGTTGACTAAACAACATCTACGTCTCGGTTTCCCCAAAAGTCTTTTCCCTCCAGCCTCTCAACTAACACTCTATATAAGTATTTCTGGATTCGTCCATACGTGGTACATGCCCTGCTCATCTCAAACCTTATTATGTCAGGTGAAGAATACAATGCGTGCAGTTCTGCGTTGTGTAACTTTCTCCATTCTCCTGTAACTTCATCCCTCTTAGCCCCAAATATTTTCCTAGTCACCTTAATCTCAAACACCCTTAACCTCTGTTGCTTTCTCAAAGTGAGAGTTCAAGTTTCACAACCATACAGAACAACCGATAATATAACTGTTTTATGAATTCTAACTTCCAGCATTTTTGAGAGTAGACTGGATGACAAAAGCTTCTCAACCGAAAAATAACATGCATTTCCCATATTTATTTTGCTTTAATATCCTCCCGAGTGTCATTTATATTTGTTACTGTTGCTCCAAGATGTTTGAATTTTTCCATCTCTTCAAAGGATAAATTTCCAATTTTTATATTTCCATTCCATACTATGTTCTGGTCACGAGACATAATCATATAAGCTTACTTAGTTCTTTCGGGATTTACTTCAAATCTATTTCTTTACGTCCTTCAAGTAAAATTCCCTTGTTTTCCCTAATAGTTTGTAGCTTTTCTCCTAACATATTATTATTATTACTACTACTACTACTATTTTGAAGCATCTAGAAGACATTCAAGATATTTTACTGCTCAATCTCTCTGGTCAGGTCATTAACCAAACAAATAATTCAAAAGTTTCAAGACTACGAAGTCATGCTATTAGATTGATACAAAAATAACACACACACTTCCTATTCCTTATGAAAGGAACATGAAGATCCAAATCCGTTTGGGAATGTAACTCAGACCCCTTGATATTTAGCCCGAAACTTTACCACTTTCATAACTACAGTGAAGAATCGATATAATTTAATATTCAGACACTATATCACAGGAGGTGAAATTTCTTAAACTTTTGAACGATTCATCTAAATTAAGTATTTCAACAATTTCATCAACGCGTCATTTACATATTAAAGTTACTAAATTAATTTTAATATTCTATAAAGTGAAAAGAATGGCACGCAAGATAAAATAATCGACGAATAATTTAAAGTTTATAATAACACAGGCAACACTTTTCTCATTAAATATGCAGCGTTCTCAAAATGACATTTCCTCCACAACAAGAGAACGACAGCCATTTTCAACACTCCTCATTTCATTCTGGTCTTTACACTTCATAATGCTAGTCCACTCGAATGTAAACGGATGGAGATTTAAATTCTTTTATCTTAAATTCAAGTGACAACAAATAAGAGACTTGCGTTACAACTATGCCATTGGTCAGTTATGCAAATGTAATCCGCTCCCCTAGCCCGTTCGTTACAACATAAATTCAAAATATGCCACGCCCACATCCTCTATCTTTGATTCATCGCTCTCAAATCCCAAGACATTTGAACGTGACGTAATAGATGTCAAGATACAACGTTCAGTGCCTACTCCTTTATATTATTTTAATATGATAGTATCTTTTGTTTACTGTTTTCTGAACATGAAGGTGAATGACATGTTCTGGTGCTACAATGCCTTAATATGTATACGAATCATAGCGCATGCTGTTTTTAATTTCGTTAAGTGAAACCTTGGATTTCACTAGAAAATAATTTATATCTGAATCCGAACATAAAAGTTGCAATCTGAATGAGCAATAGAAGTGCATAACTTATTGAAGCGTTATATTTATGATTCTCAATTTACTTATGCTTATAGATTCGTGCATATCGTAAATTAATTTTTTTCTTCAAATGAGGAGGCGAGAAATTGAGAAGGGGTAAATAACCAACTACAATTTATTGTATACAATATGGTCATAAATAACATGAAACAATTCATGTATTAATCAAATCAATGGTTAATACTTCTTCTTCTTCTTCTTCTTCTTCTTCATGGTAGGCCATCGGCCCGTTCCGCTCTCAGAATTCGTCTTCCCATCGTCTTCTAGGACGACCCACATCTCTGTGACCTTATGGCTGGTATAATAATGCTTGTTTAGTTAGGTTAGAAGGATCCATTCTTAAAATATGTTCATACCATTTTTGTTTGTAACTTTGTATTTTTTTTCATTTAAATAAAAAATTTTGAGTTCTTGTCTTATTGTTTCACTAGGAATATGGTCTTTTAGAGAACATCCTGCAATGTATCTGAGGAACTTCATCTCTGACGTTTCTAATAATCTTCTGTCTGATCTATTCATGGCCCAATTTTCTGACCTATATGTCACAATGGGAACTGCCATTACTTTATAAAACTTTAGTTTTGTTTCTTTTGTTGTTCTTGTTTGTAATGTTCTTATAATCGTCTCACACATGCTTTGAAATTTGTAATTTTTTTCTTTTATATCGTTTTCCCAATTATAAGATATGTAACATCCTAAATATTTAAAACTCTGTACTTGTTCGACAATTTCATCGTTTAAAACTATTTCAGATCGAACTGCATATTTCCCTCGAAAGGCCAATGTTTTTTTTTTTTTTTTGAAATCTTGAGATTATAATTCTCCATAGTTTTTTTGAGCAGTAGTGTGGCTATTTGTAATTGATTTTCTGATTCTACACATATGACTTGATCGTCTGCGAACATAATTGTGTCTACAATGGTAGTTCCTAGTTTAAAATGTTTACTTAGCTGTGTTCGCCATTCTATAACAGCTGCGTCCTGGTTAATACTAGTATACAAGTAATTATGAACAATTTTACGGCATTTCTTTTAATGGTTTTAAATGTTAAATGTTATGTTTTATTTAACGTCGCTCGCAACTGCAGAGGTTATATCAGCGTCGCCGGGTGTGCCGGAATTTTGTCCCGCAGGAGTTCTTTCACATGCCAGTAAATCTACTGACATGAGCCTGTCGCATTTAAGCACACTTAAATGCCATCGACCTGGCCCGGGATCGAACCCGCAACCTTGGGCATAGAAGGCCAGCGCTATACCAACTCGGCAACCAGGTCGACGAATGGTTCTATGTCAGTTCCAATGTCAGTAGGCTGACCTTGACTAATCTCAGATCATGGTGTTAAACAACTTCATGTCAAAATTAATTTATTAATTACGTCAACAAAATAAACGTACATGTATTTTACAGTCTACTTTCAACAGATAAGAAATCCAGGTCATCTTCCGTGGTTTCAGGGGAATCGTAGACGTTTTTAATTAAAGAATAGATAAATAATAACTTTGGGATTTTCATGCTTATTTTTTCGATACTTGTAATCTTCACGAAAGACCTGTGGAAGGGAAGAAGAGTGTCCAATCTTGTTTAATACAAGTGGAAGAAATTATGCGAAGAAAAATAAATTGTGAGAAACATTTACTAAAGTAAAATGTCTTGAAGAGGAAATTACTCGAGGAGAAAAATTACGAGAGATAAGATAGATAATTAATTGAGATTCATAATCGGAAATTCGCCTCTCATTGAGGTTCTGGCTGATATGTATATCTATTTTCAGGCAGTACATCTCACTTGACGATATAAGTCAGAGAAAGAACAATATTGTTTGTATGCATCTGAAGTCTGACTAGTGTAATATGTAACTAATCGGCGATGTATGCAACGGAAGGGGAAAGAACTGGCCACCCTACCCCATTATGTCCTGGCCTAGTTGCCTCATAAGTGGAGCCTTGTTAGTATGACTTTTGGGGTTCAGAATTGTCTTCGGAAAGTTGACTAAACAATCCAAAATGTTTCTTTGTTTTTATTTATCGTTTTATTATTTTAATAGTGTATGAATATTAATTATTAAAACAACATCATACGAAATAAATGAATTAAGAACGTCAGTTTTAATATTCCTCTATTTAATGACTAATGCAAGAATTTGTGCCAGAAAATTAAATCAGTTTGCGTGCTACTAGTTAGTTAATTCAACAAGAAAAATGACATGAAACGTTGTTACTTTTAACTACATCTGGTATTGTTTTTATTAGCTTAATTTTGCATATCTATATATTATATAATTTGAACTGGTAATGGAAATTACGGGAAAACGGCTGAACGGATTTTAATAAATGACCCCTCATTTTGAAGCTTGGAACTCAAAGTTTTTCAGAAAGATAGTAGGTTTCAGTGAAATGTCAATTTTTCAACCTAATTTTCCTATTTTCCAAAATCCATCTGTCGTCAGTTTCGAGAACTAGCTAATTGCATTTCGGAATAAAACAAAACACACACTACAGTAAATAATATTGCACGAAGGGCATGATCTGCAACAATGTTGACATATTTAGAGCTCAAATTAAATTGGTTATTAAAAACTTAACTTACTAATAATAATTTACAGGTTCGATTCTGTGGTGTGTAATTTTCTGGGTACAGCTGTGTATTGGAGGTGGTTTGCTGGCATTATTACCATTAGAAATGAAATATTATTGTCGTTAATGCCATGATGTGACTATTTTTCATTAATTATACATATTAATGCTATATTGATGATATGAAAGTAAAACGTTTTGGGGTTATATAAGTAGATGTAGAGAATAACTTAAATTAGATTTTGATTTCTATATTTTACAGAGTGGCGGCTATATATATATATATATATATATATATATATATATATATATATAGTATATGTTACTGAAAGCTATAAAATTTACGTAAGATAATAATATTATTAAAAATCAAATATTTTTATAGTTATTAATCGAGTGGGTTTGGTCTTTTTCATATATTTAATGGCGGTGTGGTGTAGATATTTATATGCGTGGTTCTCTTCAGTATTGGCTCGAGAGAGGGTATCTTTCATTATTATGGAAGCAAATAACTTTCAGAATGTCTGGTATTATTCATTGAAAATAAATCTGAAAAAAGTTTATTTGAACGTCTAATGAACTTAGTTTGCAGCATTTGCTGCACAAGCCACTAGTTGTTTGTAGTTTTAATTACCATAAGTATATGAGTTTAGAGCTATTTACGTAAGATCTGTCAAAAACGTTGATTATTATTGTTGTATAATGACAATGAGCATAGCCTATCAGAAGAATGAATGAATGGATTTCAATCTGTTCAAGTCTTCAAGAAAAAACTACACGCTTTCCAATTGGTTGCTAGGATACAATCAAGAGAATGTTCTTTACCTTGTTCTGCGGCGGCGGCAGCAGCAGCGGCAGCGGCGTCGAAGGCCGGAGGTTCCAGCTGGCTGACGACCTGGAAGACCTCCCCGATGTCCGTCTGCAGTTCCTTGCCCTCGCTGCGGCGCTGGAGCTGGTGGATCTGCTCCATCTGCAGATGCTTCATGGAGCGGACGTGCTGCAGCAGCTGCAGCTTGGCGCGGCTGGAGAAGCCGCACAGCGCGCAGTGGTAGAGGCGCGGCGCGTCGCAGAGCGCCTCGCTCTCGCGGAGGTGCATGAAGAGCAGGCAGCTGGCCTCGTGGCGCTGGCCGGCCGCGTGGAGCTGCAGCTTGTGCGCGCTGTTGGTGTAGTAGTCGCAGGCGTGGCAGCGCACTTGGATGCCGCCCGGCGACGCCACGTACTTGAGCTTCCACTCGTTGCGCGGGCCGCCCTCCTTCACGTGGTTCACGTGCTGCAGCCGCTGCAGGTGCTTGTCCGTCTTGCAGTGGAGCTGGAAGTTGGCCTTCAGGTTCGTCTTGTAGGTGCACAGCTTGCAGACGTAGTGGCCGGCCACCACGGCCAGGATCTCCTGCTCGCGGATCTTGGTGCGGTCTGCAGACAGGTGGTGGGACAGGGCTTCCAGGGAGTCGGTGGAGAAGGCGTTGCAGACGCAGCAGTGGAACAGGTGGGCGGGATTGGGGTCGGCGGGCTCCGGGGGCGGCTCCATGGTGTCGGGGTTGAGTCCCATGTCCATGTGGGGCGCCAGCTCCGGTGGGATGTGCGGCGGGAGCTGGCCTCCCGTCATCATCTGGATGAGGATGGCCTGGTTGTAGGCCATGTCGGCGAGCGCCGCCTCCGTGTGCGGCGGAGGCTTGTCGCCGGGCAGCGTGAGGCCGGGGTGGAAGTGCAGCAGCGACTCGAAGCTCTGGTGCGGGTGTTGCTGCTGCTGGTGCAGCGCGCTCAGCGTCTGCATGTGCTTCACGTTCTGCTGCAGCACCATCATGTTGTGCGTGTGCTTTTCGCTCGTCATGTGGATGCGCAGGTTGCGCGCCACGTTGGTCTCGTAGTTGCAGACGTCGCAGCGGAACGTGGGCTTGGGCTTCTGGCTCTGTACGCCGGCGGTGCTGCTGAGCGGAGTGTGGGCGTGGTGCGGATGGTGCGCGCCGCCCGAGCCCCCGCCCCCGCCGCCGCCCGCGCCGCCGGGACTCACCAGGCCGCCTTTGCCCGCCGACGGCGCCAGGCCGGGCCCCGTGATGGCCGACTCGCCGCCCGACACGCCGCCGTTCTGCAGCTCCTGCATGTTGTTGAGGTGCTTGTCGGACTGCATGTGGATGCTCAGGTTGCCCTTGGTCGTCGTCGAGTAGTTGCACACCTCGCAGCGGTAAGGCTTGTAACCGCACGTGTAGGTCTCGCCGCGCGCCAGCCTCGGGTGCGGCTGGCCCGCGATGCAGTAGATGCACGATGTCTCCGTCTCGGGATGCTTCTCCTTCATGTGGATCTCCAGTGTCTCCTGGTACTTGTAGTGCCAGTTGCACTTTGGGCACTTGAGGGTCTTGCAGGAATTTCGAGAGTGCATGCCGGCTAGGGGGCCGCCGACGCCCCCTAGGCGGGAGGAACTGAGGATGAGCTCGCACTTGGCGCACTCCACGCCGCTGGGGCGGCCGCCCATGTGGTCCGGACACACCCCGATGGTGGTGCCCGTCAGGAAGTTGGGCGGCGGCTGCGGGTACGGCAGCGATGTCGGCGTGCTGCCTGCCGTCGCCACGGACGCCGCGGCCGCCGCCGCCGCGGCGGCGCTAAGCAGGGGGCTCAGCGTCGACCCCGGCGAGGGGCTGGCGCCGGGGGAGACGCTACTCCGGCCGTTGTTGCCGGACGACGCCGCCGACGCCGAGATCGGACTCTTGCGCGTCAGGTCCATCACACTATTAATTCCGACGCCAATCATCCTACTATTATTATTAGTATTATTAATAGGATTATTATTACTACTAGAACTACCGTTTTGAGGTAGGGAGACCGAAGTCTCAGGAACATGTTGATTCTGGACGTTGGGGGACGTGGCGCAGCTGTCGTGGGAGGCCCGGCGGTGCACGACGAGGCTCTCGGCCTCCAAGTGTCCCGAGTTCTCACTATAGTCACTCTCCTTGTTCTTAGCCTCGTCGCCGGCCTGCGCCTCGTCCTTGGCGTCCCTCTGCTGCATCTTGTCTAGGGGCGCCACGCTGACGGGCGACAGCGGCTCCAAGAACGACACCAGGGGCTCCTTGTCCTTCCCCACGCACTGGATTATGGCGGACGCGTTCTTGTGGCCCAGAATGTCCTTCTCGTCCTCCAGGAGCGCCACGTTGTGGTCGCCCATCGCATGCGCCACGAAGGACTTGGCGTACCCGAACGACAGTTTGCATATAAAACACATTAGAATGGGCTTTACAGGAACTGAGGAGCAATCTTTGCCGGAGTACTTCTCGGACTTCTTCTGCACGAGCAGCTGCTTGGTCTTTGCCTTGTCCCCGCCCTTATCACCTTCGTTGTCACCACCACAATTACCACCGCCGGCGGCCTCCGACTTGCCGTCGTCACTATCACCACTTTTATTATCACGAACAGTGAAAACCCTGTAACTGTGCATAATCGGTACTTCAGGAACTATCTTCTTGTCTTGCAGGACGTTGTTGGCCGCGTACGTGGCGGCCGCGCTCCCGTACAGCGCGTTGTACAGCGAGGGGTTGCGAGACACGTAGAAGGCGTTGGCGATCTGCGGGAACACGAAGGACTGCGACAGGCTGACGCCCCGGCCGTCCACGATGCAGCCGTCGCCGATGATCTGCGGCAGGTCCGCCAGGCTCGAGGCGTCCTCCTCGCTCAGCTCGCTGTCTTCGATGATGTAGGCCGAGCCGTCGGGGTTGTACACGATCTTGCCGTCGAACTTCTCCACGTCGCTCGTCCCGCAGGAGTCGTCGCCGGCGTCGAGGGTGAAGGAGGGATCCACCGCCGTCGTCGACGCCGCCTCCCTCCTCTGCTTGGACGACTCCTTCCGCTCGTCGTCCGACGACGCCTCGTCCTCCTCCCGCATTCTGGTGGCGGGGGGCGGCTGCACGGCGTCGTCGTGCAGGAACTTGCTGCCCGTGGGCGGCGACAACATCCGCCTGTCGTCATCGTCTCTGCCCGCGATAACCGCGGCCGGCGGCGACGCCGACGCCTCCTCCTCGGGACTCATGTCCTCGCTGTCCGAGTCCTCGTCCGCGTCCCGCTTCCGCTTCCTCTTCCTGCGTGCCGTCTGCGAGGTAGAGTTGTCGCCGGGCTGCACGTCTCTGTCCTCACCAGCGTCCTCCTGCTCGTCTAGCGGCGCCCCGGCCGTGGGGGTGGGCATGGCGACCGACGACGCTTCGGTAGTCGCTGCTGCTCTGTGTCGTCAACCATCACATGCTGGCATGCTCGCGGGCTCCAGTCTGCAATCAAACAGAACGCGTTAGAACACGTAACAAATTTGCTATACATAAAGAGTATCTACAAAAAGAAATTATAGCCAATATATTACATTCATTAATATTATAAAATCCGGAGATAATTTACAGTCAAGTGACATGCAACCATCACATAACTATGGCATCGAACGACTATGAGAAACTTGCGATTATCTGCCCTATACGAAAGTTAAGGTTACCACTATTTATCCTACCATAAAATGACGGAGACGAAAACTCTCCTCCCACATGTTCCAATCACGAACACAATACAAAACCAGAATATAAAACAAGATGACCCATGTTTGAGCACTAACAAGCATCCGAAATAAGAAAGAGAATGATGAAGAAAACACTGACAACATTTAGCTGAGAGACAATACCGAAGCTATTTGCCTGAAAATTTTATATTGGAAAGCTTACTGAAGTCCAAGAAAAGGCTAAGGTGACTTAACATTAGCTTGTTCTTTCATCGAATCTATGTCACTGAAGATCTAGGTATTAGAAGATATGTTACAATTTCTTTCATTGAACGAAAATAACTAATTTAGCTTGCTTTCACTCTCCTTAAGGGTATATGTACGAGAACGACCACAAATATTATCAGAAAATGCAGGCTCTAAATTTCTAAAATGTTGTAAGGAAATGAACTCACAATTGAACAAAAATTACAAGGTACCACAACAAGACTTATAGAACTTAAATATCTGATAAAGGTATACAAAAAGATTACCAATAATATTTTTTAGAATTCACTTTTTATTTTAAATTAAATTTTCCAAAATTTGACAATTTTCACACATATTATTTCATAACTCTACAACCATTAGAGATAGAATTCTGAAATTTTTCTACACTGATTTAACATGCATTTATGCAAACGATAGACTACAATAATGCACATTTCTTTGAAAAATTAGGTCACAAAACAATATGAAAATTTTAATGTATTTTATACAGGACAAATAAAAAATTAACTGTATTAAAATAAACAACTCTACATGTCTGAGAGTAGTCTACTGTTCAGAAATAAGTGTTTATTACATGCAGGAAAAAATATTAAAAATATCAGAGAGACCATAACAATGTTATTGTTACCAAATGATATAACTGCAGAATTTGTTTCCCCCCATAATTTGATAAAACTGGATTGAAAAATATTATTAGTAACCATTTTTATAATTTTAACAGATATTTAAGTTCTAATAAGTCTTGTTGTGGTACCGTGTAATTTTTGTCCAGTTGTGAGTCCATTTTTTTTTACAAAATTTTAGAAATTTAGAGCCTGCGTTTTCTGATAATATTTGTGGTTGTTCACGTACATATACCCTTAAACTAAATAATTGTTCATAATATTCACTATTACATGTCTACTGAATACGTTAGGCTCTCACTATTTTAATATCCATATTGTTACTCCGATAATTTATAATAACAATTTTTGTTATTCACTCTTGTGTATGTTACATACCCCCTTCAACTCTCACGCTTACTCCAATTTCACAAAGTTAATTACAATATTAATAGAAATGAAATGCCGCTCTTCAGCGCTTAATTTCCGTGAGAAAGTAAAATAATTTCTTTAAATTATTTTCTTATTACATTACTGTCCATAGGCTAACGATAATATTCGGATCCTAAAACTTTATGTGGTTTCATAACGATAAACAGGTACAATGAGGGACATGATAGTTGAGCGGCTCGACTATTTTCCAAGTCAAAGAATGTCACATTGCGCATGCTCCGAGCCGAAAGTTTCGGCTCGTTTGATGAGGAGATATTCGCTTCGCTTTCCGGTTTAAGTATTACGTAATTACATGTCGAGAACAGTGGCGTGCCGTACATGGAAGGCAAGGGACGTATTGCTTCCTCTGTTCATAAAGCGAGAAAGACTAAATTTATTGCAGAAATTACATTTTAATCGTAAAAACTATGAATTCTCTAATCTTAAAATGTCACAATTTTTTTTCTCTGAGCGCCTGTCCTTGTCGAGACGGATTAGTTATTCATATTTTATAGAAAAAAAAATACTGAAAACCATTCGCAGTATTGAGGACGTCTATGCCCAGGTCATCGATGATTTTGCTGCAAAGGAAAGGAGAATTGCTTTGTTCTTCAAATATATCGTCGTTGTCCCTGCAATAACTCCTATGTGCAAAATATTAAATTTTCAGTAGGAAGAAAAAATACATTTATTCATCCTATGGCAGCCGTACATTTCTTCATTGCATTTAATTATTTAACATAACGTAATTTCCCTCTCATTAATCACATATAGCAAAAAAATCTTTTCACAAAACACTAAACACAAAGCTATGTTTGAGACATATGGGGATGCCATACCAGTGGCGGTTCCTCGGGGGAGGGAAGGAAGGAACGTCCTCCTCACATTTTCTTCTTTTGAAAGTAAATACCAAATAAAATATGTGCCTTGAAATTCGAGGAAGATTCGATAATTTTTAAGTTCACAGCTATAAGAAAAACTCGGTTGATCGAGTTTTAAACGACGCGCGCTCATGTGCCGTAGAAAACTGTGAGAAAAATGCGAGATTTTCTGTGTGGAGGAAAGGCACTCCATTCCTCCTCTACTGCAGTTAACACACATAGACAACAGCGCACTAGCGGCCAGAGAAAGAAGCAGAGTTTTAAAGCAAGTAAATGAACGGAGAGGAAGGAGATCCTCCTCTGAATCAGCGTATGGACGGGAAATAGAAACCGACTGGCCGTGCAGCAAGCTCGCTACTGCTGCCACCTAACGGTGTTGCATTCAACCAGACTATAACATATCTAGGAGGAGACACAACAAAAACAGTTTTAATACAACGCTATGAAAGACACCACATAAACTTTCTTAAAATTATAAATCAAAAATATTATTCATTGCACTTTATATAGGCTACTATTCATGGTTTGAAACTTTCGTGGATATTTGAAAGTTTTAAAGTCGGGTTTATGTAAAACAAAGAGGAAGTAGTTTTACCTAGTTGGCCCCTGAAATTCACTTCTATTCATTGTTTACTAGACAGGGTAACAGCCAAGTTGTCAGTTTTGTACAAATATATTTTAAATTGAAAGTACTCCAAACTACATCATTTTTAACATAAAAAAATTAATCGGGCACCGGCAGCTTTGAACAATAATGATAGTACGACTTTACAAGAACTGATATTCTTCAAAAGCATGTGCTACTGAACTTGTAAAATGTACATGTGGCAACACAGACCACGTGGGTGGGTGCAGTGTTCTCGCTTTCCTCAGATTATTTCCCATTCCCATTTCCATTTCCGTAAAACGGTTCCGGTTACAAGTTAGTAGCTAGTCTCTTCCAACACGTGTGATGCTGTAGTGTGCTCGAAAAATGCTACGAGGTTGTGAATTTCCTTGTAATTGTTAATTTGCGCAATTATGCAACAATGAATGGAAGTGAAAACATAATATATTTTGGACAATTTAGGAAACTCAATTTACAAGAACAGATTATTGCTATACAGAAGGGAAGACCAACCCCAACACTACCTGATCATGCATGTAGGCTAATTTGTAGCATGTTTCATTCAAGAAGGTGTCATTTCTCGCTGTTAACTTCTTTTCTCCTCTTAAGAAATATGCAGGAGCCGCCACTGTGCCATTCATTTGTTGACTATACTGATTTTTTTAAAATTACGATTCTTCGAGTAGATACACGTGCAAAGAAATAATTACTCCTGGACCGGAAGTAATCAATTCACTTTCTTACGTAAGTGTTTTTCAATGATATACTGTATATAAGTTACGGTTATTATAGAGAGACTTTTTAATTTGTAAATCAAAACAATACAACTCGCAACGCTATAAAAATCAACAATAAGCTGCAACGTATTAATATCGACGTAATTTACTCCATAAAAACATACTACTGAAGGCGAAGAAACATTACAGCTGCTTTTATTTCACAGATAATGGCTACCTACCTCCATACTGAATCCAAATTAGAAATCCATTCTAGTTTTCCGGCACTAGATCACCGTCCTCTAATTAACAACGTTTGTGTATTTTCTCCACTAGCATTTTATATTCCATTGTGAAGCCGCGTTGCGTTGTTCTTTTTTTGCCTGATCAACGGCTTCTTGGTGTCGCGAAAGGGTTACATCACGTGAAAACTCTCCTTCACTAAATAACAAACTGCCAATGTCAGACCTAACTCGCAAGCATTGCCACCACAGTTGTTTTTATGCGTTAAAATGGCTGAGGGTACATTTGTAGTGACGTCACGAACATGTGTCCGAAACCAAGCCGAATTCGTTTGCCGGCTATTGCAAATTCGCCATTTTTCAGGCCGAGATTGTGTTTTGTTTGCGACGGTGTAAAAAGGACAACAATTAGAAAACGCTGTTCGTTTGTTTTGCCCCGTGTACTAAAAAAACAATATCTAAGCGACTATTCCTTGAAAGAACAAAGACAATGCTTCCTTCTCTCCTTTCATTTAATAAAAACAGTTTTTATGGTAAAAGAAGTGAGGCTTTGATACACTGCTTTCAGTTACACGATCCTCCCAGCTCGAAAGAATTTCGATGGCCAAAGGAACAAAGGCATAAATAAAAGCTAACTTATTGCATGTACACACAGAGTACGGTGGCCTTTATGTGTTGCTTACATTTAGAGTGGAGGGTAAAAAACCTCCAGACGCCATTCAAAGGCGTTAGTTTGCAAAACGACCACGCACAATTTAGTTCAAACTTGACCAATAAATTTAGTTACTCTTCTAAGAAACAATTTTTCCCGTAACTATTTTCGATGCTGGTAGAAAAAATCTATACTTTTTCAACCTCAATTTCGTAAATGCTAATCTCATCTTCAGAATCTAACCTCAATTTCTGAAAATGTAAATTCAATATCGAAAATGCACCAACTTAGAAAAGAATGAAGTCAATTTAAGAATTCAAGTGCTTTATTATTTTTTAAGCTTTATATATATTTTTATTTTCTTGGGTTATTTTACGACGCTGTATCAACATCTAGGTTATTTAGCGTCTGAATGATATGGAGGTGATAATGCCGGTGAAATGAGTCCGGGGTCCAGCACCGAAAGTTACCCAGCATTTGCTCGTATTGGGTTGAGGGAAAACCCCGGCAAAAACCTCAACCAGATAACTTGCCCCGACCGGGATTCGAACCCGGGCCACCTGGCTTCGCAGCCAGACGCGCTGACCGTTACTCCACAGGTGTGGACAGCTTTATATTCACACTATATGTAAATCTTATTATATACATAATAAAATAAAATTTATTCTTCACATTCCCTCACGAGAACAGAAGGAAAATAGTTTACCTACACAGCTATTCAATGAACAAAGTTTATTGACAACATTCGTACCACGGTAAAAAAATAATTGTTAGCATAATAATAATTTATATTATTTAGGGCAATTACATCCAATTTAATATAATATTATTCAGAATAAAACTAATTTAAACAATAAATCTTTCCATAGTAATATTTATATTTTCCAAAATTAAACTCCCTTTTTCTGAAATTCACTTTGCATCTTCCTAACTTTATATTACACTATTTCCGAAACTGAAATTACTTTCTCCGAAATTGTTACACTTTTTCCAAATATAATTTTGAACATTTTCAGAAACTGACTTTGAAAACGTCTATCATTCTATGCAATACGAAATATGACACAAAGTAATTTAAAAATAAATTATTTATTTCCATGGCTCTCGATGTTTGAGCTTTAAAAATTCCGAGTTAATAAAAACAAGAGTATTGTTTGACAAAACATTCAGTAAACATTTGTCCATGTCACCACCTGTTTAAAAATTTTAATAAATTGAGGCGTTCAGAGCTAAAGTGGATCAAGTCCATGAGACGTACTTTTGAGACAATAGGACTTAAAGTTAAGTTGTTCTAATGGATTGTCTAATTTGACTAGCAATAATTTTATTGCTCCATTCTCAAATTCTAGATTTATAAAATATAAATAATTGTGATGTTAATTGATGCAACGCTTTGGTGACTTGATCCACTATGGCTCAGAACATCGTGAACAAATAATCTGAGCCAAAAGTGACTGGTGTCACCTACCGGCGAATGCTTGGAATTAAGACTTGATCCATTACTGCTCGGGAAAGATCAAACTTCAGATAATCAGAAAATGAATTGAACTGAATTTATGAAAATTTGTGACTTGATCCACTTTAGCTCTGAACGCCTCGAAGGAAGTCATTCGTATGATCCACAATTAAGTTCTTTATAATCTCAGGCAAATAACTTGAAGAGGATATTAACACGCAATCCGTAAAGCAATTTTAGAATAAAGACTTATGTCTCATACGTGATTTATAACATACGAGTACGAATGGAATTGAATTAAACAATTCTGCTTATGCCAGAACATTATATAAGCACCATAACATCATAGTTATTTTACAAATAAAAACACATACAATCAGATAGTAATGCACTATCTTGGATGCAATGACAAGACACCTGCAGAAGGCTATTTAAGAACTGTACGTTTATGTGCGCTCGATTATAATAAAACTCCATAACACTTCTATATGACGTCACTTCCAAGTTTTGATTAAGGCAATAACATTTTTATAAATGTCAAGTAGTAATCAAAGAAATATGCAGCAATAATATTTTTCAGTTATAAGGGAACAACTTAGAAAACTTCATTGGTCTGCCAATGCGTGAATATTAATGAATGACACAATATACTATTCACCTCCTCCTTCCTAATTGTCAGGCAATAGTAGCGCGTACTGATAGCAATGATGTGTCAAATGACTTGTCAATCTGTAGCGATAATGGTTCAGAATATTTTGAGGGAAGCACCAGACTCCGTTTCCAGCACAGTGGTAATGTTTAGTAACTTCCTACAACGGAGTTTTGCCAGTTGTAGGCCTATAGAATGTATGACTAATACAATTACCTTAATATTCCTTCCCACTAAAAATAAATTACTATAAAGTACGCAAAGTTCTCTTGAAATTAAAATATAATTAAATAATAATAATAATAATAATAATAATAATAATAATAATAATCGGATAATTCTTCTTCCACTTTCTTAAGTAAGCGGATTTATTAGCATTTAAGACATTAACGTTATACATGAGCCAGACTCGTCACGATAGTTCTACGACAAAAATCTGGTGAACACAACGTCAAACGTCTGTCGCATTCACAACGGACAAACGTCATACTCTGGAATCGAACCTGACCGTATTTATTACGCAACGAGCTGAGTGTATTAGCCATCAAATAATAGCCCTATTTTACCATGAAGTTATTATTCAACGTATTTTTACGTAGTTACGTCCAGAAATAAAGACACTCGCAGTAGCAATAAATTCCAAAAACTTACTTGTCTCAAAGAACGAACTGAGTGCCTTAGCCATCAAATAATAGGCCTAATGTTCCACGAAGCTATTATTCAACGTATTTTTACGTAGTTACGTTCAGAAATAAAGGCACTCGCAGTAGCAACAAATTCCAAAACTTACTTGTCTCAAACAACGAGCTGAGTGCCTTAACCATCAAATAATAAGCCTACTTTTCTACGAAGTTATTATTCAACGTATTTTTACGTAGTTACGTCCAGAAATAAAGACACTCGCAGTAGCAACAAATTACAAAAACTTACTTGTCTCACAGAATATCCAATAACTCACTTTCCTATTGCGGAACATAAAACTGATTGCAGTCTTGAAATTTGCGAAGAACGCTGTATACAGTTACTATTCAACCCTTTTAGTGACGTGTGCGTTCTTAATACGTGAACTGAGAAATGTCTAGGTACGCGTCGGGGCAGTCCTACATGAAATAATCGTTCTCTTTGTCGTGGTTATCAAATGTAAGAGGTGAATGGAAGAGGTGAGGCTTAAGATAAGAAACGACGACAACTGACTTCATTATATCTTATAGGCACAGCCGTTATTCTTTATGTACATTACAATTTTTTTTACAAATAAAGTTTCAAGATCAAAGATTTAATATATGAAATAACACGCCTAAATGTTGTAACTAAACTTGATTGCGCATTTCCGTTACGTTCAAAATAGTAGGTAAATATACAACGTAAAGCTTCAAACAACTCTGAAAATAAAGCATTCATTTGTTAGATTTTATTACGAAAGCATGTACGACGGAAACACCCAAATTAGCAATGAAAATGTATACATAACACATTGCTAATGCCGTGTGTTGCTTCTAGTACATGACATAACAAGAAATACATTAGAATTAAGTATGAATTTCTAAAAATAAAATACCTGCAGTGTATATACATGACAGCTTTAATAAATCCTTGATTTTTACATTAAAAAATGGGTGGAGTTCTTCGACTGCAAACCCAGGGAACCAAGTTCGGTTCTCGACTAAGAAGTGCAGATTTATCTCCGTTTTATAGAAATGCAATTTCTTTGCATTGTGTTAATGCTGTTCTGTTTTAAGCTGTGGGTTTTCGTAATTTTGAGCACGTTGAAATTTTTTTAATGTGGATAACTGCAAGGTTTCATAGTCTTCAAAGAACTAAGGCCAAAACAGATCAGGTTCATTTGATAAAAGGGGAGCAATAATAATAATAATAATAATAATAATAATAATAATAATAATAATAATAATAATAATAATTTCTTTCTTTCTTTCTCTCAGTTTAAACTCTCCCTTCTAGGCGCATTTACACGACCCACGCCACCCGGGCCTTACAGGGCCGCGACCTGTCGGGAGAGGTATTAAGCTATGGATCACATACATACTTTTTTGACCACACAAGGACATGGAGGGCCTCCCGGATGAGGGATCAGCTGAATGCCAGGGCTACCTCCGACACAACACAAACATTTAAGACATTACACATCATTCACTCACACATATGAAAGGATTAAAGGAAGGATCGCCGTCCATGGCCGGACTTTCAAGAGGTACAATCCCGGTATTTGCCTGAAATAACTGAGGAAACCATGGAAAACCTCAGTTAGGATTGTCGGCCCCTGGGATCGAACCCCGGGCCTCCCGAATGCGAGGCCAGCCCTCTACCACGCCGCGCTAGCCCCAATAATAATAATAATAATAATAATAATAATAATAATAGAGTAGGACCTCTATTATCCGTGGTAATGAAGGGGGTGAACTGAACGGTTAATCGGAAAAATCGGATAATCCGTATCATAAAATATTTTCGTAAATTGAGTGAATGATACTTGTACTTTCGTAATTTTCTCCGTGATCTTGTGTTTAACTTGCAAGGTAGTGGATCAGAAGTTCATTCATTCAAGTTTGGTTGACGACCGTTTTTAAAGGGCAAGAAAACTCCTTTTAATTGCTGTCAACGGAAAGATAGGAATAATATAGGTCTCATGTTGTAGATTTACATACTTTATATACTTTATCCTTGATTTTTTATTAAATCGCGCATAGTTGTAACACCAATCTCGTATTCTGATTCGAGATAAGTCAATGAGTCATAGTTTCTCTTTCCCCAAACTACTCAATTATTTGCATTTTTTTCGATACTTAGCACAACATGTTTTCTTTGACATTTTGGAGTACATTTTATATAGAAGTTGAGTAGACCATACTATGTAAATGAAAAGGCATGTAATAACACTCTCTAAAAGAAGAAATATGTACTAAAATAAGGTAAAGTAGTACTTCATATGTTTATGCAGCAAAAAAAAGCGAGAGACAGTTGGATAATCCGTTAATCGGTTAATAGAGTGACTGATAATCGGGATTGTACTGTAATAATAATAGTAATAATGATAATTATAATAATAATAATAATAATAATGATAATAATAATAATAATAATAATAATAATAATGAAAATAAGAATAATAGGCCTACACACTCTTCCAAAAACATTACTGAATTTATGTATTTTGTTTGTGAACAGCTTATCAACATAGTTCGAAGTTATAAGATTTTCAATAAAACCAATGTCAAATGATAAAAATGGATACATTTTGATTAATATTTACGACATTTTTAATTAAGCTTACCAGAATATATCGTTTTATTCGTCAGTATTAAACGGATAAACTATTGTATATTAAATTCTAAATCTATTTACACGCTTAACAATGATTTTTGTCTAATTAGTCTGTAGTTTTGGTGTTTTGAGAAATGCCTGAGCATTTTCTGTAATATTTCTGGGGGCAAATATAATTCGTTAAATTTATCTTATTTCGCTCATTCCTGCCAGAGAGCGCAATACGCTCAACAAACTATGCGGTCGCAGTGACAAAGAATCACTTTTCGCCCCAGTGCACTCTTATACTTTCTATTCCTTAAACTTCTCTCTTCCCCTTCCCACCGTGTTCTGTTAGCGCGAAGTCATGCAAAAGAAAAATGAAATAATTTTGAATTTTGAAAAGTTAATTTTAGGCTCCATTGTTTGCAGAAACTCTTCTTCTTTCAATTCTGCAACTTGTTTTTGGTTTTGACAAACCAAAGAATTTTCTTCTCTTTCTACAGCAATCCTGGGCACTAATAACTCAATTGAGTCACTGCAGACTACCCCTTAACTCCTCACTCTACCTTCCCCGGCTGGTGCGGTACGAGTAGACAGGAAGGTCAGTGACGGATTGCAGCAGGCGGGCATCATAGCTTTTACGAACTTTCGGCTCTCACTGGTCGCCTAAAATCCAACACTGATACACAAAGCCTTACTGTGCGTTTGTTTATAAGGCGGTGTAAGCGAAAAGACATGAGCGAGGGCTTCTCCATCCCTTTCACTTCCCTCTTATGCCCAGGGCTGCTCTAGAGCTTCACTTTCCATTCTCTGATACACGCATATTTAAGATCTTCCTCAATCTCTTCCAAACATCTTAGTGGAGATTATCCAAATGCCCAGGGCTATACAGTAGGATACAACAGATTAATGCTATGCTATAATTTTTAGAACAATAGAAAAAAAGAACAAAATCACTATAAGTCTAGTATATACAGTCACGAAGCTTGGTTTGTTGAGGGTACTAGAAACAATAGACTGTGCCGGTACTATTTCGCATTGTCTGTAATGAGGAGACAGTAGCGATCCTAGTGGTTAGCAACTATCTTTGGATACATTTTCTCTACGCATTGAGCTTCATGACTGTATGTACTAGACTGTGCTATAATGTTGTACAACATATAAAATATGGATATTGCGATAGTTGTTTTCTTTACAGTCCGACACGGTTTAATAAACTAGTGTGGCATTCAAATCATTCTAACCTATCTGATGATATTTTCCCCTCTTTCTTAACTGTAAATGGGCACATTGGGCACATTTTGTATATTCGATTCCCTAACCGTTTCAAATGTTCATCATTTTACCTTTTAGGTGTGTTTCCAAATTATATGTAATACGCTTTGTCAAATCTGGCAACCTTTTCATAAGGGAAGCTAAATTTATATTTATATTATATAGTACAAATTTAGTATGACTCGGATTTAAGTGTTTTTGTAGTCCACAACAATATGTATTGGTTGACATTAGTGCATGGTGAATTCCTGCACGCAATTTGTTACTTATGAGCACGATCTGACCAACTGTCTTTTACAGTGTGTAAATGTGAACAATATCTAACAAGACAAGATAATACATGTTATAATATGATGGCCCAATACAAAATGAAAAGGACAAAGAATAAGATATAATAGTCCTGTATAAATTTCCATGATAAGAAGATATGAACACTTATGTAAAAGTTTACAAAGAGCCGCATGGGTAATGATAAGTTTTCTAACGAATTCTAAATGGTAATCGAGGAAAAGAAATGGAAGCAGATGTATAAGAAATAATTACTGAACATCAAGGGCTGAAAAATAAAGGATAGTGATAGTAAGGAAGAATTCATATAGAGGACACGAAGGCTTGATAACTGTCATCTCAACACAGAAGCAGCAGCATCAGCAATGTTTGCAGGTGACACGTAATCATACAAAATTCTTTCAGAGAAACACAAAATTTGGATTTAGATAAGAGGCCTAGGGAATTGGAGAGTGCTGAAGTCTCCCCTCTTGCATACAGAAGATCCTTCTCGACAATGAATGATAGTGTAGCTCCTTTCTGCTCACTTGTCTTGTCATAAACTGTACATATATTTACAAAGGGTTGTAGCCTACTGAAAATCATGAGCAACACATTGCTATAATTTCAATTTCAACAATGTATCAAAAACGATTATATGATCATAATCTACAGACTTTATACTATGTATTGACATATTTTGACGTTATTAACTTCTATCATGTGACCACAGGCAATATTTACGAAATGGTTGACAACGATGGTTCGTTTCGACAGCATGTTGTCATTAAATTCCTTGTTAAAGAAGAAAAATCTACTGCTGAAATTCACCTCAGACTTCAGCGTGCATACGGAGATGTGTGCATGGGCGCCAGCAGTGTTAGGAGATGGGTGAAACATTTCGAGCATCCAAGATGAGCCTCGTAGAGGTCGCCCTCGAACTGCCTCCACGGAACGCAACAAGGAAAGAGTTGATGAGTTGTGGGATGTATTTTGGTTGAACTTCTTGAACCTGGACAGACCATAAATGCTGTCCGCTATATTCAAACAGTTTTGAAGCTCCGTCGTGCATTGCGCGAGAAATGTCCTGAAAAGATCATCCTGCAACACGATAACGCGTGGCCTCACATTGATCGTATCACCGTGGAGAAAATCAGAGCATTTGGGTGGGAAACTCTTCCGCAATCTTCCTACAGTCCCGACTTGGTACCCTCCGACTAACATCTTACCGGTTCTGTAAAGGAGCAGCTGCGAGACGCTGGAGGACATCCGGAAAGCAGTGCGTCAGTGTCTTCGGGAAGATGAAACGGACTTATACAGCAAAGAAATTTTCAAACTTACAGAACGGCGGGAAAAATGTGTGCAAAGAAATGGAGACTATGTTGAAAAGAGACAGAAAAGTCTATAGGTTAAGATGATGTAGGCTACCTGGTTTGTCTAAAAAAAAAATAAATGAAAATTAAGATTTATAACAATGGGTTGCTCATGACTATCAGTATGACCCTTAACATAAATATTTTTAAATAGACCTAGATACTAGACATATGTGATAAAATACTCATTGTTAAATATTAAATATCGTTACTAAGAGACCAGAATAAATCACGACATTAGCGAACAAAGACTAATGACATCGAGAGATCGTTTATTACAGTTCGCATTTCCTCCATGTAGTTAGCACTGGCTTCTCGAGACAGAATTCGAAGGCTAAGGTGCCCAGGCGCCAATCCCCGGGCAATTTCAAAGAAATTATATCAGACGAACCACATCGTTCTTAAACACAGCATTTATTAAAATAAATACTTTACGTAATTCCCAACCACTCAACATTTATTAGAAAGAATGAAAGCAATGCGAAGCCTACAAAAAAGTCGTTACACTTTTGTTTCAAATTGATGCGTGTGTGCGTGCGAGAAAACAAAAGAGTTTGTCATGTTTCCCCCTTTTAACCGTTCGACTATTATAAAGACGCCAGAAGAAACGGATAAACGGTGCGTTCCCACGAACAAATCATGTTAATTATTATCTTTTTTCCCACTGTACCTCATACTCTGATAGTTCTCTTTGATTTCTGTCTTGTTCTAGGGACGATGCGGTCAGGCATTATATGGCCACAGACGGAGCCTTTTTGTAAGGGGAATTAACGAGAAAGAAAACTTAGAATCACACATAATTATTGCAAGGTACACATTTACCTTGGAGCACTCAGTCCGGGAATTTAATATTGCTTGGATTAGTAGGTCGAATCTGTGATGTATGCTGAAGTCAGAGAACAATCACGAAATTTAGTGTTTTTTTTTTTAATGCCGTGAGCTTTAATATAATAAGTATCTATGATTTTTTATTGTCTGCTAAAAAAGCTTTTATACCTGACAACGAAATACTTGAGAATAAAGCACAAAACTATAGGAGACGGTGGCTGGATTCAAGAAGAAGAAAAAGAAAAACACGCAACATTACCTTCGCTCCTTCCCTCTACGGATAAAAATATAATAATTGAGAACTGGATACAAAAATGAGAATAAGGAAATCTATATAACTTACGAATCTATATAACTTACGAATTCTGTAGAATTTATAAAAGACTGAAACAACCAAACTCCGTTGCAAGTTAATAATATAAATCTTGAAGGAACGAAGCCAGATGCCTCGAAGATATCAATTATCGAAAAACTAGATATCTCCCTCCCGCATACCGCTTCCGTTTAATAAAGAATCTTTATTATAGCCTACAGTGAATTTTAATTTGGCGTATCCTTATAGAAAAATGGATTTATATAAAAGAACAAGAAATTCTTTTCCCTCATCCCAGCATACAGTTCTCTAATGATAGATCTTACAAGCTTCTTTAACACAGATATTGTTATAGCCAACTGATTTCATACGGTAGCGCTCTCCAGACATCTAATTCAGTTTTTCCTTTTTTTCAGTAGGCTACAAGAAATTAACTTTGTAACAGCACCTTCGTCATTTGATAAATAGGCCTAAATATGTCAGCAATTCTTGTTAATTAGATAGATTAATCATGCCAATGGCATCCTGAAGAGATTAAGAAGATGTTTCGACAGACGTAGTCAAGTTATAATCATAATCAGCAGTAGTAGTTAATTGCAACTTAAGCCTATAAGGCTCATCACTATTGTCCTGATGTTGGCACTTCTTAGTACATTATGCAACAAGCCTATAATGATAGTAATTAAGACGCAAGTATGATTGTTTATGAAACGAGCGCAAGCGAGTTTCATAATTTTCATACGAGAGTCTTAATTACCATTATAGGCAAGTTTCATACGACTTTTTATGCTGACCATATTTCTAACTTGAAAGTATTGAAAATTAGGTCTTTTTATAGTTATGTGCGAACTGACCTGAATTGTGAGATGTGCGCAGACGCGAAAGTATTGATTTTTTCCGAGGTCGAATGTCATTGACGTTGGCACAGAATAAGAATGAACATTAGTCTGATATAACCTGGAAATTGATTTAGAATTGAAAAACGAGATGACAAATTGAATTTATTTGAATGTTATTTACAATTAACGCTAATTATTATAGTAACAGAACATAACCTTCTGCGACAGTATTGGATTTCCAGCCTCCGTGACTTTTCGCTAATTGTCTGTCGATTGCATATCCGAGAATAATCGATATAACGGTACAAAGCTGACTTGTGATTGGCTGAAGACCTGTACTTTAATGAGCAGGTGTACTTTAATGACATGCATTAAAGGACTGCTACCAGGTGTATAATTACTACATTTCGGCATGGTCGAGCATAAAATACTTAAAATAATCAGGCAAACAAATACAATTGAAATATGAAAAAAGCTCTGTAAATTTTAAAAAAGGTTACAATAGGCAGGCAAAAAACGTAATTAAAGGCATGAAAAGACACTGTAAATTTAGAAAAAGACACATCGGTAATACATTTTATCAACTAGTTTATATAATGTCCAGCAACACGTGTTGTCACAGGTAGCACATTACCACAATATATTTGAATTTTCTCTCGGACATAAATGTTTTCATCGCAGAAAAATATCGTTTTACATAAACTGATGTAACTGGGGCATATTTGAAGCAAGCTAGTGTAGGCAAACTACTGCCTATCACAACACTGTAATATCATTTTTATTGAATACTCTATCACTCTCATTTAGGGGAGTGCAAGGATTTTTGTATATTGGTATTTATAGCAATGAAATTATTATTATTATTATTATTATTATTATTATTATTATTATTATTATTATTATTGATAAACTTTTATTAATTGGCAGACTTATTTTATTTCCTATAAGCCAGTACTCATAGTCAATCGCTAAATAGTTGCACTTTTCGTTAGTGACATTTTGGGTGGACAGGAGATTTTAAGCATACTTGTAGTTCCGTTTGTATAATAAAATAAGTTCTACAAAAGTTGTAACATTAACTCGCAGGTGAGAAAGTAAATTGAAGGAAATTAAAATGTTGGTTTTTAAAATCAATTAAAATTGCAAATAAATAAACTTTCAATCAATTTTTAAGATACAAAAAATGCAGAACTAGGTACTTATTCTTAAAATAGGCAGCGAGAGCTTACATGAGCAAAATAAAAATTGATCCTATCACTTCTAACCATCTCGAAAATGTTCATTTGCGGACAAATGTTTATTTGAAGTTTTTTGCTAGTATTAGTCTGTAGTTTTAATCTTTAAATTATTGACCGTCACTTTTTAGTTACTCTGTATTTATTGCAGTCATTTTTATAAATAAGAATATATTGATAAAGATATTATTATTGTAGATAATAATATTAATATTATTACAATTATTTATTTATTTGTTTATTTATTCTGGTGTAGTTAAGGCCATCAGGCCTTCTCTTCCACAACACCAGGAATACAAATACAATAATAGAAATAAACAGAGAAAAAAATGCACTATATACAAAGTAAAGCTACATAAGAAATAGAGAGAGAGAGAGAGAGAGAGAGGAAAAAAACACTATAAACAAAGTAAAGCCACACAAAAATATACACAGGTTGCAGTCACACAAACTTTAAATGAGTGGATTAAGTATCATAATTAATTGTATCCTAACTAATTAACTAACATAAACAAGAAGCTTGCAATTTTAATCTGAATTAAAAAAGAAAAAGAAAAAAAAACACAAATCAATACTTCTAGCAATACCTAAAAACATTAACTAAGACAAAATATTCCAATTTAATTTTGAATTGTGATAAAGCCCGGCAGTCCCTGACGTCATTAGTAACGAATTCCAGAGGCAAGGTATTTCTACAGGATATGAAGATGAGCATAAAGACGTTCTATGATGAGGGATAGAAAGAAGTGTTTGATGTCGGTTTCGAAGAGTTGTAAGAAATTGAAAGCGATAACAGAAAATTCGGAGTAGAAGTATGCATGATTCTAAACTGAAGAGACAGTGAATGTATTGTTCTTCGTTCCTTCAGACGCACCCATGAAAGTAACTGGAGAGAAGGTGTTATATGGTCAAATTTACGAGTATTGCAGATGAATCGTATGCACACATTATGAACACGTTGTAGTCTCTCAGCTAAGAATGAACTTACATTAGTTAGCAAGGAATCGCAATAATCAAAATGGGGCATTACAAGCGTCTGAATAAGATTCTTTTTTAGACTAAGTGATAGAAATTCTTTCATATGGAACAAGGAGTGAAGTTGAGAAATAATTTTTTTGCAAATGTGTGTTACTTGAGTGTTCCAATTATTATTATTATTATTATTATTATTATTATTATTATTATTATTATTATTATTATTATTATTATTATTATTATTATTATTATTGTAGATAATAGGCCTAATATTAATATTATCATTATTATTTTATTATTATTATTATTATTATTATTGTAGTATTTCAGTTTTGTTACACTACAAATACAATACCACAGTACTGCATTCAAATATAGGTACATTCCACAACACTGTGGGCCAAAAACACGGGTATACTCCACACGGAACTAGCAGTGATAGCAAAGTATTAACAATAACATTGTTGATAAGATTCAGTTTGGGAATGCCTGTAGGCTTATAGGCCTTTCTTTCTTGTTTATTTATAAAAAGTGAATGACTAAACCCGACTCTCAGAAGATTTTTGGCGATTCTCCCTTCCAGCTTCCTTACCACCCCTCCCACTCTTCCTCTTCGCCTACGTCACTATATCTTCCTTCCTTTGGCGTCCCGGTAGGAAGAGGAGGTGGAACGCTTCTTCTTCCCTTCCTGTATATGTGTATGTGTGCCTCCTTCGAAACTTCATTTTAACCGCATCTGGGCCTCATGCATATTTTATTGTGTAGCAGCGAGCAGCTATGGTTAGAATCCGCCCTTTCCTAAGGACAAGGGTGGTATATGTACCACGCAGGCTTCATTCATTTTTCATAACAATATATTCTTATCACTACTGTCATCAGAATTTGTGTTTTATATAATATTTCAAAGAATATAACAATTTATATTATATTTCAGTCTCTTGACGACATATTTAGTAATGTTTACAAACTGAAATATTAAGAAAATGTAACGCTATTACATGACAAAAAAGCGAAGGTGAAATAATTCAAGGATTAGACACAAATATTTATTCGTGTTCAATTATAGTTTCCGCAATAGTTCAAGCCATATTGTAAGAGCTTGATTATAAAGTTTATTAATTAGTTTTCAACTGTTATAAAGTAGAAGAAAGAAGAAATGTTTGATAGTCTAGAAAACTGCTTGGAATTGTCAAACGACTCTGAAAATTGGGACTGTTTCAATTAAGACCATAAAATATTCCGGCTCAGATAGTCGAAAATGGATTATTGTAAATAGGTACAAATGCACTAAATGCCGTATGCAAAAACACACGGGATTTTCCACTTTCCACTGGAATGCAGATTATTTTACCGTATTTTAAAGATATATTATAAGCTCTCCGGCATATTTGAAACCACTACATTTAATTATACGTACGTAGATACTGACAAGCAAACGTTCTGATGGGGGCAGATAAAAAAGTTAAATTTTTTCCTTCCACCATGTTAATAATGTCAAAAGAAGTGCTTATACAAATATTGGCCACTCGACCGCAATTACGAGGGCCGTAAAAAATAAGTTCGCCATTGGCCGTTAACAAAAGAAAACACAGTTTCATTAGACAAATTTATTGGAACAGACACAGCAATTATTGAGCTATTTTTCAACATATTTTCCACCGGAATTGAGACATTTCTCATTTCATGGGATCGACAAGAGAGGTGCAGACGTAGTCAAACGCTGGTTCCGATCTGAGGCGGCTGACTTCTACGACACATAAATTGATCCCATGGTATGACAAATGTCTCACTTCCAGTGGGAAGATATGTTGACAAATAGCGCAACAATTGCTGTATCTGTTTCAATAAATATTTCCATGCAATTGTGGTTTTTTCTATAAACGGCCCCAGGGAAAATCACTTTCTTGACGGCCTCGTAATTGCGGTCGAGTGGCCAAAATTTGTATAAACATTTCTTTTGACATTATTAACATGGTGGAAGAAAAAAAATTAACTTTTTTATCTGCCCCCATCAGAACGTTTGCTTGTGAGTAGACCAGCGTCCGTTTTTGGTATCGTACAACACCGATTGTTTTTTCTCTTTTACATTACTTCTAAGTACTTTCCATTGTGCAATTCAAATGTTACTGTTTACTACACAACAAAGCGAATTTCCGACTTGGCCTTGTAGATCAGGGTGCTGCAGTCGACCAGGTGTCCGTTTATGTTACTATTCGATGATGTCACATACGTTGGCGCGACGTAATATTCCTACACATAACATGGCCAACGTTGAACAAGTTTATATATAAATGCACGTTTAACATGAGTTTAATATAGCAATTCCTTTGTTTTTTAAGAACTCTGAACATGTATTTATATTAAACGATTCTCAAGATGGCCATGACTAGATCATGAATACCACGTGACACCGATTCGCGTCATAGTCTGCCTTTCTCGTTAGCCACGGTTGTTGTTGCACATGTTTACCGCGTCGGAAGTTGGTTTTGCAGAGTAGTATGTAGTGTTGTTTACATTTGCAATAATACACGATTATTTTGAACTGTAAAGTCATGTGTGAAGGAAAATGTAATAAAATGAAGTTCTGTAGCATTTTCTTCACACAAAAAGTGAACTGAACTTTTAAAACATATATGTCTAAGAAACAGCACAGTAATTCACTACAGGTTGATCATTTTTTATACATTTCCGGACGAAATGTAAATGTAGAAAATGCGTTTCCTTAGAAATGTCCAATTAATATAATAAAACACATTGGTCAATAGTCTCTGCAATCCACCGCTGACCGTGAAACGAGCGGGCCCAGGTTCAAATCCTGGTTGGAACAAGTTACCTGGTTTTTCTGAGGTTTTTCCTTAACCTAGTATGAAAAAATGTTGGGTAACGTTCAGCGCTGAACCCTGGATTAATTTCGCCGGCTTTATAACCTTCATCTCGCTCAGACGCTAGATAACCATAGAAGTTGATAAAGCATCGTAAAATAACCAATTAAAAATAGTCTCTGTAACATCCAGTGTAATGTAATACATTTCAAACGCTCCAATTTTTATCAGATGATAATGGACAAATATGTTTAGAATTGTGTACAGAAAACTGAAACATGTAACTGATTTTGTAACGAAATAAATTAAAACATTGGTACCCTGCTATGGAGTAATAACTTATATTTTCTGTATACGCCTATAGTCTTAAATCTAATTAGCGTAATATTTTACTAGTCAGCGATGTATGCAGTGGAGGGGGAAAGAAACTGGCTACACTACCCCATTATCTCCTGACTTGGCTGCCTCATGAGTGATGCCTTATTGATGTTATTTATGAGATTTAAAAATCTGTCTTCGGACAGTTGACTAAACAACAAAACAATCTTTTTCCGTTTGCATTAATCTTAAGTTCTTGCTGCTGCTTCTGATAATGATGATGATGATGATGATGATGATGATGATGATGATGATGATGATGATGATGACGATTATGGTGATTGTGGTGAAATAGCAACACAACACAAACTACACCTAGTAAAATTTACAAAGTCCGTTTTTCCATCATATATTTTGTGGGCTCTGCTGAGACCAGAAATCCGTACCCCTTTCGTTACTTCCGTCTGTCATTAATGTAATTTATTCAAGTATATCCAGATGATAAAAATAACTAATAACAAATACGTGAGTAGATTAAATTAGTATCAATAGCTCACAAGATGGTTACTATGAATTATAACATTAAGGGAAAGTCTTTCCTTTTCTTTTATTTATATATTTTTTATTAGTTCTAATTCTTAGAAGGATCAATACCTCCTAAATTTATTCCACAACTAACTTCTAGAGAATTTAAGTGCTAAAACAATCTTAAAGATGTCAATATACCCATCTTCGCTAATTTACGACGTTTTGAAATCTGAAAACGACAAATGAAGTGTGAAAACTGAACGTAAAAAGAAATGACTATCGGCTTCTTAACGTCCTCTCAAAAAGCGTATATTTTATTTTTATTTGTTTTTTACATTCCACACGAATCTTCGGACTCTTTACATTCCTAGATATCAGTCTCAAACTATTTTTAACGTGTAACTTAAAGAGGGCATTAGAGGTACGAATTAAATTCAAGCTTACTTGATGAAGTGTCTAACAATGAATGTAACAGCTTCTACATTCAACTATACAGGTTATTCAGCATTGAAATTCGAAATAGATCAGAAATGGAATGAAGTTCTTATTAGAGATTCGGTAATTTTATATGCTGTAAATTTACGACACAGGGCCCACAACATTACTTTCTTCCCAAATAAAGTTACGTTAAAGATTTTATCTCTCTATCAAAAAGATAGCTCTCGTCCGGGTTTGAAACCAAGTACCTTCTACCAAATGCTAACCACTAGTCCACAGAAGATAACTTTATGGAGGATATGTTATGGAAGAAATGAAATGGTAGAGAAAACGGGATCTTCTTTCATTTTCAAGATAAATTCTCCGAATGTAAAATCGTTGAGAAGCTGATTATTTCAGAAATGTCATTAAGTTGTCGTTTATGTTTTTCGTTTTTACATCTCTGTTCTTTGCTACGTTCACAGACATTCCTAGCAGTACTTATTTTATTAATTTCTAGAACAAGACTTGTAGTTTGCATTTGCTCTGTACGAAATATTGCACCAGGTAAAAAAGGAGATGCCAGCTTGAGATTTTGTTGCAAATTGTAGACATAGTATGGAGTACAAGGGCTCTCTTTCTTCTTGCAGTATTTTTTTTGTTAAGGCTCTACCTCATTTCGCTTCTTATATTATAGGAGCGCAAATTCCCTCCCTCACCCGTCCCAACATCGTTCTTTTTTATATTTTCTTCTTCATCCCCTGAAGGCAAAGAGATTGTTCTTTCCTAGCTTTTGACGTTGATGTAATTTCACCTGGTCTCTTTGCAGCGCGGAGAGTTAACTCTCCTTCTCTCGCATCCCTCCCACACCCCTTCCCTATTCATCCCCACCCTTTATCTTCATACCACCCCCTCCTTTTCCGTTTTTGATTGGACGAGGCCATTTTATGAATTCACCATCAGCACACACACAGTTTTTTCCCTCCTTCTTCTTCATCTTCTTTTCTTTCTTGCTAAAAAGATTCTGCGCAGAGAAAACTTGAAGCCAACAGGCAGGAAGTAACAGCATCTCTGGTATACTCCTCGAGGGGTGGCTTGCTAAACGGGGTGGTGCGGAAGAAGAGGCGAGCAGGCGGGCGGTCTTCAAGAATTCAATTAAGTTGTGGAAAAGAGTTTTGATGGGAGAAGATGTGGGTGGAGGTGGCGAGCAAGTTGAGAATAGGCCTGGGTGTGGTCTGCTATATACATACGTATGTTACTGATGAACCTGATGCAGTTATGTGGTTGGACTTATAATTTATGAGACGGTAAACTAAACCTTCCTCAGTTCTTCTCTCCTGTGCGGATTCTTGTTTCCTCGGCTTCATGCACTCCCTCCTGCGGACTTTTTATCACATAGTAAACCTCCACCCCCATCTTTCATGTACTTCTGGCGTCGCAATCACATCGTGTTTATTTTAATTGACAAGATTTGCACCGCTGTCTTTTAAAAACAATAATTAAGGCATTCCCTGGAATAACAACTTAACGTACATTACGTCGTTTTTTTTTTGTTTTCAGCATATATTGAATCCTTAGTAACACATCTCACTCCTCACAAAATATTATTTCCCTCCAACAAACACAGTGACTTTCGAAACATTTGAACATAGTTCTGCGCAATGCTGGTATACCAGATCTAAAATATTTGATGCGGAAATGAAATTCTTACATTCATTAACTGAAGTAATACTTCTAGATGAGGAAGAATGAAGATAAATGAAAAGATCTCAAAATATTTAGTCTCAAGGAAAGAATAGATAAAGTGCAGGAAAATTGTACCAGCATATCTAAAGGATGGAACCTTTGAGTACGTACACGACGAAGTCTGGCTGGTTACCGAGCTTGTCGCTCGTAGCCTAGCTGGTCGCTGGGTAGAAAGTCAGGGTGATCAAAACGAAGTTTGTTTGTATCTGCCAGTCAGTGTAGCTGAACTTACTCTGCTTTTAAAAATTGTCTTTAAAAACAATATCAATTTGCTAATCTTCTGAGTGTACCTTAGATATTTTGGTACTTTCATTGCGGAAAAAAGCACTAAATAATTCCACTTTCTGGAAAGCGACTCCTGTCGTAATAACTCCCATATAGTTCATTCTAATGCAAGTAGAACATTGATAAAATAATATGTATTAATTACTAAAAAGTCAGTACCGATAATTACATCAAGTTTCTAAAAAATCGCCACTTACTATAAAACATCACTTTTTCATATAAATTTACTTATTATTGGTATCCATTTCACACCACCTCATTCTAGGGCAGAGGTCAAGAAAGCATGGGACTATCTCTATGCCCTCAAGAGCTTTTATGGTATGTGATGGGGCTACCTTTATCTTTATTAGTATCCATTTCAACTCTTATTTCATCTCACGATTTCACAATAAGATATAGGTTTTTGTGGTCGGGATGAGCCTGATTCCAAACATTGCAAATATTTGAAATTAACCTTTCAAAATCCATTATACGCATCGAAATGAATACCAGCAGGCGTTTAGCACGTGGGGTATTATGTACGGACTCTCAGGACGTATGTGCAGTAAAGGCATTTAGGTCGCTGGTAGCTGAAAAAAGAAGAGTTCCATTCTACCAACTACCAGGAGTTAACAGGCTAGGTAGCAATCGACCGAACAATCTTCGTCTTGTATGTCTCCATTGTGTAACGTTTAGGCATTCCTGCCAGCAAGGTAACCAGACAGACAACCAGCTACCAGCTAGGCTTTGTCTTGTACGTACCCTGTAATATCATAAGTCATAAGATTTCAGCCAATCACAAGACAGGAGTGACGCGGTAATGGAAGTTCTAGATTGAATCGAAAAATTGGATTAATCTTTTACTTCTTTTTATAATCCCCTTTATTGCTCCTGGAAGTAAAAGGCATCGAACAGCATTGTGGAATCTGTTATCTGCTTTTAATATCAGAATAATAGCACCTATACTACATAGCACATTACGCAATAACATTTATTGTCAAGGAAACATTACACGATCGATTATTCCTAACAATTTTGTTCCCTTAATCGACAATATCAATCAACAACAAAAAAATGGACTTGATTATTTATTAAGCAAAATTTTCACATTGTGAGTGCTCATGATTTCTTACTTCAAAAGAAGGATCATTTTTACCCAAAAAAGAAATTGTTTTATCCATAAGATCCCCACATTCATAATTAAAGTTATCAAAGTACGTAATTATAATACTGAACTGAATACCAATACAATATGGAATGGAATAGAATTTACGGCAGGGGGCACTATGACCCAACACTTTTGCGCTAACTCTCAAAGGTTAGGCGCATTCCCAAATCCACACCGGCTGACTACACTAACGTTCGCTGCGTACCCAGGTTTCGAGCAGACAAACCTCCTCTTGTCTAGGCCGGTGCCCTTCGTGCGTCAACAGCCGGCGATCGGTGAATGCTATGAAATGATGACGAAATGGAGAAATGGTAACAGAGTGATGAAGATGGCTAATGTGGGGGGAAATGAGAGAACACCGAGAAAAAAACCCCAACTATGATTTTTTCCGCCAAAAGTGTCATTAGAAATTCCTAGACCTGACCGGGACTTGAACCCAGGTTGCCTCCATGACAGACAGGAGCCACCCTTAGCCACCGCAGGGGTTACTAATACAATAAACTCCATCAAATGCTTGGGTGTAGGCCTACTATAAGCAAAAACATAAGCTGCTACCAGGAAGTCAAGTGGAGGATAGCAATGGCAAAGAAAGCTTTTAATAGAAGCATCTTCTACGGACCTCTGGAAAAAACTAAGGAAGAGACTAGTGAAGTTCTTTGTGTGGAGTGTGGCATTATATGGGGCAGAAACATGGACATTACGACGAAGTGAAGAGAAGTGAATAGAAGCATTTGAAATGTGGAATGGAGATGAATGAAGCGTGAAGTGGACAGACAGAATACGAAATGAAGTTGTGTTGGAAAGAATGGGTGAAGAAAGAATGATGCTGAAACTGATCAGAAAGAGAAAAAGGAATTGGTTGGGTCACTGGCTGAGAAGAAACTGCCTACTGGACGAAATGGTGAACGGGAGAAGAGTTCGAGGCAGAAAAAGATATCAGATGATAGACGACATTAAGATATATGGATCATATGCGGAGACTAAGAGGAAGGCAGAAAATAGGTAAGATTGGAAAATGATGGGTTTGCAGTGAAAGACCTGCCCATGGGCAGAACACTTATGTATGTATGATGAAAGAGATGAACTGCAATTATGATGGCGAAATGAATCCGAGGTCCAACTGACCCAGAAATTCTGCTTCATTTGGTTGAGGAAAAACTTCGGAAAAACCTCAATCACGTAACTTGCCCAACCCGGGCCGACTCATTTCACGGTCACACGCACTAACCGTTACTCCGCAGCGGTGGACTTGTATGGTTTGACAGTAAAGAAAATATGTAATACAGGGTTAGACCGCGACTGTATTAGGGTTGTAAGACTAGGCCAGAAGACTTTTTAGCAATATTTAGATTTCAGAGAAGTACTGTCTCTGTTGATAATTAGGTTAAGTTCCCTTCTTTATCCCGAGATTTGAAAATAATTGAGTAAAATATATGAAATGCGTTAAAATAAAATTCGATTAGTACAGGGGGAATATTTCCCCTCTGTTCAAACGCTGTTTATTGCAGTCAGGAATGATAACTTCCAATTCACCACATTTTCTTAGGAAATAATTTGTGAATAAAAAGGCAGTACTTTGAAACATAGTTGCTGTATCTGACTGAACAGCCTATGCTTTGTACGACTACAATTACGAATACAATAGCATTTACACACTGTTATGCGTGTCCATACATTACGTAATGATGACAAATTATACGCATTATGAAATCTAATTTTCAACGAAAATAAAATTTATATCTAATTTGATTTCTTTCAAGGATATTTTGGGTATCCTTCCTATAATTCAATAGGTTACTAGCATTGCTGTATCAGCTACAAGAATATGTGGAGTCAAAAGAATTGGCGATAGCAGAGAAGAATCCGATGATTCGCCATGGGATGCTTGATATTTGACTTGCAATTGTGGAAAATATTGAGGAAAAATCTAACTGGGTAAACAGCTCAAGAGTAATTGAAACTCAATTCGTAGTGTAGGTTCAGAGAACGACCTGCTATACTAGAGATCACACCAGTCACCTATTATCGTTCCTGTTTTTCAACATTTTTGTAATTGGCTATTTTACGACGCTTTATCAACTGCTATGGTTATCTAGCGTCTGAGTGACATGAAGGTGATAATGGAAGCGAAATGAGTCCAGGGTCCAGCGCCGAAAGTTACCCAGCATTTGCTCATATTAGGTTGAGAGAAAACCCGGAAAAACCCTTAACCAGGTAACTTGTCCCAACCAGGATTTGATCCCGAGCCATATCGACCCACGGTCACGCATGCTAACCGTTACTCTACAGCGGGCGGTAGTCTTACATATTCATTCATTTATAGTGTTCTGTAGATCCAGTTTTCTCTAATATTTTCTATTTTCAGCCTCCCTCTTTGTCTCCTAATATGATCCATATATCTTAATGTCGTCTATCATCTGATATCTTCTTCTGCCCCAAACTCTTCTCCCGTTCGCCATTCCTTTCAGTGCATCCTTCAGTAGGCAGTTTCTTCTCAGCCAGTGACCCAATTCATTTTCCTCTTCCTGTTCACTTTCAGCATCATTCTTTCTTCATCTATTCTTTCCAACATAGCTTCATTTCTCATTCTGTCTGTCCACGTCACACGTTCCATGATTTACATATATTAATTTCAAAATTCTTAAGTATATAATTAAAAGTTTGATTTCTGCACATCTTCAGATGTTTTTATTAAAATCTGATCGTTAGTGAAGTAATGTGTTTAATTTAGTTCTCCGATTTATTTGTATTCTTTGGTTAATATTTTCCTTCCACTGTTTTGTAATTTCATTAATTTAAATATTGAAAAGTAATGGTGAAAGTTAATGAATAATAATAATAATAATAATAATAATAATAATAATAATAATAATAATAATAATAATAATAATAACCATTATTTGTTTATTCATTTTAGTGGGTTATTTTACGACGCTTATCAATATCATAGGTTATTTATAGCGTCTGAATGAGATGAACGTGATAATACCGGTGAAATGAGTCCGGGGTCCAGCACCGAAAGTTACCCAGCATTTGTTCATATTGGTTGAGGTAAAAACCGGGAAAAAACCTCAACCAGGTAATTTGCCCCGACCGGAAATCGAACTCGGGCCACCTGGTTTCGCGGCAAACACGCTAACCGTTACTCCACAGGTTTGGACCATTATTATTATTATTATTATTATTATTATTATTATTATTATTATTATTATTATTATACAAATCTGTAACAAATAGCAAATTTCCTGATATGATTTAATTTGGAAACATCACGTAGGGCTACATAGGATTTATCTTTTGCAAAACAAGAGAGATTTGGTTTATCTCTAATGTAAAATAACTTACATTATCTAAGAAAGATATTATCAATCTCTTCTATGGACATAAACATGTAAGCCATATTAGTAACCAGAGCATCTAACTCTGTTGCTTATGACCACCTATTGTACATACGCAAGAGACGTAAAATCAGATGGTCACATCGTGTGCAGAGGGAAACGACATCGGGGGGAAAAATGCGCAGTTGTTCACTTGATCGCCGGTAGATGGCACAAGTGGCCGGAGTCCGGTGGCTTCAGGGGGTGGCTTCAGAGAGGGTGGATCGGGCAGGCAGTTGACAGAGATAGCGAAACCACGTGCTCAGACATGGGACCTACCCAACTGCATCTGCTTCGTGGCCGAGATGGATACGACTCGAAACCGCTCCGACCGGATACCTAGCCTGTGATCCGCGGTCTGTCGTCGGCAAGCGCTGCTTATAAATAAAGATATTCTGTGAATAGTCTACGTCCCATCTTCGGCCCTGTACAAAATCATATTTCATCACCAAGTAGGGAATAGTAGCCGCAGAAGAAATGTGCTCTTTCTTTGAAACTCTATTTATACGTATCTAGACAACCGTAAGTAGTACGGTATGAAAGAGTTCTTCGAATAGCAAATTCATTCCGCTTCCCACGACACCGATAAAAAGTTTCGAATTAGGCCTATACTCTTTGATGTTAAACTAAATCGGCCTACTCGATACAAATAAGTTTTAAGACGAGAAATATTCATTCTCTACGCCGAAATGGAAACCGCGGCAGTAATATCTGCCAAGAATTAGAAGCATGTCTTCTTTCTTAATACGTAAGAAATGTATGTAGTCACCTTTAACAATAATAATAATGGAACCCGTGAAGGGCCTAGACCGAGCCGGCTGCTATAACATGCCGAAGCAAGGTGGACGATCATCCAACCAGAATAGGTACCGTGTGGTTAGCACGATGATCCTCCCAGCCGTTATGGCTGGTATTCGGATTTCGCTACCTATCGTAGCTCCCCAAGTGCATCACGAGCAATGTACTAGCCGAAATTTCATGAGAAAATTTCTTCCCCCATGAGAATTCGAACATTTAACAATAATACAAATTTTTAAATATGCATATTTGATCATTCATTTTATTTTATTTTATTTATTTATTTTATTTATTTATTTAATCTTACAGGATTAAGGTCATAAGGCCTTCTCTTCCATCCTACCAGATAGCACATATAAATACAACATTTTCCCTAACCCAATACGAGCAAATGCTGGGTAACTTTCGGTGCTAGACCCCGGACTCACTTCACCGGCATTATCACCTTCATCTCAGTCAGACGCTAAATAACCTTAAGATGTTGATAAAGCGTCGTAAAATAACCTACCAAAAATTAAAAAAAATAAATACAAACACTGATGAAAATAATACAAATTAAATTAAAGCCCTATCGAGGGTCAACAGGGTCAAAAGAACACTATGTTGTGTTGTGAATTTTTACACTCTCAATATACTTCTTGTGTAGCCACAGAAACTCTGGATAAATCTGCACGAACTAACAGTCAAAATAAATTTTAAATAGTTAAAACTTAAATTATATTTTATTTAACGACGCTCGCAACTGCAGAGGTTATATCAGCGTCGCCGGTGTGCCGGAATTTTGTCCCGCAGGAGTTCTTTTACATGCCAGTAAATCTACTGACATAAGCCTGTCGCATTTAAACACAGTTAAATTCCCTCGACCTCGGCCGGGATCGAACCCGCATCCTCGAGCATAGAAGGCCAGTGCTATACCAACTACGCTACCGAGGGCGACTTTTAAATAGGCTAGTACAAGAATAAAATTGATAAGTGCTTATAGACTCACTATTCAGCAAGGAGAGAAATAACGTTTAAACATTTATCAACAGAAATAACTTTACTATCATGGCGATACAAACTAGAAAATTTGAAGAATGAGACGACACCAATGCTTTAAGAATGAAAATGTCAGACATTTATGTACGGCAATAATAATTCAAAGATGAAAATTAATAATTAAATAACTATGTACCACAGTCTACTATATACAGTCACGAAGCTTGAGTTTTGAGGGTGCTAGAAACAATAGACTGTAACGGTACTATTTTCATTGCCTGTAATGAGGCGATATTAGCGATCCTAGTGGTGAGCAACTATCTAATGTTTGCATATTTACTACGACGTATTGAGCTTCGCGACTGTATATACTAGACTCTGCTTGTACATAAAGATCATGACAACTATAAGAGTTAAAGTCTATAATAAAATAGTACATTATGCAACGAGCCTATAATGAAGGTAATTAAGAAGTGAGTATGGATATTTATGAAACGAGCGCAAGCGAGTTTCATAATTTTCATACGAGCTTCTTAATTACCATTATAGGCGAGTTTCATACGACTTTTTATGCTCGACCATATTTCTAACTTGATATTATTAATTTTTGAGCAATGTCCCGTATGTTGTGAGATGTGCGCAGACGCGAAAGTATTGATTTTTTCCGAGGAACAGATGTCCACATTGACCTTGCTAGGCCATAAGAACCTACAGAGATAACATTGAAATTAAATTAGACATTGAAAAACGAGATGACAAATTGAATTTATTTGAATATTATTTACAATTAACGCTAATTATTATAGTAACAGAACATTACCTTCTGCGACAGTATTGGATTTCCAGCCTCCGTGACTTTTCGCTAATTCTCTTTCGATTGCATATCCGAGAATAATCGATACTTGCGGTTTTATAACGGTAGAAAGCTGACCTGTCATTGGCTGAACAGTTGTAACCTGAGTCGCCATTGGCTGAAAGACCTGACCTTTAATCAGTAGGTGTACTTTAATGACATGCATTAAAGGTCTGCTACCAGATGTATAATTACTACTTTTCGGCATGATCGAGCATAAAGAAATTAAAAATATTAAACTAATCACATTGTTGTATATTATATAATCACATATTTATTTCTTTTCACATGTTTATATACTTATATATTACACGAAATACATTAACAGAATTTTAAAAATATCACTCTATAGCAATGGCTAGGATTTTAATATCAAACAAAGAAGTTTCCCGAACTGTGGTGTAAATCTGCTCGGTAAAGGTATTTTAAGCCGTGTGATTATATGTTCGAGTCCAGTTCTAGAGAAGAACCATAATTTAATTCCACATGACCGGTCACAAACTGGAGTAGTACATCAATACTCCATGTTCATTCCTCTACAGTTCCCAATTATTGCTTTTTCACCCTCTCAACAATCCCATACCCTAAAGTAAACTACCCTCTGTTATAACATCACACACCCACACAACCTGTGACCTCCCTGCATTGTTCACTCCCCCACATCTGTAAAACGTTGCATTCGAACATAGTTCAAAAGTTAGTGTTAACAAAACAGGAAAGCGGGGGTTATTGTGAATGGGAGGGGTACACTGCAAGACGGGGGATAACTATTGTAAAGGAGGCATTACTAGTTGGTGATATAGTTGAATCGCCGTCAATCACTTAACCATCTTGCTTTGACAGAATTCAACCCCTCCTAAGGGTGCCTGTTCGGTAACATCAGCTTATCAGGCTACTAAAACGGTCAGCTTTCGCACACTTTATTAGATGCAGAATACAAGACAGATTTAGTACAATTTATTTCCCCGTCAGATATGAATTACAAGTTACTTAAAACATAGCCCGATGTCACATAGTCGATTTTAATTCCGTCTACAAAATAAAATGAAACCTAGGGTTTGGAAAGCTTACACACGACGTACACTGTTGAAAAAAAGGCAATAATAATAATTAATTATTTATTTATTTAATCTGGCAGAGCTAAGGCCAGTAGGCCTTCTCTTCCACCCAGCCAGACTCTAATTCTAATTAGAATTCTATAGAATGAAAGTAAGATCTAAATTAAATAATGTTCAAATGAAATACTGCAAACTATAATAATCTGAGCATTGTAGAATATAGAATATAGTTGATATTTAAAACTGATGTAATTTTGAGAGCCAAGAGTTTATGAGATCAAAGATCTATGAAGTGCCTCATGTTGTCATAGTAAAAAACATGATGATTATGATTATCTTTGCCCAAAGAGATAAAATGAAATTTATCCGGAGATATACCAGAAAGGAATGTGAGTTAAGGTAAGCCTGTACTCTCTTAAATCTCGACAATAAAGACTTACTAAAGACTTTACCAATAGAGGCACACTATTTTGTTGTTTTACAAGTATATTGAATAAGAAACACAGCGAATCTTCAGTGATTTGCATTAGGTGTGCAGTGTATTGTAGTGAAAGTGCAGTGAGTTCAAAGCAAATTCTGAGAGTTATAGTGCCAGAGAAAAGAGATAGATTTATAGTGAAAGGGTGTGAGTTATAGTAAACGAGCTAAAATAGCTTGTAATAAGATCTAGGCTAGCGATTTTGAGGTTAATATAGTAAGTATGATTCTACGGAATAATAAGGTGTATTTGATGTTTTGTTATTTCAAGTGTGTTGTATCAGTGAAGTTTTGTAGTTTATAATGATGTGCAAAGTATTTGAACAGTGAAATGTTTTTGAAGTGTTAGTGAAATCAGGATAGTGTCAGTGAAATGTGTCGTAGTTCCAGTGCAAGTGAGTTGAGAGCGAAATGAGTGTAGTGCTGAAAGGTACTTGTGCATGTATAAACATATCTTACATACTCGTGGGTTTAAGTTCGAACTTAGGGTTAAGATACAAATTAGATTTATTTTAAATGTTATTTTATGCTCGACCATGCCGAAATGTAGTAATTATACACCTGGTAGCAGTCCTTTAATGCATGTCATTAAAGTACACCTATTCATTAAAGTTCAGGTTTTCGATTATTCTCGGATATGCAATCGAAAGACAACGAGGGAAACGTCACGGAGGCTGGAAATCCAATACTGTCGCAGAAGGTTATGTTCTGTTACTATAATAATTAGCGTTAATTGTAAATAGTATTCAAATAAATTCAATTTGTCATCTCGTTTTTCAATTCTAAATCAATTTCCAGGTTATATCAAAATTAGTTCATATTATTCTCTGAATTATATCAAGATCAATGAAATTATTGTTCCTCGGAAAAAATCAATACTTTCGCGTCTGCGCACATCTCACAATTTACGAGCTTGCACAAGGTCACTTCTGCTCTTCAGTGAGATGCGAATAAAATGAATACTTCTGAATAATTTCAAGTTAGAAATATGTTCGAGCATAAAAAGTCGTATGAAACTTGCCTATAATGGCAATTAAGACGCTCGTATGAAAATTATGAAACTCGCTTGCGCTCGTTTCATAAACAAACATACTCGCGTCTTAATTACTATCATTATAGGCTCGTTGTACTATTAAGTGATCGTGCTTCATTTAATTTAGGATGCTCCCTGTTGTTATTATTATTATTATTATTATTATTATTATTACTATTATTATTATTAGTAGTAGTAGTAGTAGTAGTAGTAGTAGTAGTAGTAGTAGTAGTAGTAGTAGTAGTAAAAGGTAAAGAAAAAGGTAAAGGAACCCCGTAACATGCCATGAAGGCACTTGGGGGCATGGAGGTAGAGCCCCATGCTTTCCATGACCTCGGCACTAGAATGAGGTGGTGTGGTCGGCACCACGCTCTGACCGCCTTTTACCCCCGGAAAGACCGGTACTCAATTTTATAGGAGGCTGAGTGAACCTTGGGGCCGTTCTGAAAGTTTGGAAACGAGAAAAAATCCTATTACCACCTAGGATCGAACCCCGGACCTTCCAGTCCGTAGCCAGCTGCTCTACCAACTGAGCTACCCGGCCGCCCAGTAGTAGTAGTAGTAGTAGTAGTAGTAGTAGTAGTAGTAGTAGTAGTAGTAATTATTAGTATTATTAATTTATTATTAATTGTATTTCTTATTAATTGTGTTTATTATTGTCTTTATTAGTGTAATTAGTTACCACTGGCACCGGTTATATACCCATTTGCAGTGTGAATAAATACATACATACATACATACATACATACATACATACATACATACATACATCTCTCCATTCCTGGAGAAAAATATGGGCGCAAGTCACATAAGAGAGTTGTGATGCTCTGGTTGAGACCTTCTTAATGCGTACTTCATTGTTTGCTTATATGGATACTGACAGTCCAGTGGCAGCTGTAGCGTAAATATGTATAGAAATTGTCGACAGCATTTAAGCATTCGTTCGGGATTGTCCCCTGTATAGCGAAATTATGAAATAGATTTTTGCTAAAGCTCAGAGAAGAAGAGAGGGGAAACTGAATAGTTATCAAATAAAGTAAATGTAGGAGAAATGAATTAGTGTCCAGGTAGGAAGCACCCACAGCTGCATCACAATGCGCCTGCCTGCCTGCACCCCCCCGCGACGTGACGCTTCACATTCCAGCTAGCAATTCGACAGGAACCCCGCCGCATGCGATCCGCTGTTAACAATTTATTGATTTCCGAGGGGGAGAAAAATCATTCCACTGATGAAAATGGAAATTGTTTATGGCTATCTAAGAAGATGGTTCTTTTCTTTTCACTGGAATATTGGAACATACATTATTATTCCTACATTATAAATTAGGACTTTCAAATATCGGCTCTTTACATTTCTTCAACAACAAAATTACGAGGACTTGAGAGAATGGCAGATTTTACTTATTATCTACACTTAAGTGTTTACTCGTACTATGTAATGATGAGGAAATAATAATAATAAATAATAATAATAATAATAATAATAATAATAATAATAATAATAATAATAATAATAACAGGGGTCTGCTATAGGCAGTAACATGAGCTACTACCAGGAAGTTAAAAGGAGAATTGCAATGGCAAAGGAAACTTTTAACAGAAAAGGGAGCATCTTCTGGGGACCTCTGGAGAAAGAACTAAGGAAGTGCTTTGTGTGGAGAGTAGCATTGCATAGGGCATTTGAAATGTGGATATGGAGAAGGATGAAGCGTGTGAAGTGCACAGACAGAATAAGAAACAAAGTTGATAATAATTAATAATAATAATAATAATAATAATAATAATAATAATAATAATAATAATAATAATAATAATAATAATAATAATAATAATAATAATGATTGAGGTGTACTAAAGGCAGTAACATGGGCTGCTGCAAGGAAGTTAAAGGAGAACTGCAATGACAAAGGAAACTTTTAATAGAAATAGGAGCATCTTCTGGGGACCTCTAAAGAAAGAACTAAGGAAGAGACTAGTGAAGTGCTTTGTGTGGAGAGTAGCATTGCATGGGGCAAAAAACATGGACATTACGACAAAGTTAAGAGAAGCGAGTAGAAGCATTTGAAATGTGGATATGGAGAAGGATGGATCGTGTGACGTGCATAGACAGAATAAGAAACGAAGCTGTGTTGGAAAGAGTGGATGAAGAAAGAATGATGCTGAAACAGATCAGAAAGAGGAAAAGGAATTGGCTGGGTCACTGGTTGAGAAAAAAACTGCCTTCTGAAGGATGCACTGGGAGGAATGGTGAACGGGAGAAGAGTTCGGGGCATAAGAAGATATCAGATGATAGACGAAATAAGATATGGATCGTATGAGGAGACAAAGAGGAAGGCAGAAAATAGGAAAGACTAAAGAATTCTGGGTTTGCAGTAAAAGACCTGCTCTTGGGCAGAATACTATGAATAATAATAATAATAATAATAATAATAATAATAATAATAATAATAATAATAATAATAATAATAATAATAATTTTCCGATGATCAAGTCGTAATCGTCAATTCCGAAAACAATTTACAAAAAGGTTTATTCATATTGCATATGCATATGCACAAGAATATGACATGAAAATATCACTCACAGAACTAAAGTAATGGCATTCAGAGGCACAGATCCAATACGAAGTAAAATACTAAGAGAAAATGGTTATAAAACAAGTAAACAATTTCCCAAATTTAGGATTCAATGTCTCTTAGGAAGGAGAGAATGTCGTAAATAGAAAACCTTGTAAAATGTTTACAAATATTACGAATATTAAACTATTATATAATACTTTTGCTCTTCCAGCTCTCATGTACGGAAGTGAAATTTTGGTCCGTAAGCAAAGAGACGTCAGCAGATTACGAAATGAGATACATGAGACGAATTATCGGATGTACTTTGTTCGACCATCGAAGGAACGAAGATGTTTTAGAACTTCATATGCAGCCATTGGAAGACAAGCTATCTTCATATGGGGAAAGATGGCCCCAACTTGTATCCATAATGTCACCAAACTTATAGAATCGCTCTCAAGGACGATGAAGAACAGGACGTCCACAGGAGAGGCCTCTATATCCTGTTTAGCTGTGGCCGAAACTGGTCAAAATGGTCTAATTTCGTGCACGGTGTATCATGATGATAATAACAATAATAATAATGATTATAATAACAATTAATTTAATCTCGCAGAGCTAATGCCAGCAGGCCCCCTCTTCCACCCAGAGAGACTTCAAATTGAATATAATAGTATTACGTATTATAGTAGTCTAATAATCACAATAATACCTAGACCGTACAATAACATTTGAAAGTAAGTAAATAATTAATAAAAGTAAATAATAAAAGCTAGATATGTTAGTAAAACAATAATACATATTCGGCGGCGTGGTCCAAAGCTACGTCAGTTCGAATCCCGCCTACCTCATGAATGGATGTCCTTCGTTAAAGTTCCCTTCCGTGAGTGTCTTTGTGGAGGCAAGCTTGACGCGTTCAATCACCGCTAAGTGGGCTGTTACTTGCCCACATAATTTTTCGAACTGCACCGCACAAAGCGAAACCTGTTTCCAAGCGTACGTTCTTATAAAGCAACAGAATTTCGAAGTTCATATTACTGAGCAAAACGACAGAACAAGACAAATCTTTAAGACGGAAAAGCTAACAGGCTCAACACTGATGTATACGATTATTATTATTGTTATAATCTTCATTGTCACTATTACTGTTGCATTGTCAAATATTATAATTAATTTTAAGCTGTGATGTAGGAACACTTCCTATTTTCAACTTAAAATAACCGTATTCTGCTATGAGGAATATGTCAGACTGTATTTTAATAAATCTTTAGAAAATACTGTATTAGTAACTCTTATATGACCTAGCAGAAATGCGAAATCGTGATTGTAATAATCAACAAAGTTGTTCTCCCTAAATTCTTTGGAGTGAAAAGATTTAAAAGCCTATATAAAATTATGGTACGAAGATTTGGAGATCAAATTGTAACTTGCAAAGGAAATTATTAGCTACAGGAATAGACTTTTTCGAGCGTTCGATTATAATTTCCAAATTATACTTAAATAAGTTTTGTCAAAAAATGATGGTAAAGAAAACAATATTGCCGGTAAGAAAAGACAGACAGTTGCTATGATATTGGGCTTACTACGAGTGTGTGCGGGACGACAAACCGATACAATTCTACAATGGAGTCCACCAGGACAAAGAAAGAAAGGGAGGCCGAAAGCCAATTGGAACGATGAGATTTACATTAACATGAAAGGGCGAAATTTGAAAGACAATGATCGAATGTACCGTGACTTACCAAGGGAATACAGGAAAACGTCAATAATAAGGCCAGAGAATTCCATATAGACCTACACATGGAAAGAATCCCAAACATATATTTTTATCCTGTATTTATTTTATTTTAATTGGTTATTTAACGACGCTGTATCAACTACTAGGTTATTTAGCGTCGATGAGATTGGTGATAGCGAGATGAAGCCGAGGATTCGCCAGAGGTTACCTTGTACTCACATTACGGTTCTCCTGTATTAAGGACAGAATTTTACATACGAATTTTAATAAATTTTGAGTAAATATTTATTTTCATGTTCCTGGACTTATAACACTTAAGTTTAAGTGATAATTTAGAAAAGCAGATAACGTTACATAGATATAAAAATTACGGACGCGGCTCAAATGTTGACACGTTATCCGAGACTGCACTCAAGCATGAGTTCAAATCTCGGTTGAGTTGATTATCTGCCTCATGGAAAATCCTGTCTCATCTCGCTATCAAGATCATCGATGCTACATAATCTCACTTGATACAGCGTCGTTAAATAGTCGATTAAAATCTAATAAAAATTATCTTATCCTCCCTAACCAAGGCCGTAAGCAGTTAGTATAGCACTTAGGTACGAATGGCCCATTGTTCGCCTCCATAAAAAGGACTCAACGCATCAGACCGTAGTGGGATACCAGCTTCACGACAATGCTCGGTTTGATTTCCTGATCTGTGCAACACGTGTTTCCCGAGTATCAATGTCTGACTTAGTTAAACCTGGACAAGCCAGTAGAATATGAGATGATGACTAAACATTCAACCCGCATTTCCTACAAAGTTCTTCCAGATAGCAGTGAACGGTAAGTAGCCTACTGTAGTCTTGTTACTCATCTTAAGCGTCTCCTTTTTAGACTAGTGTATCAACCTCAGTTAAAAATATAGTATCCATGGATTACGAAACCAAGGTTAAAAAACCGTGATTAAAACATAACTTTTGTGCACCATTCATAATCATGGTTAATTAACACCTCATTTAACCAGAGTAAAGTTTGTGATGTACACTTACTAGAAAATAACGAAAGGAAAGCATCTAGACCTCTGCAAAGATAATAGCCAACGTCTAAAAGCGACTGCCCTTACTCCGTTATATATCTAGACGAATGTATCCCATATTTTCGCGTTGTATTTGTTTGCCTTTGGGCGCTGTTATGTTTGCGGGATGTATTGCCTTGTTTGTCAGTGCTGTTAAGTAGAATCTTACAAAGTGTAAAGTAAGAAGCGAAAATGATTAGTATATTCCAATGTATATGTGTATGTAGTTATTCACACTGCAAATGGGTAAATACCTGGTGGCAGTGGTAACTAATTAGACTCAATATGACAATTAATAATAAATACAATTAATAATAAATTAATAATAATACTAATAATAATAACAATAATATAATAATATTAACAAGGAGCATTCTAAATTAAATGAAGCACGACCACTTAAAACAACATTTAAATTAATCTAATTTGTATCTTGACCCTAAGTTCGAATAAAACTCACGAGTATGATACGTTCATACATGCACAAGTACCTTTCAGCGCTATACTCATTTCGCTGTCAACTCACTCACTGCACTGGAACTACTGATACTATCCTGATTTCACTAACACTTCAAAAACATTTCACGTTCAAATACTTTGCACTAGCACTATAAACTATAAAACTTCACTGACACACACTTCATTGACACACACTCGCTGACACAACACACTTCTTCACTGATACAACACTTCAAATAACAAAACATCAATTACACCCTTTAAATATTGTGCATAATACACTACCGTCTATTAGTAAAGTCCTTAAGCCTATTTTTAATTATATTGTTGTTATTGGTAAAGCCTTTAGTAAGTCTGCAGGTAAAGCATTCCAGTTCCTGATAGTACGACTGAGAAAAGAAAACTTCCCAGTGTCCGTCCTGTATTCTTTCCTTGAGTCTGAAGTATTGATAGACTTAATTACCAGTTTTAAATATGTTATTTTAAAAAGTAGATTTAATACTCATAAAGGAAAAGGATGAAGAATATTAGTAGAAATGTTTGTACAATCCATGATCCCAATTATACCAGGGAACTGTGCAATATCCTACGATCTATCCTTAACCTTTCCTCGTCCAGCCTGAGACGTAGGAAAAGAGATACTCGAGTGTTCCTCTTAAAATGCTGAAAATATTAGTTGCATAGAATCGTGATGTAACCAGGCTGTTCATTGGATAAATAGAACTATTTCTGGGTTATTCCAAGTGATTCATTTGTTCGAATCGAAATGGGACGATAGATTTTGACAAACGAAATTCCTCCTGAAATTTTCTGTCAGCTAATTCCTCGCAAGTATTCTCTCATTCCACTTACGAAACTTCACGCTTATCATCATCCCTAGCTAAGTAATCCAATTACGATAATAATCGTCTTCGAAATAATCAACTGTGGATATGGCCGCCTCTTTGTTTTACTAGGCCTATTAATCTCCTTTAACCGCTAGAATATGACCTGTTAGAGATTACCGTGGTTAACTTCCTGTTTAAGTCCTAACCGAGGTCGATGCAAGGTAAAACTGCTTAACCAAGGGTTTGGTAATAATTTTAATCAGTGGTTACATTAACCGACGTTGATGCATGTGGTCATAGAAGTTGTTTGTCCTGGTCCAGGAAATCAAACCTAGCAGTGATTTAAAACGGTCCCGGTCTCAGTTTTCCAATGAGCAGTTTGGCCTGTCCCACAAATGGTGAAAATCTTCAGGCTTCATTAATCTCTTCGCTAGTTTGTCCTTTAGAGTCCGCTTGATGGCATACTTAAATACTAATGTTGCCATATTACACATCAGTTTATGCGAATAAATTATTATTATTATTATTATTATTATTATTATTATTATTATTAAATTTCTTTTTTAGATTTTAGCTTTCCTTCGCATTTTTAAGTTACAAAACAAGCGATACACATTGGAGAAAGACAAAATTGTCACTTAACCGTAGAGTCTAAGTGGTTTTAAATCATGATAAAACAGTAAAGATGCCAACTGCTCTTTCACAGCATTCTGGATCACGCTTCCAGCCCTATATGGATCGACCATCTGCCTGTCTATCACTGAAATCAGCGGCGTGTTGTCACGGGTGAATTTTCACATTGTCTTCAATAATAACCTCGTTTGCACATGAATGAACACCGTTCTCTAATTGTACAGCTGACAGAGACTGTTTCGTCGTAGGGATAATGCACTTCTAGACTTTTTCTATCTGCACCAACATACCAGACACCCGCAGATGCCAACATTTGCTTCTAAAGAAGCCGGTGTCTGGCGGAAACCGTGATATTAGTGATGGACAAAGTGAGATTTATCCGATTACTTTAGTATTCTGTGTCATTTTTACGCCACCATGGACCCATTATCGCTTCGACACCATCTCAGAAACTCTGCATGGCCTATAATGAGTGACGTAATTCCTTACTTCAAATTTCTTTGACACTATGAATATTATAAAAAAAAATATGAGGAATTTCTCAGAGCAATAATTACATTGCAGGCTTGGAGGCAGTAAGATGGCAGCCCCATCACTAAGCTTAACCTGCGCAGCGTTCGTACCGCGGCCAGGGGATTATTCAATTATTGATCAGCTCCAAATTAAGGTAAATCGGACGGATACTAGATATTGGAAATAAAGTTGAAATGTTTTCAAACATATGCGGAACAATTAAAAGAACTTTAAAAAATAAAGTAAGAAAAGATACGATGATAAAATTTTATAAAACTATGGCAGTTCCTGCAGCTCTATATAGTAGTGAAACTTGGACAATGACAAGTAGAGATAAAAGTAGACTACAGGCAGCAGAAATGAGGTTTTTAAGATCAGTTCTGGGAGTCACTAAAAGGGACAGAATCAGAAATGAAGACATAAGAAATCAATTACAGATTTTTAGCCTAAATGAAGGAATAGACCACCATAGACAAAAATGGCTAGATCACGTAGACAGAATGGATGAGAGAAGATACCCAAAAAAAAAAATTAAATTATATACCAGAAGGGAAACGAAACATAGGAAGACCAAAAAAACGATGGAAAGACCAATGAACTAATAATTTGGAGCTCGCAACAAGCCTTAGCAGGGCTTAATGCATGAAGAAGAAGAAGAAGTTAGGTTATTTAACGACGCTGTATCAACTACTAGGTTATTTACCGCCGTGAAATTCGTGATAGCAAGATGGTACAGTAAAATACCAATAACATTAGAATAATTGTAATTGAGGGGGTCAGAAGCAAAGGGGTACAAGTGACATTTCTAAGAAATGAGTTAAGTGCATCCAGAGCAACATTTAAAATTTTAGTGGCAAAGGGATAGATCTTTTAACCACATCACACACTAAAATTGAAATAAATTTCACGGAACTAATGAAATTTTAAGTAATTTCAACTACATTTTCTCACGAATGACTTAAATGCGCTTATACCCCTTTGCTTATGACCCCTCAATTATTATAGTAGGTCTATTGTTTTTATTGATGTATGTGAGTATATATTTCACATCCCATAAATAAATTTAAGCTTTATATTTTTAAATATTAAATTCAATAAAATGAATAAGAAACAGTCTAGTCCTCATCCAGCCACTAATTCCAGTCCAGTATAATGAAATCTTAGGGATCTCTGAAATTACTTCCTTACAGTGAAATTTCGTTATCCTCCATAAGTTATTTTACTCCTCTCCTTATACGTATGTGAAACCCCCTGATGTTTATATAGAGATCAAATGCAAATCAATCTGTCTATTTTCCAAACTGTGGATTATATAACAATGTTTCTTTTATGAAACTTATTGAAAAATGACATATTTTGTAGGACTATTATACTTTTACTACGCCATATTACTTTTGACTAATAAAACGGTACGAAAGGACGTCTTTCAACCAATCATGACTGCTTATCGCACAATTTTATCGCGTCCCTAGCATTTGTTTAATTTTATCGCGTCCCTAGCATTTGTTTATTTTTATCACTACCCTAGCATTTTTTTCTTTGTTTGCCAAACACTTTAAACTGCACTGGTCTGGACGTCAAAAAACAGAAAATTACAAACCACTCCAGTCGATACACAGCAGTTTCAAATATGACTCGCATTGGCATTCAAGAACAAGAATTAATAAAGATCACTGGTCATAGCTATGCATCTTTCCTAAAATCATATTTGCAAATAAATGAAGAGCACCACTCGGAAATCCTGAATAAGTTGAGGAATACATCAATGAGTTCCACTTCTTTTACGCACACATCCAATATAACATCAACTGAACCACCAACCACTAAAACATTCAAATTTGAAAATTGTACTTTCAATAAATGTTCCTTTTAAAATTATGCATGTTTATTTTTTATTTCATCATCGTTAATTAAAACTTTTCTTGTTTATTTCATCATCCCTAATGAAAACTTTTCTAACAATCGTTTAAATTATTTAGGTTATGTTATAGCTTCTGCTATATGATATTATGAATAGTCACGCATCAGAGATTGTTTAATACTAAGATTTACTGAAAATCATCTGTCAAGTGACGTTGATTACTGGGATAATTGAAGTGGAATGCAACTGTTTTAATAAAAATGAAACTGAATCAACAAAGCCTTCTTGACCAGTAACCGTCCACAGAGTTCAATGAAAATTCCATAATTGGCACAACTTATAACAAGAAAACAGCTAAACATAACACACATTATTGCCATCTAGCGTAGAGATGGTACAATAATACATTTGAAGACAGTTGTATTTTCGTAAGTCAATTAATATTTTATTGTATTGGAGTACTTCGTTACTTCTAATCTTTATATACTTTCTTCTAATCGTGTAATAGTCAATTAAATCCCACTCGAATTTTGATTTTCTCTAGATAAATCAAAACCTCTAGTGAGATTACTGTTTATAAAAATTAATTACTCTAGAATGGGTTAACTTAGAATCATTGAATTTTGGAATGGAGTTAGATATTATCTCCAATCATTCTTCCACATTCCAATAATCTGCGACCTATTTTCATGATTTTTTTCAAGGAAGAAATACAATCTTTCCACACTTGTAGCAAACTCCACAGCTGATTACTAAAAAAGTGAGAATAAGCTGATTGGCCAATGTTACCAACTCCCAATGTTATGATGTAAATGGCAGTGGCGGATCTTCGTCCATTTGTCGCGAATTTCAAGCTCAAGATAATTTTATAAAATGGCAATTTTTCCTACAGGAAAAAAAATCTGGATTACAATGCCTGCACGAACTGTCATAAAATGTAAAAAAAAAAAGCAATAATTTCACAATTCTAAATAACTTAATAGCTGATCAGAGATTATGTAAGTGTTAAAAGTGTGTATTCAAGAATGAAGAATGTATTTTGAAAGTTAGACAAGTTTGTCTTACAAATAAGATAGCTATACTAAATCTACATTAGAATTGAGTAGAAAATAATTCAAAAGAAACCTAATTGTCAAGTAAATTGATGTTTAGTAAGTATAGTAAGTACATATGACTGAGATTGATTGCTACGGTTACAGTAACTCATAAACTTACAGATAATTATTTTTTACTCCGCACTGCAACAAAGATTACCCGTTACACTGCCTACGAACTCCTGAGCTATGCACTGCAATTCCTACAATTCATTAACCACGATCAAGCACAAACTCCCCTACAGCTACAGCTCTAATAACGAGACTGAAGAATGTGCAACGTGACTTCATTAGAAATAATTTAATTGTATTTCTTAGTGCTTTATAGGTCAATGGTTCCATAATCACAGGCAAATACTTTCGCTGTTAATTATTGTTTCTTATCGTAACGCAATCTCTAATAGCGCCGCAGGGAAAGAAGAAAATGTTCAATCGGACAAGGTTACACGTATATAAGGGCATTTGTCTTTCCTTCGTCACACTAAGTGGCATTTATTACATACAAAGATAGCTGGAATTTATGCGAATGTTGCCCTTAAAGTCTTGATATTTTATGTGGTTTGGAATCGATACTAGAGGTCATAGGCGTGGCATGTCTTTTCACGATGATATTAAATGGAGATCTTAATTCCAGAAATTTTAAATTACTTCCAAATAATCCACATGTACACGTATCTATATTCATACAGGAAAAAATCAGAGTTTTGTAATTATTTATAAAGATGAAACAGTATGTGATTATTACGAATAAAACAACGTGATTAAAACCCCTTAACAGCTTACTTACTTACATGTTCACTTACTTACAAATGACTTTTAAAGGTTCATTGCCGCCCTCACATAAGCCCGCCATCGGTCCCTATCCTGAGCAAGGTTAATCCAGTCCCCACCATCATATCCCACCTTCCTCAAATCCATTTTAATATTATCCTCCCATCTACGTCTCGACCTCCCCAAAGATTTTTTTCCTCATGTCTTCCAATTAACACTCTACATGCATTTCTGGATTCGACTATACGTGTTACATGCCCTGCCCATCTCAAACGTCTGGATTTAATGTTCCTAATTATGTCAGGCGAAGAATAAAATGCGTGCAGTTCTACGTTGTGCAACTTTTTCCATTCTTCTGTGAATTTATTCCTCTTAGTCTCAAATATTTTCCTAAGCACTTTATTCTCAAACACCCTTGATCTCTGTTTCTCTTTCAAAGTGGGAGTCCAAGTTTTACATCCATGCAGAGCAACTGATAATATAACTGTTTTAAAAATGCTAACTTTCAGCTTTTTGTGAGCGTACTGGATTATAAAAGCTTCTCAACCGAACAATAATAGGTCTAATAGACATTTTTCCATATTTATTTTGCGTTTAATTTCCTCTCAAGTGTGATCTCTAACAGCTACGATTATTTTATATTCCTATTTTATCTTAAAAGCATACGGACGTTGTTGTAAAACTAACAGCAATAACTTGGCCTTCATGTGTATCAACTCTCATGTCAACATGCTTGCCGAATCTTCTTAATACGTATGTCATGATGTTAGCTTCTCGAATCGTATTAAAAATAATGTGATAAGTAAATAATGTAATTACTGCGATTCATTCTGAAGCTGTACTAGAGTATGAAAAGAAAAGCATTACAGCATTTAAATGGAATCCAAATGCTCCACAATATCAAATAAATTACATATAGAAGGAAGTAATTTTCTTGATATACACCACCAAAACTTGTTCAAAGAATATTTTTCTCTTAAAACCTATTAGGCGCTATGCACAAATATAATATATGAATATATTTTATTAAAAACGGAGAAAGCAAGGGTTAAAGTTAAGAATGCCATAGTTTAATGAAGATTGACATATCATTTAGTTTTAATGTGGGTATACTTTATATTATTTGCTATACATTGAATTATGGTAATTTCATTTTAACACTTGTTTTCTACGGTTTTAGTAAAATTATGGTTCTGAACATTTCATATAATATATTTTATTGAAAAAAATAGACCAATAGAATTTGGCAGACTATAAAAGAGAAAAACTCTGAGTTTTCAAATGATATATGAACTTGGACTAATAATAGTAAAACTTCTAATAAAACTGAACATTTCGAATCATGTCTACAGAACATTAATCAAACTCAAATAATATATACATATTTTATTATAAATATATATATATATAAAATAAAGAAAATGTATATTAAATTAAAAACATTTAGGTGCTATGCATAGAAAGCCCGCGCTACGAGCGTGCTAAACTAGTCCCGGCTATCGAGTGATTACTTGTACAGGGTTCATATCATATCATATCGCTAACACTGATTTATGAATACGAAAAACGTTAGTTCGCTGATCATCCACCGGAAGCCCGTGCTAAGAATGTCTATGAATATGGCCCCTAAGATTTAAAACAGAGGTGCTAATTCAAAATGATGAAGGAATTTTGTCCGAAGTTAATTTTTTTCCAACCTTTCAGCTCAGTCAACAATCTTTCACAATAAAAATCAGGGTTTGAACTGACGCACATTCAACTAACTTTTTGGTAGTAAGAATGTCTCTACAGCAGGTTTCCCAGGAGTATTTCATTCAGTACTACATTGTCACTGAATCACTGTTTCACTGCTCGGAACAGTCTACATAATTCAAAAGATATGTCTAATAAAATAGTCCACATGAAATTATTTCCTATCTATTAGTAAACTTAGGAAAGAGTGGGTTTTTCGAATGATGAAAACGGTATGATAAATGGTCTCAAACTACATAGCTCTCTCAATATGTTTTCAACTAGTGTTTAGTCATATATTATAGGGTAAAGTTTCCTAATTCCGTGGTACTCCTAATTCCGTAATAGGTTTTTTCACTGAATGTCACGGGATTGGGTATCTTGCTATGAAGTTCAGCGATGTCTCAAAAGTAGGCGAAAGATGCACTCTTTCGAGAAAGATGTCTGGCGCTATGGTCAAACGACATTCAATTTTTAAAAAGTATCACGGGATTTGGGGTATCACGGAAATAGGCAACTTTAACCTACATATTTAATTAATTTATTTATTTATATTTATTTATTTCTTTATTTATTTACGTCTAATTATTTTCATTTATTTTCTCCAAAATCTTCAATCTCCTCAATCCGCTTTTTCTTGTACTTCTCCACCATCAAAGCTTGCTATTCCTTCAGATCAAGAGAATCTATATCTTCTTTTATTTCCGATAGTGTCCTTTCAAGTACCCCTGTATAATAGAATATCTTGTAGGTGTTAGTTGACAAGATCCAGGATCTAGCATTTCTTCACGAGTAGATTATGAAGAAGTGATGATTGAGAAATTATTAATAATGAAAAGGGAAAAGGAACCAGTCAGATGAAGACAAGCCTCAATATTACATTTTACAACTATAAATTTCACTTCAACCTCCAGTCCTCTAGTATCGCAAGCCGACATTACATTTCGATTATCAAAATATTATAAATTATAAATAAATACTCGAAGGTTAATGGACGCCTTATGCGAAGAAAGGAATGTAAGATAGTTACCAACAATTAAAACTTTGTTCACCTTTAAGTACGTGCAATAGAGTTTGTTTAGTCATTGAATAAAGTAACGGGAAATCCTAAGTCCCCTGAATCTGCAAACTTGCGACATCTTGAGAGATTGGACAGTTCGTAATTTAGAAACTATTGAGGAGTTTCCTTTCAATTTATTGAAACGCTCAATTGAAGTTTGTTGGAGTGCGGATTTCAAATAAGAGGCCGCTACTTCACTTGAATCTCAGCCATAAAACTTTATGGCAAAGAAAACGAAGAGGGAAACTTCAGCAGGACAGTAAGTAACCTGCCCCAAGAAGCACAAATTCGAGACAAATACGTACAGTTTACCAGCGTTTACAGAGAAATGAAAATTGACGGCTTTATAAAGGAAAAATAAAATTAGTTTCTTACAAGATTGCATAATAAAAATTAATGTACGATTTTTTTAAATAATTTCAAAAGGTTTCCTCAGCACAGACCGCGTATAACATCCTGAATTTCACGTAAAAATAATCCACCAATTTTCTTTTTCATTCTAGGGGCCTATTAGTTCATGTTATTCTTTAACGACTCCTTAAAGCAAAAGGAATAATAAAACAGTTCACGATGAAATGATGATAATTTTCAAATGGTAGAATAAAAGCAGAGACATAAAAATAGGCTTTAGGACTTTACTAATAAACGGTAGTATATTATGCACACTATTTAAAGGGTGTAATTGATGTTTTGTTATTTGAAGTGTTGCATCAGTGAAAAAGTGTGTTGTATCAGTGAAGTGTGTTTGTGTCAGTGAACTTTTATAGTTTATAGTGGCAGTGCAACGTATTTGAACAGTGAAATGTTTTTGAAGTGTTAGTGAAATCAGGATAGTATCAGCGAAATGTGTCGTAGTTCCAGTGCAGTGAGTGAGTTGACAGCGAAATGAGTGTAGTGTTGAAAGGTACTTGTGCAGGTATGAACATATCATAGTCTACTCGTGGGTTTAGTTCGAACTTGGGTTAAGATACAAATTAGATTTACTTTAAATGTTATTTTAAGTATTCGTGCTTCATTTAATTTAGGATGTTCCTTCTTAATATTATCCTAGATCATATTATATAAAAATACTAGTAATAATAATAATATTGTTCGTTCACACCTGTGGAGTAATGGTCAGCGCGTCTGGCTGCGAAACCAGGTGGCCCGGGTTCGAATCCCGGTCGGGGCAAGTTACCTGGTTGAGGTTTTTCCGGGGTTTTCCCTCAACCCAATACGAGCAAATGCTGGATAACTTTCGATGCTGGACCCGGGACTCATTTCACCGGCGTTATCACCTTCATATCATTCAGACGCTAAATAACCAAGATGTTGATACAGCGTCGTAAAATAACCCAATAAAATAAATAAAATAATAATATTGTTGGTATAATGGATACCTGTAATACCGATTGGGCTGTGTAACATGAGATGCAGTTCCGAATTTTGCCACTAGTAGCTTCAACATTCGCTTATAAATTCCTCTAGTGTCTCGAACGTATACATTGAGTTGGAGGTCTTCTAAAGTATTTATCTGTGGACACAATAGTAGGCCTTCACTATGACTTGAAGTCGAAACAAAACCTAGTCTCAAGACAACACAGGAAATTACATTAATAACGGACAAATATCCGAGCTCTAGAAGGGAAATCGAAGCCAAGCCAAGACTTCCACGCAGTGTTAGATCCGCACTTCATTTCTTGCGTACTTGCAAGGCTATATGATGAAGGAAAATGAAATGAAAACAATATACAAGCCTACTTTACTTTCATCCTAAGACCAGAATTTACTTCATGACAGCAAAGACTTGAGCTGCGCACGAATAAATGAAAAGACAAAACCAACAGAAGGAAATAAAAGTCATGGAAGATAAGTTCGCTTCATCACGCAGCAGTGCAGTAACAAGCTAGACAGCATCCTCGCTCCATATCGTGACAACCGAGGCGGTGAACTGTCTCCCAGAAATCACCAGTTTATCAAATCACCAACGTTACTTCTATGGAGCCATAATACTTGAATCACGGCGCCCATATCTTTCTTTCTGTCCGTGAGCAGTTGAAACCTAAGTGACTACCGAACGCCGTTCACAATTAATCTTTCTCGCTATACAGAACGAAATATGTTTCTGAGTTTAACGTTTCTGAGAAGATAAGGTTTAGAAAACTTTATTTTAGTTATTATAATATTCATTTCAGTTTTATTTCTAATAAGCTGTAATATAAATCTTTGGTTGCACTACAGCGGCTACTAATAAATATTTTTTTCAGTCTAATGACTTATGTGTTTCTAAAGTTCATTTAACGAACGCTTTCTTCTTACCCTATGGCATCTTCAGGTTGCAATTAAATATTACTGTTTTTACAATTACAATATTTAAAGGTTTAAAATCATCTAAAATTGGCACTGGACCGGGAGAGATATAAGAAATGGATGAAGGACCCGACGCTGCAAGGTACAAGGAATAGATGAAGAAAGGAAGACAGAAAGAAAATCATCTAAAAATTAAAACTATAAATTTACATTCCTGTAACCAACATTTTGAGACGTAGATGGAAGGAAAGTATTTAAATGGATTTGAGGGAGGTGGGATATGATGATAGAGACTGGATTAATCTTGCATACTATAGGGACCGATGGTGGGCTTATGTGAGGGCAGCAATGAACCTCCGGGTTCCTTAAAAGTTATTTGTAAGTAAGTAATCAACATTTTACATACATTATTTACAATGTGGTGTTACTTATGAACGCTTTCTTCTAAAAATAATGAGTTAAAATTATTTTCAATTATTTTAATTAAGTCTAATGTCACATAAAACGTAAAATTTAAGAATACCCATCAAGGAAACAATGAGTACAACACTGCAGTCAACGGAATTCCCTTTTCACAGATATTTGACCACTGAGGGGCAGAAATATGGTATGTTTTTAAATAAATATTTTTATCATAATTATTATAATGCTGGGCTAGTTTCAGTATAAAATATACTTAAGTATAAGTTACTTATGTGTTATAATGTAGCTTTGTACGTGTTTGGTATTTCTGATTAACGATTTTTATGGAATTGTTTATTAGAATTTTGGTGAAAATGTAGGATATTTTAAATAAAATTTAATTATTTCATCGCTACAACTAACAAGAAAAATACTTGAACATCTCTAGTTTGTGAGTCTAAAAAAAGCTCTTCCCCAAGTCAACCCATGTACATGTAATAGACGACGTGAAAGATGAATACTTGGCGAATCCCAGATTCCTTCACTCTTCAATCTTTTCTTGTTTGTACAAGCAACAAAGTAACTTGTAGTGACAGTCCTTTTTATAATAATACTTGTATGTTTATTTAATTCCAAAGTGCAGTAACTGAAAAGTGAATAATTGGCCCTAAATATGAACAGCATTACAGAAAATTTTTCAATGACAAAGGCTGGCTGCGTTCAGTGGAAAAATATACAACAAAGTCTTACTCTGTATATTGTATGTAATGTAATAAAACATTAATTGATTTTCAAAAGCATTCTAACCCATATCGGGATTCGAAACGAAGTCAACTTTCATTCTAAAACGGAAAGTAGTTAATCGCATCTTTGTTGGCAGAAGCGGGGATAAAAACATTGTTCTTTGTGTCATACGACATTACAATAGTCATGAGGTTATAATGTGCCACATTTTTCATGTCTTGCCAATTTTTAGTTTCCTTCAAGTTGCTTACACTGGCAAAATTCAAGGTTACAGGCATATACAGACATATTTACCGTATCAAAAAATTATGGTCTTTATTAAATTAAAACGTTAAAAAATTAAACATAAATCATAAAAGAAACTAATAATTTCACAAAGTTTAGGGGATTTTATGAAAATGGAAACATTTGAAAAGAACCTTTTTTACATCAGAGGTGACGATAACGATAATGTTGAAAATAGAACTCTTTCCTCTCCGATGGAGTTTACAACACTGACAGCCCAAAAATTGAAATGAAGACAGAACCTTTCCTCTCACCAACAACTTAACAAAGAACGTTTTTCCAGACAAACTTGTTAAAATCCTTAATCATTTGTAAGAGAAACTAATTTCCGATATAAAAATTTGTTAAAGAACCTTCCTTTACACCACAGGTTTCTTGAAAATGGAACGAGTTTAAACTCCTTAAGAAAATGCCTGTTTTTACACTAGCCTCGTAAAATTACATATCTTACCATAAAAACTAAAGTACAAAAAAATTACTTGTAAAACTTATACTCCAGAAATTTAAGAGAAAACCTTCTTCTCTATCAAAACTTTGTGAAAGAACCTTTCTCTTCACCATACGTTCTCTTGCTAACAATTTGTGAAATAACGTTATTTTCCAGAGAAAACTATGTTAAAAGTCTTAGACATTTGAGAAAGAACTATCCTTGTCATAAAACATTTCTTAAAGAACCTTTCTTTACACTATACGTTTGGGGAAAATATATTCTTTTGCACTATCTTTTTAAAGAGACTCCAGAAATTTAAGAGAAAACCTTCTTCTCCATCAAAACTTTGTGAAAGAACTTTCTCTCCACCATACGTCTTCTTGCTAACAATTTGTGAAATAACGTTATTTTCCAGAGAAACTATGTTAAAATTCTTAGACATTTGAGATAAAACGATCCTTCCCATAAAACACTTCTTAAAGAACCTTTCTTTACACTAAACGTTTGGGGAAAATAAATTCTTTTGCACTAGCTTTGTAAAAGAGCATATACTCCCCAGAATGTGCACAAAGAATTTGAATGTTCAGAAAGAACTTACTCAGAAAAAAAAAACATTTGTGAGATAAACTCCCAGTCGATCAGAAATTTAAGGAAATTTTCTTCTCCACCAAAACTTTGTAAAAGAATCTTTATCTCCACCATACGTTTCAGAAAGAACATTTTTATTCAGCGTGAACTTTTAAGTAGCTACTTCCTTCTCCGCCGGAACGTCAAAAAAATCTTCTTCTGCACCAAAACCTCGTGAAAGAACCACACTCCTCACAAATTTAAGAACGAACATTCTTCTCCATCAAACTTGTGAAAGAACATTCCTTCACATCATAAATTTAAGTAATAACCCTCCCACTAACCACAAATATGTGACAGAATTTTTCTCCTCACCAGAGGTTTAAGAAATAACTTTCCCCTATATATACAAATTCTGCGAGCGAACTTTTTTTCCCTAGAGAAGTTAAACGGAAAACATACATATCTTTAAAAATATGAAAGAACCATTCTCTCCACCATACGTTTAAGAAAGCACCATCTTATCCACCATAAACTTGTCAGACAGCTTCTTTCCCGCCAAAACCCTAGATGCACTCCTTGTTTCCTATTCCGAGCGCTATGTCCAGCCCACCGTAACCTCCTTTATTCAATTAACCTCACGTTGCAAGGGGAGGGATATAAATTACCAAGTTCCTTGTTACGCAATCTTCTGCATTACGCACTCACCACGCAGATTTCTCGGAGCGCCTTGCGTATAGAAGGGCTATGTCGGATTTTTTTGGCAGTAACATGCGTATTTGTTTTTCAAACATCCGCTTTCAAAATGTTTTTATATTTTCCTCTTCTGTACGTCCCTTTAGGGTGTAATTTCACTAATGAATTTATAATTGGTCGAGATTTGAGGGAAACTGTCGTGGTCAAAAAGTACAGTACGGCGCGTCATGCCTTCAGGATTCAAGCTAAAATTGGCACACGCATTAATCTGCATAGTTGTCACGTGGTGCAAGATCAGAACTCGCGGCTTGCGTGGAGTCTGAATGGTGTTTAAGAATCGGATCAGAAGGAAAGAAAAAAAAAAGTAGCTTTGCTCATTTAATTTTTATGTAGGCTATGTATCATGCAATTTTTTCCTTTCATTATGATACGCTTCGTTTGTAATTTACTTTTTCAAAAACTCATTACGTGACAATTATGATGACGCAATCACTCAATTGTAACGTTTTTCTTTTCGTTTTAATATCCACTTCGTTATGACTAATAAAGAATTATTAGTTATGATAATTAACGCCAGCGATATTATTCTGCGATATAAATCATATTTGAAGTCATTCTCATTACTGTTGTATAAACGAGTATGAATCACAGAATTAATTACGTTTCTCTTTCATTCTCAAGTTTTCACCCAATTATATTCTATCCATGATTGCTAAATCTGTGTTCATTTAAGACAGAACGTCAATTTTACAGAGCGTCTATTCTATATATTATTTCTTCTTCTTCGGCGTTTTATTCTTGACATACGTGAATCAGCCGAAAAGACTACAGTCGCTAAAGCGTCAGTCTTCCACTCAGGAGAGAAATATCAGAGAATGAAATATGAAATCTTAGTAGAATCACAGTCTAGTACTCGTATATACAGTAACGAAACTTGAGTTGTGAGGGTGCTAGGAACAATAGACTGTGCCGGTATTATTTCGCATTGTCTGAAATGAGGCGATATTAGCGATCCTAGTGGTTAGCAACTATCTATGGATGCATATTAATTACGTATTGAGCTTCGTGACTGTATATACTAGACTGTGGTAGAGTACAGTAGAGCGTCTCGTTTAGGCACAGTGAAAACGTAAATGAATTGGGGATGACGGGCCGTACGATAAACACGAAGGATGCACAAGGTTTTAGTTACAACATTTATGGCGGAACATTAATTGACATTATATTTTCCAAAAACACACAAAACAAAAGAACACAAATTGTATAATGTTGTCATATACACATTTTAACAGACAAGCAAATATAACGTTGAAATAATTGAATATAACAAATCAAATTTTGCTATTTATATGATATTGTTTTCAAGCAGCATTTCTTACTGTCATGAATTTCATTCTCTGTATGACTGACATAATACCACCATCTTCTATAGCCAAATTAACAAAATTACAGTATATTGGTCTGGAGTGTCAACACTATTTCCTAAACATAATGATCCCGTCTCAAATTTCAATTTATTCAGGTAAATCAATATAAAGTAGTTTTGTTAATTCGGCCACAGAAGACGGAGATATTATGTTAGTCATACAGAGAATGAAATTCATGAAAATGATTCTTGAAAGCTACATCATAAAAGTAGCAAAATTTGATTTGTTATGTTGAACTATTTCAACATTACAATTGCTTGTCTGTAAAAATGTGTAAATGATATATAACGTTATGCAATAATTTGTGTTATTCTGTTGTGTGTGTGTGTTTGGAAAATATAATTCCAATTAATGTTCCGCCATAAATGTTGTAACTGAAATCTTGTACATCCCTCGCGTTTATCTTACGGTTCGTCCTCCCCCACACGTTACCTGGACTTTATTTACGTTTTCACTGTGCCTAAACGAGACGCTCTACTGTAGTAGTAGTAGTAGTAGTAGTAGTAGTAGTAGTAGTAGTAGTAGTAGTAGTAGTATACCTGGTAAGGTTTATCTTGTCTCAGTAATCAACCTATATTATATTTGTATTCTATAGTTTTGAAATATATATTAATCCTACTTTTCACGTGCGATATTATTCTTCTCTAGTGTTAATATTATATTATATAATTCCATTGCCGCTGTAATTATATTTTAGTTCCTATTTTATTTTACTTATTTATTTATATTATTATTATTTTTTATTTTAATATTATATCTGAACTGCGACCGAGCACGAGCGCTGCTCATTCGGTCTCATATTTTGTTAATACTACTGTATCTTCTTTTTATATTGCTTGTATTATTTTATTTGTATTTCTCTTTGTTTGTTTTGTAATTATATTTCTTTATTCTGTATATTTAAATTTAAATAAAAAATAAAATAAAAAACCTTCAAATGAGGGTTGAGAATATAGGAGGGTTGTAAATTTTCAGGATTCCTTTCAAAATCTTGTTATTGTACAGGCTACCGGAACTCAATTTCTTGAAAGACAAGCTCAGTGACGGAACTACACAGTACGAAGAGAGATTTTCTTATTTTATTTTGAGCTACAGAATGTATCAACTACTCCCTTCCGCCACTGGATGGATGGACGGCACCGCTCCACTCTCCCATCGCCATAACAATACAGACGAAGTAAGACATACGAGTATCTCCTTTCTCTCTCTTTTCACAGTGAGACAAGATACATCACACAGACTTTAGTAGTAGTAGTAGTAGTAGTAGTAGTAGTAGTAGTAGTAGTAGTAGTAGTAGTAGCAGCAGCAGCAGCAGCAGCATAGTAGTAGTAGTAGCAATACAAGGTGGAGTCTAAAATCTTTGCCCCTGTTTTTTTCAGCCACAATAATAATTCAAACATATTGAGAAATCAAAATACAGGCAATGTTCTAAGTATCTTTGACTATGTTTTCACATAGTACCATCGCGATGTCCCGTCGCACCACTGGTTTGGGGATGCCGCTGTTGTAGAATTTGGCAGGTCACGCGCAGAACCACCGCCGGACAGCGGTCTTCGCGTCGCCGTCGGTAATGAACATCTGGCCTGCCAGTAACTTCTTCGGTGAACCGAACACGTGGTAATCACTGGGGGCCGAAGTCTGGACTACATGATGGATTCGCCATAATCTCCCATCCGAATGACTGCAGTCGGGCGGCGGTTCTGTTTCCCACATTGTTAAATACTATTCAAATAATACTGAGTTGAAAACCGTTGTTCAATCGTTGTGATGTGAACCGTGCTCTGTGAGGATATTCAAGAGTCGGGCCATTTTTTTCTAGGACTTCACATTTCCTCAAATAGACCTATTACTCTATATTCAAGAACTAACAATAACCGGCAATGTACACGTATATTTACACTTGAATTGTCTGGGACTGCACAACTTGGTACTGAAGAATCCTTAATGGGTTTTTCCCTTTCCAATTTACACCTGAAAATAAATTGGAATGTTTGTTATGTAGCACACACAAGAAGACATACCTACATACAGACAGGTGGAAGCTAAATGTACTGACATTTATGTATGTTATCTACAACGACATCTTAAAACGATATCTCTACTTGGATCCATCGTCAGTGTAAAGTTTTGAGTCACAGCCCACATTTGGAAGTTCGTAAAAATCCGTCTCACTTGTTCTAAAGCCATGAATATTCCGTGCTACGCCTCTAAAATTGATTGCTTATGGTGAATTATTGAAGCATAAAGTTCCTGAAAATAATTATGAGAAGTTGTCAACAGGTAAAGGGAGATAGATGTAAGGCCAATGCTCACACCTGTAGTAAGTGTATTAAGCAGCAATAGAACCCACTTTACACTACCAATTGTTTTACCTCAATCCTATCTTTAAAGCAACTGTCATAAAACTAAATTTGAGTTGGAAATGAAAACTTTTTCTTGGTGAGTTGTCAGAAGAAATTATCGGTTTATACTGCATGTACAATTTTCCTTTATTATTTTCTTCATCGAGTTTCCTTTGTCACTTGGCTCAAGACTTGAAAAGTGATGATAAAAGTCTTCTCGGGTGGGACCGCAACATTTGATACAATTCTAGATGGTTAGAACGTACGATGTAGGCGCTACACAGCGGTAATATCTGGAACTAATTTCCAATGTTGTAGATAATCCATACTGTTCTCGTCTCAGCTCGGTAACCCTGGAAGAAATGCTCACCGCATATAGGACAGCAAAAGGAGTTGAGAATGGTGTATCGTGTTTATATGACCAGCTACACAGTTTTCGAGTGAATTAAAGCTCTGGATATTTTTGGCAGAGTTTTATCTTCACATGATATATCTAATCGTACTCGGTGCAATGTCTTCTATCCCTCACTTCATCTCGCATTTTCTCTCTTCCACTGAGCTACGTCCTTAAGATGGTAAAGAGAGAGTAACCCTTAAGAATAAAAATTCAATATCATTCTAAAATCTATCAATATTATATTCTGAAGGCAGCTAGAAAATTAAGTTTTAGACGTTCAAATAAAAAAACAGATTTAAATGGAACAGTCAACATTTAAAAGTTACATTTGCTTCCATAATAATGAAATTTACTTACCTCGAGCCAATACAGTAGAACCCGCATATAAATATCCGTGGTAATTAAATGGATGGACGGTTAAAAGAAAAATCGGCTCGAGTTCGTAAATTAATCATAAAATATTTGATTTTTAATAATACTATTATCTTACGTAAGTTTTATAGCTTTCACCGTAACATCTACTGTATATAACATGCCACTCAGTAAAATATAGAAATCAAAATTTAATTTAAGTTAATTTAATCGATTATCAAAATGGTTTTATTTCATAACATCAATTAGCATTGATTCTTTGTGGAAAAATAGGAATAGCATTAGGCTACAATAAGGTTTCTTTTAATAATAATAATTCATCAAACCACTTCATTTTTGTTTTTAATTCCAATACACAGCTTTTGTAATTCCAGAAAATTACGTATTCTGACAGAAGGAACCTGTAAATTGTTTTTAAATCGATCAATTATTTATTTTTATTTTATTTTGAGCTCTAAAAACACATTCTTGATCATGGCCTTCGTGAAGATATTTTGGACTAGAAATTATGTTTTGTTTTTTTCTGAAATAGAATAAAAACTGAATGCTGCCGACTTGATGCTCACTTCGCTTCTCCTGAATAAATTTTGCAAAGTTCTCAAAGTTTTTGGGACCATTTTTCGAAAGAAAATAGTGAAATTTTATTTAGGAAAAACATTTCAAAAACTACTATTTTTCCGAAAAACTTTGTTCCAAGCTTCAAAATGACAGGCCATTTATTAAAATCCGTTCAGGATAAAGACTTTATTAAGTTCAAATTGTATAAAGAATTATATTCTGATATAAAGAAAATTATGATTTTATTTCTTAGAAAAAAAAAACAGAAAAAGGACACATTCAAATTTAAACTCTATTACATTGTCCTCACTTATTTTCTTATCACAGAGATAATGAATTCCATCTCATAGGTCTCCACTTCGCAATTAAAGCAAACTAGCAGAAAGATTTTAAGAACATTATACATTAAAATGTTGCCAATCAACCAAAATATTCGTTACCATTTCTGTAATACACTACGCGCACTTTGTTCTTTAGCGGGAGCGCAGCGATGCAACACGCAATTTTTCACTGCTATTTAGTGTTAGTGAACAGATGCAACCAGCAATATAGCATAGCCTAAGAGATATAAATAAAATAACTGTTAATAATGCAACAAACAAAATAAATTATCTCCAATCTATTTCATATAAATCATAACCTTAAAAACACCTAATCTCATATAATCAATCACACAACCACCAACTGCTTAAATTTTTTACGCAATCAGGTATATGGGGATTGTACGTACACCCTGCCATATTTTTATTCCATTCAATAGACATACTCTTCTACTTTTTCCCGTAAATAAATAATTGATCCTACTTAAAACTATTTTAGCTCGCAATTATATTATTTTAAAGCGTCTTAAAATCGCCCTCAAATCATTTAAAGTTATTTTAAAATTACAAAAAATAATTAAAATGTTTGTTATCGACGTTAAGTTTAGCATAAAATTTATCACTGCACAACATTTTCTTCAGTTGTAGAGAATTCTCCACTTGTCCTCTATTGCATGTATGAGTGGATGTCGGAATTTAATTAACTCTTAAGATTGTCATACGCTATGTGGGCTGAACACAGATTAACCAAGGAAATTACTTCAATCCTCCACTGCTACATATCTACAAACAAGCCTGATTATGTAAGGCACAAAATGTTACAATGTAAAATTATAGCATAGTCTATATAGAAAGTAACAATACAAATGAACATTAGATCTTCTATTCGCAACCTTGGGACTGCAAAATCGAGACCTGTGTCGTGCTTACTCATTACTACACAGGTAGCATCACGGACTAATCGGTTTAGAGGTCCCTTCTTTGGAAAAACAAGTCAATTAGATGGAAGACTCTGAAAGGACCAAATATTTCATTTATTTCTTAACGGAACTTCTGCTTAGCAAACGCAGAAAACCTGAGAAGGATGTTGAAAAAAATTGTCTGCCGTGTAACACTAAATTTAAAAGAGTTTTATGGTTCTAGTTGAATGGTAGCACGTTGAAATCAAGCTTTTCGCTTATTTTTGTGCAATTGGGTATTTAAATTTATAGCTTAATTACAATATTAGTCACAAGTGTAAAATATGTACTAGATATGTTTTCGAACTATTTCAGAAACACATTTAATTGTCTAAAAATAGTAAGGCCTACTGCATTGCGTATAAAATATTGATGGACTTCACGCCTAATTTTGTGGTGTAGCGGTTAGCATGTAGCCTATTATGCTACTTGAAAACGAGCCCAGGTTTAAATCCTGATTGGGACAAGTTACCTGATTGTGGTAAAATCAGCAGAATTGCAGGGTTAACTTCCGGTGATTGATCTCAGACTCATTTCGCCATCATTTACTAGCATAATCATTAGACATTCACGGTGGATGATCACGAACTAACGTTTTTCGTATTCATAAACCAGTGTTAGCGATATGATATGATATGAATCCTGTACAAAATCACTCGATAGCCGGGGCTAGTTTAGCACGCTCGTAGCGCGGGCTAGCGAAATGTCTATGCACAGCACCCTAACACTATTACCAAAGCCCAGGTTAAGTTTAAGGTGAAGCGTGCTATAAAAGCTATGTACAAGAGCGCGACCGTTCGGCAACAAATACAATTCAGAGAGCAGTAATGTTAAATACAATATGCCTCAGGCTGCAGTCCAAGTCTTTGCCCCTTCCTCCGTAAAAAAAAGATAGAAATAAGTGCAATGTCTGTGTTTATTCTATACATAAGTCTTGCATAGTCTCCGCTTGAGTGCTGAGGAACACTTAAGGAACAATTGAGAAACGTGATGTCTTGAAGAACGCCTGGATGTGATTCGAAAAAATCGTATGAAACAGTGCTCGATTGTGACAGTTCGCGGGACGATTCGAATAGGTCGCATAGAATGATACTCCATCGAGAGAATTCGCGGGACGATTCCAAAAAATCTTATGAAATAGTGCTCGGTCATGAGACTTTGCGGAACGATTCGAACAGATCGTATGAAATAGTGGTAGGTCGTGAAAATTCGCGGGACGATTCAATAGATCGTATGATATAGTATTCGGTCGTGAGAACTCGAGGGACGATTCGAATAGATCGTATGAAATAGTGCTCGAACGTGAGAATTCGCTGGACGATTCGATTAGATCGTATGAAATAGTTTTACAATGTCAATTTTTTATTTTCCATCTTTGCTTATCTTAATGTTTTTGGATTTATATTAACGTTTTCGATACGATCTTCAGATATGTATGTTAATATGTGTTGTGAAGACCTAGCCTCTTATTGTGTAGTGGGTTATTCACGTGTGACCTATCATGATTTCTTAATTTAGCTAAAATTACTATAAATGACTTGATCGTTGCTTGTTATGATTCTGTTAAAATTCTTTCGCACACATAGGTAAATGGACGATTAAAACCAATATTAGATCACATAAATATAAACAAGTAAAATATACACTATAAAAACACTATAAAACACTGTAAACACTATAGCACTTTTATCATATTTATGATTGGCTGGACGATTCGTAAAATTAGATCTGTTCTTGAAATACTGTCTTTCTGCACTGATTATCGTGAGAATTGGAGCTGGACGATTCAAAATCGTATGAAATAGTGCTCGGTCGTGAGAATTCGCTGGACGATTCGAATAGATCGTATGAAATAGTGCTCGGTCGTGAGAATTCGCTGGACGATTCGAATAGAATGTATGAAATAGTGCTCGGTCGTGAGAATTCGCTGGACGATTCGATTAGATCGTATGAAATATTGCTCAGGCGTGAGAATCGCTGGACGATTCGAATATATCGTATGAAATAGTGCTCGGTCGAGAGAATTCGCTAGACGTTTAGAATAGATCGTATGAAATAGTGTTCGGTCGCGAGAATTCGCTAAACGAGTCGAATAAGTTGAATCGTATGAAACAGTAATTTGAAATGTTCATTGTTGTTTTCAAGAAACCACATTAATCAGAATTATATAATTAATTCATTTTATAAACGAATTAATTTTAATGATAGTACTGCTACTGAAAGACGAATTAGAGATCCATCGACCATGAAGATATTACCCTTATTCCCACTATGCAAATATAAATAAATAAATAATAAATTTCTGAAAGAAATTTAATATATGAATAATTTGCTGATGATGACTGGATTCAAGACAATATTATGATCTCACACATATTTTATGATTTTAGAAGCTCTTCATTTTTTATTAATGATTATATCTGATGTACACTCGTCAGAATTAGTGAATTGATCCTAAATGTTACATATATACAAATTTCTTCTCACTCACCTCACTCCTTTCCTCTACAAACTTACGATATTAAATAATAGGCCTCTATATGTAAGCATTTATCATTATAATGAGATGTCATCGAAACTTTCTTTAAATATTTTATTGTAGCTTTAGAACTGAGTGAAATAACTGTATGAAAAGCTTACTTTTATCTCAATGTTAGATAAAATCATACTCTCGAATATTCCACGTAACAGGTATAGTATTATCATATATACTTAATTTGTCGTTTACACAAATACATTTTTCTTAGTTTAATTGTAGCCCTCAAAAGATGTAACAGCCCGTTCGAGCAATTCTGGATCAATTCAAATTTAGTCGCCATGCTAATCGACCCGCTTGATCACTGTTTTCTTGACGTACTTTCGCTTACAATTATTCGCAGTTTCCATCTAATTATTTGTATTTTCATCTATTTTATGTTGAATTGAATGCATTTAAATTAAATATCTTGTCATATTTCTACCTAGAGGCATTACCACTTTTGCTATAACCAATTTTTTTTTTCATAATTTATTGATCATAAGTTAATTACACTAATTGTCATTTGTCATACCATTAGGAGAAGGGATGGGGATGGCAATATATTATGTTGTAAGAAATTGTAATTAATTATTATCCTATTTGTTAATTAGGTCTCACTAATTACGAATATAATTTTGTTGCATAGCAACTGATTTGCTGAAAAGTGTGATTGGAAATTTAATATGGCACAAAAGCTTTTGCAATCGAAATATAATATAAGCTTCATCTCTCTGCCGTCTATATGATTTCATTGCTTGAAAAGTAACACTTTTATAATATCCAAGAGGTGTTATCTTCCATATGCCTCAGCCGTATTAAGCCCTATAGGCTAGTCTCTGTAAATTCGCTTCATCTGTTTCCTTGGCTACCATTATACATTCAATTTCAAGTGGTACACAGTAGTGTATAAGATGGTATCATAATTAAGTACTTCCACCAATAAACCGAGGTGTGACGTGTGTTGCAGGTGGGACTAAGCATCTACCTACCAGTCATTCTCGCGAAAATAATTAAAGAGGCCACAGTGACGACCCTAAGGGACTGGAACAAGAATCGAGAAACAAAGCCTTCGCCGAAAGTGAATTTCATGGATTACAGGTGCAAGACTCACCCTTTCTTCACACTGTATAGAAGAAGCGACCGCCCACAAAGAACATTCGAGGCTTTTCTACCCTTCTTTCATTCTTCGTGTAGTTTGAAAAACATTCAATGCATAATTCTTAATTTTATATTTTCTATCTACTCTGTAAGCAAATAACAAGACCCTAATATGTCGATAAAATACAGTGAAATGAGAATGACAAAATATCTCGGAGGAAACTTATTCAAAAGCCATTTAATTCGCTGTAAATTTCGTACGTTTAACGGACATCAACTTTTGTAATTTTGATGAAGATATTTTGGCATGTAAATTGAAGTATTAAGAGAAAATTAGACATTGCCAGCTTCATTCACAACAAATTTCACGCGGAATTTACCGGGAGCTGAACTCAGTCCATAGTGTGATTTTTAATTCCACCCTAAATCCTTATGAAGCTATAATGTTTTGTCATATTCCACGGAATACTATTTATAGTTATTAATTTTTTTATTTACATTTAGAAACTTTTGGAACTATAAAATAATTATACAGAAAATATTAAGTCAATTGCGTGATAAGAATGGAAAAACGAAATGAGAATCTGCAAAATCTGCCCCATTGTCGCTTTTCCCCATAAAAAATTCTGAAAATGAATGCAAATCTACACAAGGTCTTCTATCAAGCTGAAAAATGGTTGATTATTCTGTGTACAAATAGTTTTAATTATAAGATCATGAGTGAAATACATTTTCGAAGTATGTTATAAGCCTAAAGTAAATTTTACAACCCCCATTTTACGTTAATGACATTTTTAATTGCAGATGATATGTTCAGAGTTTAGATAGGAAGGTTTCATATAGAAAACGAATACCGTATTTTATTTATAGAAAGGTTGGATACGCCCGGGTGGCGTGGGTCGTGTAAATGCACCTAGAAGGGAGAGGTAAAACTGAGAGAAAGAAGAAGAAGAAGAAGAAGAAGAAGAAGAAGAAGAAAGGTTGGATACAAGTTATAATGATGAAAATGAAATAGTTGATTGTTTTATGGACTTATTTATTTTATCTATATTATCTGTTTATGTTATAATCCTACCAAAATCCATATAATCACATATCTATTGTTACCGAGTAACTGAGATTTATTTATATGAAGAATGTAAATTATACTTTCTTCGGTAGTTGGTATAGTTAGTAAACAGAAATTGTGATTTACTTATATCCATATTTCTGCGGATGCTTAATTATATTTTTTGTAATAAAATCATTTATATCTACAATTAAAACGTCACAAAATTAGTTCTAAAATCCTTACGCAGCTAAAACATTAAGGGATAGGAAATTTAAATTATGGTATATTTAACGACCCTAAGGGACTGGAACAAGAAGAGGTTATATCAGCGTCTCCGGTGTGCCAGAATTTTGTCCCGCAGAAGTTCTTTTACATGCCAATAAATCTACTGACTTGAGCCTGTCGCAATTAAACACACTTAATTGCTATCGATATGGGCGGGATCAAACCCGCAACCTCGAGCACAGAAGACCAGTGCTATACTAACTACGCTACAGAGGACGACTTAAGGGATAGGATTGGTGGGAGGGGAGGGCAACGAATTTCAAGGGACAGGTTCGGACGAATATAAAAGACCCGCTTCTTCACAGCAAAGTTCGATTTTTATTATACTCGACAAACTTGAACCGAAAATAGCCCCTGTACGATGCTACTTTTCATATCACCAAGCAGAATTTTCAGACACCAAATGAAGAGTAACAGACACCAGAATGGCGAAAAGTCGCCACATCTGACAACCTAACACCAACCATTTTTATGGCATCTACGCGCTATAAAAAAGTTTGTATACCCTGAACGAAATCTATATTCCTTAACGCTCACAACCACGACACAAATTTGACGCCCTTAGCTTAAAAACACAAGGGGAAGGAGACAAGGAACGACCGAAGCAGGTAAACTCACGATAAACAAGGAGATAAGAAAAACACAACAAGAACCTCCTTTTTGATCCTCTGTCTTTCTTCTTTTCTTACAAGGGTCGCTAGTTCTGGCTAGCAAACCATCAGACAGACAAAAGAGAACACTCGAATGCACTTCCTTTCTTGTAATAATTCACGCTTTCAATATTTCAAAGAATTCACAGAATCTCTAGAAATTCCCTGCAGTTTCTGTTTAATCTCTATTGTTTAGTCAAATTCTCATTTACTAGTTTTAATAACTATCACATTTCCGCATTCTATAACGCTGACAGAATTCTCGGAAAGCCATAATACCGAAAATAAACCCTAGCACCGTTCAGGAAAAGTAGTGATGCGGCCCAAGCATCCATCGTCTGTCAGTTGCGTCTGATACCTACATTACTAAAGATATATCTATCAAATAAGTCCAATCATAACATGAAAAGCTTATGCGGTAGATATTCGAGAAATCTGATCACACTTTGTGTTAATATTGTGACATCATTAATTATAGTAGGCCTTGGATTACTGAAATTATTATATATTTAAATGAAAGTAGCGTCGAATGAGTCAGCCGTGATAAAACATAAAGAGGAAACAAACGAATGTGATATTATAACTAATCCATGTTTAAAGTAAATGTAAAAGCTTAACAATATATTTAACTTTTATATACAAATGGGGGTGATTAATAAATGAGAGGAATATCTCATACAAACAGTTAATTTTTCATATCTTTAGTCTAATAATTCTAAAGTACTTAACTGTGGTATTAATTTCCAAATGAATCCAATTCTCTGTAATGATATAATATTCATTACAATTTCAAAAACTCATTGGCGTCATATTGATGTGTGAATAGTTTCGACTATTAATTACATTGTCTTGACACTAGGACTCACGGAATGAGGGAGCAAGTAAGAAACGATTAGGTTCCGCCTTGCTAAATTTAAATGCGAAGAGTACATGTTATCACAAATGTTATATTGTAAGTTTCCACGTATTCACTACATTTTGATAGGCCTAGTCCAGTGATATTTATTTTATTTTATCTGTTTTTGTTTAATCATTTTTCCGATGTTATGTCTATCATGCGAGAACTTTTGCTACATAATACCATAATTTTCCTTTGGTGTGTGTATGTACGAGTAATAAAAATTGTGTTCATTGCATGCTTTGTAATTCACTATTTTCTTCTTATTATTATTATTATTATTATTATTATTATTATTATTATTATTATTAGGCCTATTATTATTATTATTGTCTGATATTTTATACATTGTACATTCGCACTTATTCTGATTTGCTGTTCATATTTTATTATCCCTTCCCCTTCCTTTCCATAATATGTTATAGGTATATGTCTAATTTCTACCGACTTGTTTACATTGTATTATGATTATCTCCTTCCGTTTTTTTTTGTACTATATTTTGTAAATTTGTAGTGATTTTTGTATCGCAGTTTTACTCCTGGCTGATGTCAGAGGAAGGCCGTATGGCCGTAACTCTGTCAGGTTAATTAAACCATTATTATTGTTATTATTATTATTATTATTATTATTATTATTATTTCTATTATTATTATTGTCTTATATTTTTATACATCGTATATGGCTCACTTATTTTGACTTGCTGTTCATATTTTATTATGCTTTTCCCTTCCTTTCTTTATGTTATAAGTGTATGTCTCATTTCTACTGACTTCTTGTTTACATTGAATTATGATTATCTCAAGTTTTTTTGTACTATATTTTGTAAATTTTTAGTGTTTTTGTATCGCAGTTTTATTCCTAGTTGATGTTAGAGGAAGGTCGTATGGCCTTAATTCCGCCAGATTAATTAAACCATTATTATTATTATTATTATTATTATTATTATTATTATTATTATTATTTATTATTATTATTATTATTATTATTATAGAGCCAGAAATGAAAAAATATATAGGGGCCTATATCAACATTTTATTTCAAATTCAGAACATCCTAACAATTCCAACCATTCTCACAAAAAAAAAATCACAAACAGCATAAACGTTTCACGCAATTATAGAAATGCGATTAATCCCCTGTTACTTTTATTAAAATAACGTTATTTAAAGACGTTATATCAGATGAGATTATTTAATATCGGTGGAATTGCTGATAGCAAGACGGTATTCAGTGAAATGAGTAGGGACATTCGTCACGATATTTTTTAGGTTATTTTACGACGTTTTATCAACATCTTAGGTTATTTAGCGTCTGAATGAGATGGTGATAATGCCAATGAAATGAGTCCGTGGTCCAGCACCGAAAGTTACTCAGCATTTGCTCGTATTGGGTTGAGGGAAAATTCCGGAAAAAACCTCAACCAGGTAACTTGCCCCGACCGGGAATCGAACCCGGGTCATCTGGTTTCGCGGCCAGACGCGCTAACCGTTACTCCACAGGTGTGAACATCACGATATTACCTGCTATTAACCTTACTGATGAGCAAAACCTCGGAAAAAAGCACAACCAGATAATGAATCCAACCAGGATTCGAATACGCGCACGTGAGCAGTCTTAAATTATATGAGCTACGGAAAATGCAACCGCAATCTTGTTCTTTCTCTGTTAGAAATAAATATTCACGTTATTGAGGTAATATTAAGTTTCTTTCATCTACCACACGACGTGATTGACATGGTTACGCCTTATTATAATCTATATGGTGGTAGATATTTTTGTCATTATCAAGATTTTTGTCAACAATTAATTTTATTGCCATTTATATCTATTTAATTTAAAAGTGTTTAACGTGAAAATGTTATGCACTTGACATTCGAGAAATCTGGTCACACTTCCCATTAATACGGTAAACCAACCAAACTCGATATGTTATACAAGCGATAAGAGTCATGCTATTCCGTTCAGGCTAAGGATATAGAGAGTAAATAATGCAGAAGTTAAGGCCTGCAGCATACTGCATCGGACATTCTGTTTCGGACAGGATAACCCGGTACGAATGTCCAACGCAGTATGCTGCCAGCCATAGGAAATATTGAACTTAATTTTAATTTAATTAAAATTATTTGTACACAAATGGGGTGATTAATAAACGCGGGGAGTAAAAAGACAGAAATAGTTATTTTATCATTGTCTAATTCTAAAACGCTTAACTGTAATAGTAATTTACAAATGAATCCAGTTCTCTGTAATGACATAATATTCATTATGATTTCAAACAATTGATTGGCGTCATATTGGTGTGTGCATGGTTTCGACTGTAAATTGCATTGTTGTCTCGAGACTAGGCCTCATGGAATTAACGAGAAGGCTCCGCCTTGTTAAATTTAAATGCGGGGAGAATAAAGGCAGAAATGAAAAGAAAATATCAGACTCTGATTTCAAATCCCAAATATATTTACAATCCAAATCATGCTCATAATAACAATCACGAACAGCATAAACGTTTCATGCGATTATAGGGCCTGGATGAATCCCCTTTCACTTTATAGAGATCAGTGAATACTATAGTAATCCAAATCCCTAAAGATATTAGTATTTGCTTTTAAGATGCATCACAAATGGGAGAGTAAGTGAAAGCAGACTATAATAATAATAATAAATAATAATAATAATAATAATAATAATAATAATAATAATCTTTATTAAACACAAATGTAGAATCTAACCCTTCTAAATACGAAGAAGATTGCAATGGAAAGCAAATTTCTTCAAACCTTCGTCAGTTACTAATTTACTGCAAGTTACTTTAATTTATATCCAAAGATGGTGTGGTAAATTGCATACTTTTAATCGCTTATTTAACGATGCTGTAACAATTAGGCTGTTATCTAGTCTAGTGTCGGTATAACCGGATCATAAGCGAAATGGTGTTTGGCATGGTGAATTCGGGATTTTGCCATGAAACTACCTAGCATTCAACTTACTGTTTGGGAAAAAATGATTAAAAAATCATAATGATGCAACCAGTAAAGCTGGATTCGAATCTATGTCCGAGCGCATCCTCATAGCATGAGTGTATTTTATGTAATATAGGATAAGCCAATGAAATATAATAGATTAAAAATGATTTCATGTTCAGAGTAGAAATAATTATTGATTTACCGGCAATGAATTAAGATAACTATTGTAGACATCGGATTTTAGGTAAAACTTATTTTGTTCCTGAAGAGATTGACTCAGATTAAGTTGTATTAACTAAGTTTCAGGGATTGTTATAAGAGTTGTAATTATAAAGAACTTAAAAATGCTAATTTGACACTAAACCTATTTTAAGCTAGTCATTTTAGAACATCAAAAGAAGAAATGTTTGTGTTTTTTTTTTCTTTACAGTTATGAAAATCAACTCCTTTCATCTTCATGAAAGACATTATTTCCTCTTTGAAAGATGTGACAACTTGCATTTCCTGCGCTAGGCATCTTCTTAAGAGTAACTCCATTCACATCGAGGTGGCTTACATCAGGTTACATTTTACAGTCTTGGTTTGCTGTGATTGTTTCTTTGGAAACTGCAGGAAACCAGTTTATGAGCAACTTTATTTTCTAGCTCATGATATGGAAAAACTCAGCTCAGCATCAGGACCAGTTAGAGAAAAAGTACGCGAAAAACTACAAAGTGTTTTCCAGAAGAATCCTGGACTTGCCGATCTCAGTCCAGCAGCGAATGTTTTGTATGGGAAGTGTAACGAAAAGGGCAAAATGTGGCCTTAGACTACAAAATAGTTCCAAAATTGTTTTCTGTCTACAAACTTTGTAGCTAAATTGTGTAATTTGTCTCTCGAAGATTTGGAAAATTTTCTAGTTGCGAGTGCAGTTATGGGAAGTGCAAATGAATAGTATAAGAATGTGATCTATCCGATACCCACTTTGTTGTTATCTGAGTTTTCAACCAATCTGCCTAGTGTTGGTGGTAGAATATTGGCTATACGATCTATTTAGATCCATTGTTCGCTCACAAGCAAGTTATATTTGGTAGCGATTGATTGTTATTGAGTAATAAGATAGGTCTGGATAAAATCACACCATATCCTTTGGCATATTTCTTATTGTTCATATTTTCACTGTGATTTTAAATCTTCCTTTACTTATTTATTATTTTCAAGAATTTTAATCCGACAATCTAACACATAGATGACATTGAGTTTTATAATACCGAACTTTCTATAAAAAAATTATTCCATCTAAAATCTCAATTCCAACATTAAAAATGTTATAAAATAATAAATCCAATTTATAAAATGCTAAATTCTTAATTTTAAGATGCTACAATCTATCATCTCTACATATAACATTTGTTTTCAGATTTTAACGCAAAGATTTACTTCAAAAATATCATGAACAAGTTTTCACTGTCATTCTAATTATTTCTCTGCCTGTAGTAGGCCTATTTGTTTGGACGAAATCTTGTTACAACTAAAAGTGTAGTTGACATAAAATCATCTTCTCACTGAGGCGATGTAGTGACAAACTTGAACATTTCTAGATCCATATATAACCGGAAGGAAATTGTTACACTGCTTTTTCATTTAGCCTTGAAATGAAACGCTATTCGTATTTAGTTTAAATTCACGTGGCTTTCATTTCGATTCAGTTATTTATAACGTAACCAGTCTGCACAAACTCCCAATCTGGAGGAACAAGGGCTTCTGGATCGTCTTCCTGAGAAAATATGCAAGTATAAATATTCAGACGACAATAGATACACCATCCCAGCCGAATGAGACGCTATCTGCTCACACAAGCCGGGATTTTTTTATTAACGATAAACGCGAAATATGATGGAGAGATGCACCAAGAAGTATATGCAGGTTTTATCGTGAATGTGACGGGTTTATGACAGCAAATTTGTCGGGAATTGGTTGTTTATGTGAAAAATCTCCATTTCTGCGATAAAAACCAAAAAGGGCAATTTTTGAAATTATGTTGACAAAATAGAATACATTAGTTTTGAAGATGATATCTGCAGAAGAATAGGGAGACAAATTACTTGGAAATCTATTATTCTCTTGGCCTACAGGACCATTGATGATTCAGTTTTGTACAAAATTGAGTGAAATAACATTAAGCCTGATTTACATGCACAAAGGGCGCTATTATTATTATTATTATTATTATTATTATTATCATCATCATCATCATCATTATCATCATCAGCTTAATTTCGTAATGAATCTTACAAATATAAAGTCGTGTAAATATTTTTTTCCAATTAAGATTGTGTATGAGTTTATGGCAATACATGGTGGAAAACAAAATACTCAAGAAATTACTGTTATTTTTTGAACCACGAATATTATTTTTTTCACCAACATTTTGAAAAATGTTTACCAAAAAAACCTAGCCTTGGTCATCCACGCTTATAAAATCGAAGGAAGGTGACGAGTTAGGACACAGAATACAGTGAAAGAACAGTTCAATATTCATGAAAACAGCACAAAAAAGGAAAAGAAACAAATATGAATGAAAAGAATAAAGCTAAGAGGATGAAACAGTTTCCAGCATAGATCCTATGTGGATGTATCATAAATATATGCAAGACAGGTGAATGAAACTGAGTATGATATCAAAACCAACAACAGTTGTATCATACCGAACATGTTTAAAGAAAAAAAATAACAATTTCTTTTAATTTATTTTTCAATTTATCGATTTTCAGTAAGAAACTTCGTCTTCCAACAAAAAATAGACTGATTTAGTGAGTAAATCATAGAGATAATTCTGTAAATATGTTCTTCTAGAAAACAAAACGCTGGTGAAAGTGATTGTTTTAGGAACGACAACCACAGACAAAATCTTTTTCAACGCGTCTTATTCAAGACAGAAAAATGCAGCTGGGTGTCTTCAGCTTCTGACAGTTAAGGATTTATCCTTTGTGTTTGTAATTAAGACCCAAACTTTCAAAATTATGACAAGGGATAATTTACAAGTGGAAAAAATCTGACCATTTTACAATTCTGTCCTCTACTTCAAATTACATTTTCAGTCTGTACCATACTATTCAAGAGACAACGACCTGCCAGTAAACTAGGAGACAACCTATCACGTGCAATAAAGTGGAAACTGACCATACTAATCCATAAGACAACACAGCGTGTATTTCTGAACCTAACAATGTCGGGATCTCAAAGAGAGGGTACCCGTTCTACAACTGGCTTCTGTTAGAAGCAATAAAGAATGACCTAGTCAAGGATCTTTCAAATTGTTTTCAGTTATATGGGGGTACGTGAGTCCGTATATTGCTGGGTTATGAAGTTAGAGAAGGCTTAAGGAAACTGTAAATCAAAGCCGTAAACAAGTTTGGAAGCTTTTAAAAAAATTTGGGGGAAATTCTAAAATACAAAAACTTCCCTCGCTACGGATCCAGATACCCTTTGTCATAACTTCCTTCAACCATAGTTAGTGTAAATTATGATGAATTAATTTTTCGAACGCAAGAAATTTCTTAAGTTTCATCAACATGGTTACAAATTGTAACAACTTAATATTTGTAAGAGAGCCAATTAATATTCACTATGGTTATATACTTATTCAGTAGTGATAAAGGCTTTTAATTAATTAATCATGAAGAAGAACTACTTCAAAATTGCAGTTCGGTAGATTTAACTTAAAATATCATATCATTAAACTAAACGAATGGAATATAAACAAGACAGCCTCATGTATTTTCTCACAACCTGACTGGCCATCGCGGCGTAGCTCAGGCGACAGCGCGTTTGCCTTCTAATCCAGAATTGCGCTCGTGTGGGTGCTCGATTCTCGATTAGACTGATTACCTCTTCTTTTTCTGACGTTTTCCCCAGTCGTAAGACGAAAGTTAAGATTCGAAATACTCGACCACGCCATTTAATCTCGCTGTAACCAAGTAGTTGAAACAACGTCGTTAAATAACTAAAAAAGTATAATCCTAATCATAGACAACGAATACGAAGGTAAAAGTCCAGATTTTAAGGTAAAAATATTACGATTTTAAATGTCGTAATTCTATGAAATTCAGGCTAAGTTTTAACTGGGTTTCAATCCTTCAATTGTTTTAGTATTTATATAAGAATCACTTTAATTAAGCGACAGTACTGATTACATGAAGGTAAAGTTGGTCATATGAGCATGCATTTTAAAATGTTATCTTTAAAGATACCGCCATTTTAATTGGCATAGTAATGGTTACGCTTTACGGCGATCTCTATAGTCAATCTTTTGCTTCAATACCAAAGAGTATAGTTATATAAATATTTGTTATTTTTCTATAATGTTTGTTCTTTGTTACCGCTATGCGAGTTAATACTAATTTTGATCGCATATTAATTAAAATTTGTTGCAAAATGTTAATTGTAATAATATTAGTCACGATCCCAACATCTATCGAGATAAATTCTCGCATAGTAATGAAGTGTACATAATAAGAGTTAATATTTGAGAATTTGAGAGCTTAACTTACTTAATAAGAGATAAAAAGGAAATATTTATGTTTAATGGAAACAGAAAAGAAATGGAATCATTATCTGCAGGAAGTAATAAAAGTTATATCTTCTATGTGTTAAAAAGACAGTTAACAATGTACTTGAGCCTACAGATGTGATACTCGTTATCTGCTGGCAATAATGAAATATTTGTGATGTTTATAATTAATGTTAATTCAGTCTTAATTGTAGTGTACTGTGCTTTCATTTGAAGTTTTAGAAAGCTTAAAAGAACTTCAGTCAGATTCGCTAACGATAATCAGAATTCGCTTAACAACGCAACTTAACGAATTTTAAATTTATTTTAACGTTCTAAAATCTTGTCAAATTCAGTACTTCAATCTTAAAAAATATCGATATATCATTTACGCGATTCTTCAGTTAAATCTGAAGTATTTAAGAAGGCCAAGTAACTTTAATATAAACTTAGTTTAATAAGTTAATTCTGATTGGTCAGTTAGGCTATACACTAAGAATGCACTACCAATGACCCGAGACCACGATGAAGTACATCAACTCATTCTTCTCCGCGTTGATAAACCGGGAGACCTTACTCTTTATTCGGAGAATATACTAAAATCACTGAGTAAAACGTCTCAATATATATGACAAATTCAATTCTAGTGAGTACCGGATATTCACTTCCAAATTTTACCATCGTTTGTACGAATTCCCGCTTACAATTATTGACGAAATATAAATTTGACAATTAATAAACATTTTGGCAGTCGACGTGATGATTGGAATATGGTTTATGAATTCGAATTTGCATGTAGAATCCATTATTAGTTTATGTCCTTCTGAACATTTATTGGGTTAATATTAAACACTCAAAAATTAATTTACCTATTTCATTATCCTTTACTGTAGGAAACAAAAATACGCTTTTCTAATGATACTACTTGTGAAGTTTCTGGTTTATTTTTCGGTTCGATTTTTTCTCTAGATGAATCACTCAGTTCTCTTTTATAATGCTAAAATAAGTAAAATGCGTTTGTGCGTAATGTGAGTCTGAGAGTGTACGTCTAAATATTTATTTCGTAGATCGAAAACATTTCTAAAAAATTATATGAAAGCATTGTCGAACAAGAAGAAGAAGAAGAAGAAGAAGGTGTTTCTACTTGTATGTTATTTTTGGATGGAGAAACAAATATAATAGGAGAATTCAGAAACATAAATTAAATAGGCCTATACTAATCACAGTAGCTAATCACAAAACTTAAAATTATTCGCTTCTACTAAAATTTATTTTGAACGCAATAAAATTAAGCAATGGCTAGAAACACTAGTTTGATATGTTTGAATGGTTGTTTATTGTGAGAGGGCGACTGGATATCTGGAAACATGTTATGTTAAAAAAATGTTATGTTTTATTTAACGACGCTCGCAACTGCAGAGGTTATATCAGCGTCGCCGGATGTGCCGGAATTTTGTCCCGCAGGAGTTCTTTTACATGCCAGTAAATCTACTGCCATGAGCCTGTCGCATTTAAGCACACTTAAATGTTATCGACCTGGCCCGGGATCGAACCCGCAACCTTGGGTATAAAAGGCCAGCGCTACCACGTTACAAGAATAAACAAAGTATAATGAACATGTACTGAAAACAAACAAAAAAAATTATCTGTATTACTTGCAATTTTTTTACCTAAGTAACGAGATATAAACATACAGCATAAGAA